>CM021538.1:9591418-9613181 GCA_010994315.2 Pisaster ochraceus | reverse complement strand
AAAGGTACTGCACATCTACCAAAGTTGTAAATATTGTCTGAAGCGATATTTGTTGTTCAACCAGAAATAAAATCAAATTGATACCCTACCCGTATGGCTCCATGTCAGGCTGGATTTACATCTAGAAAGGGCAAGGCTATTTTCATATTGCAACAGGGCATTTGGCCGCATTTCCACAAGTCTTTGGGAAACTTTTGAAGCGACACACTAGCCAAGACCAGGGCAACAGAGGGCATGACCTCTTTGTAATTCCAGTTTTGCACATTACTTTTTTTCTGGAACACGTGCTTCAACAAATATAAAATATAAACAAATATAAAGTATGGATTCATGCGGAAAAAAATCATGAAATATTCCTGCTGTTGCTCTGGTGTTTCTGATCAGTGGAGCATGAATGTTTTAAGTTGTTTATAAATTTCAAATGTGAGAATGAAACTGAAAACCCCGAATCAAAACAACAAGTATTTTTTATCAAAACCAATTGTGAAACTCCCCTTGAATCAAATTTCAATCTAACCGGTTACAGACATTTCTATCTACAGAGTCATGTGCTTAACTTATTAAAAGGACAGTCTGGCAATCCCCATCTTGCATAATTGGTTACTGTTATTCCCTTGGTGAGAAATCAGTCCCCGGTACAAACAAGTTTAAAGGAGTATATCTTAAAAGAAATAACCAACTTCCCTATAAACCTAACTACTAAATTGAAAACTAATGCTAATGTGGTAATATCACAATGTGCTTATAATGTGACATAACAAAAGCAGTCAGGCACAACGGCATGAGTGGCCAGCTTGACCAGGTTGGCCGCGAAGTCGGCAGTCTGAATCCTGCACTGAGCCAAGCTTGACCTGATGTGTCCTGTCCATCTTCTCAGCAAGTGACCAGACTCACTTTACTTATTTGGTGATATATGCCAAATACTACACTAAATTTGGGACAACATTTACCAATATCATGACAAAGCTTTTATTTGGAACAGTTTTATACCATTAGCAGAAGGTATAGAATTACTATATAACTTGTGACAAAAACAGAAAGTAGAGTTATGTTTCAGCCATTATGTTTCTTGCTCTTTTGCCCATAGAAAACGTTTGTCAATGATCAGTATCCACACTTTTTTTAGACCATAACAGTCCAGTGGAAATTTAAGTGCAAGCAGTCACCAAGGGGTAAGAGTCATTGCTGACAAAAGGTCTGAAATTAAAATCCTAATTTTAGGGGGTATGTTAAAAACGGTGGCATTTCCACATTTCAATAACCCCATGAGTTATAGACTTCAATGAGCTTTTGGGAACAGTGTGTCCCCATAGTGCTAGAGAGCTAGATCAATGAGTATTTGGGGAGAAAATAACATCCAATTTTCTTTACCGTGCAACATAAAAAGTCTGAACTCAGACAAAGGTCTAAAATTTCTCATCACTGGTCATCAGAAACAAAATAGTGAAGAAAAAATGATTGTTTTTACTGCTTTTAAATATCAGGTATTGGTATCATAAGATCAACACCAATTGTTTTACTAATTTCTCAAAAACTGAAGCATTTCAGGCAAAAATGCTTCAAGGGAAGTTTCCCATATGATCATAACCATCTTTATACCATGTAATTCAGGTGCAAATCTGAAAAAACCCACAACCTCACCAATGTTGTGCATATCAATGAAATAGTAATGACTCAATTAGGCTGAATGCACCAATCATTGCTATTGCACACAGTGAGCATTCCAATCATGGAGGTAGCCTGATGATCAAATAAGCAACCTATAATGTTTTCCATATTTTTTATTACCAATGAAGCTTTGTGATATTCCTTGAAAACCATCCTGTTGGCAAGTCAAATAATCACATGCCTGAGAAACTGTTGCATGCCCAAAGTTGTCATTACTTCCTGTTCCAAAGCTAGAATACGTTTGTGTGCAATTTTTTCAAGAAATCGCTCATTTCATCGTTCAAAGACATTAGGCCCTACTTATAACAGCAACTTTTAATTCTGAAAAGGACCTTGATTTCAGAAAGTAAGTAAAAGCCAAGTCTATAATCGTTTCTCTTGTAAACTCTCAAACCATAACTAGATCAATGTAATCCCTAAATGTATGGGCTTCTGGTAATCAGTGGAGCCAGTTTGTGTTAAGTTGCCATACAATGGGATTGCATCACACTTACAAACAGGACAGGGTGGCCATACACCTTCCAAAATACAACACTAAGTTGTAATTTCCTGGAACAAGACGGTGGGCCCCAATTCTTGATGGAATTTCACAGGTCTGTTTATATATGATACTTTATTTCCTGAAACTGGAGAAATAGCATGGGGATGCAACTTTCACAATCTGCTTACTTTTTATTAAAGAGAGAAGATCAATGAGGTCGCTTTGACAAAATAATATCATGAGCCGATTAGCAACATTTACAGACTAAACCAATTAAAAGCAGAAAGCCAGTTTATAAACCATAAATATTATGTGGTATTTCTGCTGGTTTCTGTGCTTAGCAAATGTGTGTATTTATGCAAATGGCAAGTTTACTTCATAAATCTCTCTCTTAAGACTTGAGGTTTAAAAGTCAGGTTGATGAAATTTCACAACCAAAATTCATTTTTCTTCCATTCTGGACTGGAAAGAAATCGACAGAGATGTTTTCCAGATGACAAAGCCTGGCATTGACATTTGAAATGGTCTAACTGTAGAGCTCCATGGTCTAACTACACATGATTCAACAGTATTGCACAGACAGCTTCATCCCCACTTAATCCCATCAAACACGTATAACCTTTCACTACGTTTCAGGGTTTAGGAAATCTTGAGTTGAACAATTTACCATTGAAGCTCAAAACCTACATTACCTTGGACTAGTATGCTGAAGTTATTAACCTTTATACCAATTGGCTAGTACCTCTGGATGCCTACATATGTGCACATGTATGTGCAGACGTACTTGACATCTGCTGAATTGTGTAAGAGTATCCCTCTTCGATACTGGCCAACTCATTTCACCAGATGTTTGCTAAGAATTCGATAAAATGTCATTGCTGAATGACAGGATAGTGTCACAATACATTTCCCCATGCCAGTCCAATGTACATGTGCAACATTGTTTGCTACTAAAAAGCCCCGCAAATTCCTTTCAAAGTATTAGTCTTTGAAGGCTCCGTAATCATAAAAATCAAATCAAAATAAAGATCAATGGAAGCCCAGATGAAAATGAGAAAATTGCCTAACAATATTACAGGCATGTAATTTTTGCCCTTCTAGAAAACAAAAAACAAAAATGCAATGTGTAATTAATCAGACCTTTCAGTGACTGGAAATCTCAACATTTGTAATAGGTTGCATCAGGGATAAAGAATATTATTTGTGTTTCTTTAATATTAATTATTAATCCCCGAATCAAACTTAACATCTATTGAAATTGTTGGGGGTACCAGCTGCTAATATATAGGATTCAAACTGCCTCTAGCTACCGGGCAATCTTGGTGTTCTAGTAGTAGGTCATCTGCTCTAGAATGGCAAGGGTTATAGGTTCAAATCCCTCCCAAATAATATATCTGTGATGTTTTTTTGTGTTTTTTTATGAATCAGGAATGCACTGAGTATACAGTGCTTATCACGTATCGATGTATGGGAATTAAATCTCAACATGACCATGCAGGAGTTGAACCAACAACATTCTGTTTTCTTTGCGCTTTGGCTAGCTGTCATCTGCATGTATACTTTGCAGGCAACTCCAATTAGCCATTTGCAAGTTCAATTTGAAGGGAAGTCTGGTACAGTGACTTGCCTGGTTACTAGTGAATTCTCAATTATAATTCCTCAGACTAAATCCAATGATACAATGTCACATCTTTAGGGGCAATTTGCATAGCAACCTACAGATTTACTGGACTTTGTGTATGGGTGTTGACATTGTCTCTATGACTAAGGCCAGGCTGAATTGGTGGCTACAACTACGGCTACAGCTTGATTGGTGGCTACAATTGTGGCTACAGCTTGATCGTGACGTCGCTGTGCGTTGTAGTATAAGATGTCCTTATAGAAACACCCTTAGCAACAGTCATAGACATAGATGTAGCTGCCAATTCGCATACAGCCTTGTAAGCGAAAGTTTGGCCCTATACCATGTGACGTAGCAACACAAGGTTTAGTCTGGAGAATTCAAATGGAGAATTCACTTGTGACCGACCAAGGCATTGTACCTAACAGCATTCAGATCTTACAAAATGGCTTATCAGGTGATGGACAAAAGCAAATGAAATGTTCTCCTTCACCAGAAATAATCACTAACACAACAAAGTATGATAAACATGTAGTAGACTACATCGTTAAGCATCAACACCAAAACAAGTGTGAAAGTGGGCGGCAATAATTTCCGTCTTTTTGTACACAGTGAGTTGCACTTTTTCACTTTACAAATCCTCTTCCCCAAACCCTGTCATTTCAAAGCAAACACAGCTCTTCACTTCTGTATTTACTCATCCCTACTAAGCAGGCATTGTGATGTTCACTCAGGCTCAATGTGTCCAAACTATGGAGAGTGAAAACTGTATCTGTGTTGGAATGCTGGCGAGTATTGAACAAACAAAATTCTCCTAAAAAGCAATTTGGTACTTCACGCTTCATTGCAATCAAAGAGCCGCCGCTGATAGGCGCACTTCCGAAAATGTGCAAGTTTTAAGCCAATTTAAAGCATACTTATCAATTAGACTCTTACTTAATGTAATTTCCTAAGAGCTAATTAATGCGTAATCAAAGAAGAACAGGCAGGAATCATGAATTTTAGGTGTAATTAACTTCATGCAGTTATCATCTTAACAATTTCAACCGCAGTGATCTGGGCAAACTTTCTCCATTTAAGAGCCTCTGTTATTGCAAAAGTGAAGCTATGCAAACAGATTTAAAGGGAATTTTGTTATTATCAAGCATGGTATAACTGACTAAGTAGACTTCTCAAGCTATTTAATAAAATTTTACTCATTTTCTAAGAGCCCACCCCCGTAACAAAAAAGGTGGACCTGAAATCAGATTAAAATGAGGAAGAATATCATGCATGACCAGGGGCTAGGATCCTACAAAAGTGACAAATCCTGACAATTTTGTAGAAATCTCCTGCAGGGTTTAACAGTGGCTCCCCTAAATGCCCAGGGTGTCTTTAACAATCTCTACATTTCTCACAAATTTGGACAACAGGGGATTTAGACATGAACATCACTATGCTCTATTCCCTTGGTGGCCAAACAGTTCTTCAAGACATTTTGAAGGTAAAGGGAAATCTACAAATGTTGAAAATCAAGAAAATCCTGACAAATCCCAGGACAGATGAATCTACTAAGAAACCAGCAGCTGATTTCACGAAACGCTAGGATTAATCCTATCTCAAGTTAGGACGAGTAACTCGTCCTAACTTAGGATTAATCTTAAGGTTTACATGTTACAGTGCAAGGCTGGGACTCGTCCTAAGTCCTAAGATTAATCCTAAGTTAGGAAGAGTTTGGTGAAATCGACGGCAGCCCATTTGATGAGCCGTACTTCTTTTTTTAAACGGGGAAGTCACACATCATGACAAGGCTCATGATATCTTTCTTAACAATCCGGCATTCTAAATCAACCTCGCTTATGAGAGTGGATGCTCTATCATGATACCATGAAAGTAACATGTGAAGTTTATAAGCTAAGAGGTAATACTAAGCAGTTTGCTTATAAATCACAGTGGCTACACAAAGCAGTGCAGGAGTAGACTGCACGGTTTGTACAGATCCTTGTATATTTATAGTCACACGGGCCCTACATTTTATTGAAGCACTGGCACCAAGAAACAGTGTAACATCTTATTGCACAAGATACCATTAAAAACAGGATACCATCTTGAATCTAAAAATGAAAATATTTAAAGGTGTTTTGTTTTAATTTGTATCTACTCACCAGACAGTAATCCCTCACTGCACAGTCTCAAAGTCGTGGTCTGTGCAGTTCTTTTATCAGCAGAGCATGTTAACCAGCGTGAGAGCAATACTTCAGTTCCGATCCGCCTCTGCTAGTGATATTCCTGCAGAAATGATAACGATACCACATGCCATGAGAGACTGAGAGGCCCTGGCCACTTTAAAGGGATTACTTGACGTGTCTTTCCTTCCCTTGAAGGCATACGGCAGGAAAAGTGTCATGATTCTTCTCGAAATAAGATTAAAGGAAATGTATGATGGAGTCGCAAATTATGCAAAACTATGAAGATGGAAATTACATATGCAGGGCTGACTGTATAACAAGTTTTCCATAGTATTTACTGCCTTACTTTGGAATCACTACCTGTATCCTGCTTCCCTGCCTCTTGTACCATCTCTCAACTCAAACCCAATATCATTGGTCATGTTCATCAATGAAATTGGACAGTATGCAAAAATATCCCCCAAATGGTTTGTGAGTATGGGTCCCCCTTATTCTTGAGCCGAAACCTCTCAGTTGTTACATTTCAGGAGGTTTACAGACTCTGTCCATCACCAGACATACCCAACTACAGGTTTGGACACAATGAATTTCTTTCTCCTGTTGGTGATTGCTTCACTTCTTTCAAAAAAATTTGATGGCTCAGTGAGGTTTTGAGAAAAGCCTGAAATCAGGAAACATCCTGAAAATCAGATGCCTGCATCTTTTTACTTTTTTTATTTTCTCTTCTTTTATCCCCTTCCGAATTTTTCGGCCATCACCTTGAGTGGCCTGTTTTAGGCAACATTATTAATCACAATCTTAATAGACTTCCAATTTCATTTTGGGAAAAAAAGGCGGTTAAGTTTTCTTTCCTCGCTATTAAACAAGAAACAATTTAGGGAGTACTATCACCAGCTAGACGTCTAACGTTCTGAGTGGTTTCATTAAGGCTACAGTGCTCAGCTAGGAACCTTGGAGGCTTAATTGCTTCATTACCAGATAAATACATTTATAAGTTAATACATAAATAATATTTCAATCTTCCATGAAATGAATACTCTGTAAATTTGACTTGCTCCTGGGAAAAAGGTGTCTTTTCCCGCTTGGCTGAAAGGTACACTCCTACAGGAAGCCCAGATCCTGAGGGAGGGGCAGGGGGTGTCTAGACCAGAACAATCACAGGGTCTTTATCGACACACCGCACTGTATGGATAAACGGATGTCTGACCGTTACCATCGCTTTACAGTGGCTGTAAGAATGACTAAACAGATCCGTTGATGACGACACACCTGCTGACCATTTTAATATGGTGGTCAGGGATGGATTCATGCAGATGATGGAAACATATGTCCAAAGTGCTTCAGATCATGCTTCTGATGGATTTTCCAAGGTTGCATTGTGCACCAATGCATTGGTTCATATTACATCATTTATTCTTTATTCTTTATTTATTGATCAAACCACCAGCAGATGAACTGCCCATTACAGGAAAGGTGAAAAAAAATAACTGAGTCTTCAAATTTACAAACAAAAACAAAATACATAAATGTTAATTAGAAAAGATAAACTATTAAAGAAATAAATGAATAAATAAATGCATACACAAAAAATAAATAAAAACAGTAACTGAGGTCCAGGCATAGTATGTGTGTACAGCAAGCCATTTATTAGTTTGTTTTTTTCCCAGACATTTTAATCAGTTATTACCATCATCTCCTTAAAACAGTTCCTTCTAAAATTTGGTTTCAGCAAAAATACATATGCAACTCTAGAGGGATACGTCACTATTTTCTTGTGACTAACCCATGACCAACTGGGCTTAAACTAGAAACAATTCCCTTTGAAGTAATGTAACTTCAGAGAAAGAGGTAATTTTTCACACACACAAATTTGAATCTGAAAAAGGCATCAGGCCTAAAGCCTTTCTTATGCATCTGAAAACACACAAATCTTAGCAACAAGGGTGGTTTTTTTTCCCAATTCTGTCATTATTTTCTTGCAACTTCAATGACCAATTGAGCCAAGTGCGGATACTGGTCTTTGACAATTACCCAAATATACTCTGCTTTTAAACAAACTGAAAAACAACCTAAAGCGGATAAAAAGCATGTATACACAAATATATACAAACTTGTATGAAATTTGTTGACAAGAATATTTTGACACATTTGGGGCAGCGTCATAATTCCTTGCCACTTAAAAATCAAGAAACCTTGAAGCCAAAATTCAAGGGACCTTGATTTCCCCAGTATGAAAGAAGTGCACTGTGGTTACCACCAATGGAAAAACAACAACACAGCACAATGTGGTTTTTCGCTGTTCTGAAATAAGGCTAAACTTGTCCTCACACCAACTGACATCTGCCAGGTGTATGGGTCCGACCAAGGTTATGTTTAGGGGTAGACAATTAAAAGCTGACAGTCTTGGACATAATGAAGGAAATGCTACCTCCCCTGTGACTAATGTGGCTTCCCTTGAATTCTGGTGATGCACACTGAAAGTGTTGGACAATTCTATTTGACTTTAGGGGTTGTATAAGTATGCTGGAGAAGAAAAATTGATTTGTGGTTTGGGTTGGATTGTTGGGGGGGGGGGGGCTGCAACGCCAATTTGAATATTTAAAACATATATTCTCAATTTATTACAGAATATTTCACATGCATAACAGCTGGCTTGGGTCAACAACAAAACCACATGTGCATTTCTCAATCCTTCACCAGGTAGAAACCTCTGACACTTCATTACCCATCAACGGTAAATAAATCTACATCAGTGTTCTCACTTGGAAATTATCAAATTCACCTTTTCCTGTTGTTTTTCTTAAGCATTACTTTGCATTACCTTCAAATGTTGTAAATACCATGCATTGGTAAATTAAGTAAAGGTGTGTCAAACATGACTTGTTCATACAAACAGCTACATGCACCCTTCACCTCAGTCCAATCCTCCAGTCTTTCAAAATGTATCATGTTTACTTTTGAAAATCTCAAAACATTACAACATGGTAAATTGTTTACTAGATGCAATAGTTGCATCATGTTATGCCCTTACACCAATGCATAACAAGCACTGTAAAGAGACTGTATACTTGGTGCTTTCTAAGTCCTGCAGTGGAAAAAACTAAATATATAGACATACTACTCAGATAGGATTCAAACTGACAACCCCCTTCATTCTAAAGCAGGTGTTTTAACCACAGGACCACTGCTTGACTGATGACAAGAGGCTAGTTTGAATCCTGCTAATAGCGGTGGATATGTTTACAAACATGCTTGAAAACTTTGGAAACCACTTTACATTGGTGACTGCTCTATGTTCTGACACCCCAATGTTCTGACACCCCAATGTTCTGACACCCCTTGTTCTGACAACCATAATATGTTTCGACAACCCTATGTTCTGACAACCATATGTTCTAACAACCTTATGTTGTGACAACCCTATGTTGTGACAAGAACCCTATATTCTGACAACCTTATGTTATGACAACCCTATGTTCTGACAACCCTATGTTCCAATGACCCCTCATGATATACTGGTGCACTAGGGTTGGGGTTAGGGTTAGGGTTAGGCTTAGCATTAGGGTTAGAATTCAGAAAATACATTTGAAGTTTCGTTACGTAGGGGTGTCAGTACACAAGTGTGTATAAATATAAAAATAAATAATGTGTGCATTTCTTTGCTCTTTTACTTGTGTGTTTCTTTATTCCTTTGCTGGAGGTCTAACCTTTACATTTGTTACAATTTTTCTAACTAATTCATTTTATGAGGACAACCGCTAGTAGAGGAACTAAACACCACTGCGGTATCGTATTGACACTCATTGTGCATCTTTTCAAAATGTATAGTGTACTGTATGAAAATTTCCTTGACAATGCAACGATACCTAAAATTTCAGAAAACGCAAAAGTCGTTTGTGAGGGTGCTACCATTGACATAATGTTGGTAAAACAAGGAAGGTAGCCAGCACTTAATGACTAACTAATTACATAAAAAAACGATGAGCTTTCGTAGCAACAACTACTTCATCACATGCAATGAAGGGGACAAGCCAAGTTCATGCTATAATGTACGAGAAAGTTACATGTGAATGAATCCAATAACAAAAGGTGGAGTACGTGATGCAATTCGTGGTAGCGGGATGAAACCACACTCCCTATGAGCCCCTTGCATTGGCTGCCATCATTGATGAAACGTGCACGCCTGTAAGGCTATCATTGGCTGAGAGTCATGCGCAGCGCGTACATGCGTGCACTTTTTCATTGTTTGTCATCAAAGATGGCGGTAATGACGTCATGTGCAATCCATCTGTTGATCAATACAGTTAATCAAGAACTATCGTCCTTGTTTTATCTATCAGACTAACACGGCTATATCTCTATCATCATAATAATGGTGTAAGTGCTGCAAACTCCTTTGAGTAATGGATTAGAGATTCCGAGTATGTCACTCGCAATTTCTTTGTCACAGGGCACATTACAGTGGTCTAGTAGAAAGTAGTCATCATGCTCTAGAATGGCAGGGGGGTGGGCTTGGATACCAACAAAGCAGTATGTTTGTGAATTTTTCTATTTTTGCAGGACTCAGGAAAGCACTCCAGTGACGATGTCGTGTAAAAATATTCTTCATCCCCAACGCAATTATTACATCAATCAATTTAACATTGGCATTTTCATTAGATCATTTCCTAAAACATACATCACTTCAAACGGGAACATTTCTCATAGTTGTCGGTGCTTGCAAGTACACATGTACCCTCAATCAGGTTCGGTTTTCTATTAATAACTTGACATTTTTGCACCAAGGATTTACTCTCTCATTTCAAAACATCATCAGGCTCTTAATAAAGTTAACTTTATCTGTAGCGAGTTCTAATAGACCGTGAAATATGTAAATTGCACATCGTGCGTGCGCACTATTACTACCGGCTGGAAAAATGATGGAACATCGTGCCTTTTTGTATGGGGCTAATGGTGGTGTGTTACGCATACGCGTTTGTGCGTCTGCTTACTGCACATCTGTATGGCTTTTGCCAACCAAAAGTGTACGTACGCATGCATGAATGTTATTAGCATATTGCATAGGAAGGGCTAACTACTTTACAAGGTACATGAATGATACCAAAATGAGGGAATTTAGTACCGGATAGTGCAAGGGGTTTCAATCAGAAAGACTGATTAAAAGACCTGTGGAAATGGAAGATCTGAGTGGAAGTTCATGACAGGGTCTGTGCACTCTTTGACAAGCCGGGTGATCCCGATTACAGACAACCGTCCTCATGCCTTCGAATCGCTCAGTCCACGGCTGTTCATAATTAAACTCGACTTTTAAATAACAGGAAAATCCACAAGCGACAAACACTTGTGACGGATACCAAGTTTTCATCCCCACCACCTTAATGCATTACGAAGTAATTACAGGTAACATTTCATTCCGGTACGGCTATGAATCCAAGGGATTTTACAAGTTCAACATGTGCTCTGTGAGACAGGATTAAAATTTAATAAAAGGGTCAGGGGAATTTGGTGGGGGGGGGGGGATGTACGGACCCGCAGGACCATTTAGCCAAAGGCCAAGAGACTCCATTACAACTCTGCTGTGTAGTGTAATTATTTCAACTAGATTCTGTATTATCTGTACTAGTGATCACATTGCTGCCATTTTGGTCAGGCTCCCTGTATGCAATAACAATCATGGAAACTGATTCTTATCAGATGAAGATGGGACCAGACCAAACTGTTTCCATTTCTCATCCGGGATTGGTTTCATTCCAGGGCATGGGTTACACACACAATTGGGAGAAACAAAATGGCCTGCCACCATAGGTATAAGAAAACGTGTTTTCTTTACAATGGACAAATACTTAAAGATGTCATCATAATGCAATTCACTGAAGCTGTGTTGATAGTTTGTTTAATAAACCAGGCCAAAATTTCACAAAATTAAGAATCTCAATTGCTAATCATCTAAAGAGTTTTCTTTATTTAATAACATTTAAAGTTAATCAGCCAAAACGCCATTACAAGTATACTACTGCAACTGATAAACTGTTATATTTTTGCTAGCAAATTAAATTACTAATCAATATTGTGTGCTTAAAAACCTGTCAGCTTTAGGAAATCGAGTGCTGGACACAAGTAAATCTCAAAAACCTCAGTTCAAGTATAAAGTGCCAAGCAAACTTCAAAGGTCAACTGGTCCTGAAGGGCAAGTTTCAAGTCAAGTCTCAATCAATCTTACAAGCCTTGAGTCCTCAAGAGAAAGTTTCAAGTCCTAAAGGGCAACAAATTCTTTAAAACTGTGAAGTCTTAAATGACAAGTCTCAAGTCCTAAAGGACACGTCTGAAGTCTCAAAGCAATTCTCATAGGCTTTTTTACAAAGTTAAACTCCTAAATGGCACATCTCAAGTCCTAAAGGGCAAGTCTCAAGTTCTAAATGGCAAGTTTAAAGTCCTAAAGAGCAAGCCTCATATCAAAAAGGCAAGTAATTCTCATAGCCCTTATTACAAGTCTCATGTCATCAACTCTCAAGTCCTAAAGGAAAGTTCCAAGTCTCAAGTGCGAGTTCCACTTGATGTAACTTTCATTTAACTCCGAGCCAATGACACGAATCATAAACTCTGCACATACGTTGTATTCTAATGAGATTGCAGAACGAGACCATTTAAAGGTAAAGGTCAGAGATTGGTAACTACTGACTTGGTGAAAAGCACTGCAGCTGTTGATAGTACAAACTATTTTGAGAAAGGATTCCCTTCCAAGTAATATGGTTTGGATAATTGTTCACCCCAAATAACTGAATCTGAGAAATGGTTCATGCATGAATCGTTTCTCAGATTTCTGAGGGTTGGTATCTGAATGCGAATGCTAGGGCCAGAGATGCGATTAGTACCCACTGTCACCTCTCTAGACCAGGATGGATTCAACATTCTTGTAAAAATGCAGTGACAGTTTTTTGCCGTTTACTCAGCAAGTAGAAACTATATTCAGCTGAAACTTTCACATGTGACTTTTATTGTATCTTTATAATTTAGACTATTAATCAGCGTTACATTGACAAAAAACAGTCTTTAACCCTACCTTTAAAACAAAAAACACACTCTCATCCAAGCCAATTTTGCAAAATCCCTGTAAGGACAAGAAGTGGACCAAACTGCACGGGGAAGCAACAGCAAAGGGTCAAGTGACTTTCTAATGATTTACTTCCCTCAGCATACATCTTGTCATCTTTAATGATTAAACTTAAATTAAGTGTTACAAAAACACTTCCGACCGCTAAGCATCCATTGTGTTAAGAGTTATTCATGGTTAAGTGTTTTTGACATCGGGGTGCCATCACGGATGCAATAATGTAGATCTCATATCCATACAACGTACATTTTGGATGTTACAAGGCTGAAGGGTTTGCACAACATTGGGAAGATTGAATTTTATATTTACACATTACAGAGTATTACCTTAACTTTTTCAGTCACTGGCCAGCAGGACCAGATAGATTGTCATTTCACTAGTTTGCCAGCTTTTTCACTTGTCCATATTTCATGTCAAATAGGGATGCTTTCCAACACTGAACTAGCCAGCCGGACCACTTGGAGAGCATTTTGACTGGTCCTTGGGTGTTTTAACTGATGTTTGGCTAGCGAACCACAGTTTAGGGAGAACGATGACATAACTTACATTATAAAGAATGTCTTAGTGTCAAACCTCACTTAAAATATTCTTGCCTGAAATGCTATAGTTTTTGAAAAATGAGTAGACCAGTTAGTTTTGATCTTGCTTGCAAGTCCAAAATCAGATTTTTGAAAACAGTGAAAACACTGATGGATTTGTTCACCATTTTCTCATAACTCCGATGACTGATTGAGCTTAAACTTTCACTGGTTTGTTATTCCATGTATAAGTTGGGTCCCACAAAGTGCGGATACTGGTCTTTGACAACTATCAATGTTGGTCGCATACGTTAACAAGAACGTTAACATATCTGAATCATTTTGGCTGATTTCAAACTCAACTAGCTGACATATCTATTTTTATGGAAGCTAAAAAAATATTTCAATGTTACCAAAGAAGAAAAACAATAGTATATGGTAGTACACAGAAGTTGAATGAAAAATACTGTGGCAAGACCACTATGTGTAAAGGTCAGGCTACATGATTTTGTACAACCAAGTTGTTCCAGTTTTTCCTCCAGGTAACAAAAGACTGGGTCAAAAGAAAAGTACACGAGACAGTCAAATGGGATATTTAAAAAATTTCCTTTTGAAATATTTCTTTGGACAATGCCCTGGGTAGAAGTATAAGTCATGATTGTAAAAGTTTATCCTCCATAAAGTAGACACAACGTTTTCCTTTTATTTATTAAAAAAAAACGCACCCAAAAACAGGTTCCTATGTTAGTTTCCCCACACCTATAAAGTCAAATGGTATTTAGATGGATCACTATTATGCCATTGTTGTCAATATTCCAGAAAATTTGCAAAGTTTTTTTTTTAAAGTGATGCAACAATAACACTACTGGGTAAAGTACAGTTAAAGGGGTGTGCACAACATTGGTAAGATAGAGGGGGAATTTTTTTTTTTACAGATTTCCCAAAAACTTGCATGATATACAGATAATGGAAAACTTCCCTTTTGCCTGATAGTTTTTGAGAAATTAGTAAAACAATTAGTTTACATCTCGCAAGACCAAAACCCGATGTTTTAAAACATCGAAAACATAAAAGGTTTCACTTTTTTTCTTTTTACTCCAATGACCAATTGAACGTAAATTTTTGTTTGTTATTTCATGTGTACATGTACATATGTTGGGTCACATAAAATGTATACTGGTCTCTGCCCCTGCTTGCCCCCAACCCAAATGAAAAGGCCTGGCTGTGCCACTTCAGCATGTTCAGAGGAATGAAAGCCTTGCAGACAAAAAGTCCCTGTAAAACATCAGTGATTTACAGACAAGATATTCTCCTCATCACCCCTGATCTTCAACGATTGCCAAGATTGTCTGATTACCCAGGCAGTTTGGAGTCCCCTGAGCCAAGCAGAAGCACCAGGGTCTGATTCAGAGAAAGGAAATGCTTGAGACACTGTCGGTGACTCTCTATCCTCTACTCCCAAAAAAGGAGGAATCCAAATTCTGAAAATGAAGAAGATCCAAATGAAGTTTGAAGAGAGGACACCTCAGAAAGAAACGTGCCAATAAGAATAGTGTGAAAAGGGAACCGGTTGACTCATTTGTAATGACGGATTGGGTTTCCTCCGCCATCCTATTATGCAATTGTGTCTGCAAATGACATCTAAAATTACATTGAGGAGGAGCAAAGTCTAAGAAATCTTCTGCCCAGCTAGCAAAAGATCAATGATGACAATGTCTGGTAACTTTGTTTCTTATTAGTTCCAAGACTAGACAATCAGAAAAGGAAGGTATGGCAAATTGGTTGGAAGGAGTAGCATCCTAAAACTAACATGATTCAACTCCTTTAGGTTGGAATGGAATGTGTTTCTTTTGAGAAAATAGAACTAGCTGCTCCAAACTTCTTATCAAACAAAACAGCCTATGGTATAAATGCACCAACAAGTTAACGGCCTGACATTTCCATCCTAGCAGAGTCTTTAAGACTCTGCCAGGATCAAAACGTTAGACTGTTAACTATTTTTTCTTTTTCTTTCGTTGATAGAAGTGTTAGATCATGACACCAGGGCTCGATTTCTTGAGATGAGTTGCCATATTACCATAGTTATTTGAATTGTGATATCACACTTTGCTTAGCACTAAGCAATTAAGACTGATATGCAGTTAAGACCAATCTTACTCTTTGTGTAATCAGGCTCAAGGTCTCTAGAGCCCACTAACCCACTTCACATGACCGAGCCAAATGTATATAAAAATATATATGGTATGTGTCTTACCGCACATGTGTCATCTAAACTGCGCACGGCACAGTAACAACACAGGGGAATCTGACTTCAAAATGGTGCATTAGGGATGATGATGCCAGGTGAACTGGGTCGATAACCTCCAACAGTGTTTGAATGCAACCTTTATTTGTCTTTCCTTATACAAGGCAAGGGTCATACTTCATACAACAAACATTTTGTCCACCGAAACATCTGAAATATTGTGTGAGAAATATTTCCCAATCAGCTACTCAGTTTGGTTGGATTTGCCAAAAATTGACAACCGAAAAATCAACCAAATACAACATTTGTTCAGTTTTCTTGAAAATGTGAGAACCAATTAAATTGATTTAAGTTTTCAAAGGCCAAAAGACCTTATGCATTGACGACATCAAGCCGCCATCTTAGACGTAAACCGATGATGAAAAGATGGAATCGTGCAGATTTGTAAACACGGCGCTCAGGATAGGCCAATGAACAGCCTCCTTTTGGCCTCTAGGCGAGGATGCCCTGCTCAAAATGGCGTAATGTGCATAAGGTCTATTGTACAGTGTACAATCTAAAAAACTAAAGGCCAAGAACAAATGTACATCTTTGCACTAGTGTGTCTCATCAGGCTATTTGAATGTTTACCACAGCTGTACATGTATGTCCCTCAAAAGGTACAAACACAAATCTAATTTTGTGAAGGGGAAAAAATTGCACGCAATTCACTTCTTCTCAGAAAATGTTTTGTGTACAACAGTTGAATACATCACTAAGCTTCAAAAATTGACTGAGGAAGCAGGTGACAGGATAGATTTTGTTAGTAGCAGGACTCGGACATTCATGCTTCCCAGCATGTCACTTAATAGACCTATCTTTCCTTATCTTCAGAAAGTACGAACGAGGTTACGTCATGCAACTGGAAAATGTGGAGACTCCATAATAATTTGACCTTGCCATTTGCTGCATTTCTGCATACACCAATGCACCATGAAATGTTTTGTTCCAGCTTTAGCTAAATGGTGTTTCTGATCAGCAGAGTGTGGGTCCGAGTCCTGGTCTCGACAATTATGACCTTAAGCAAGTCACTTACCATAATTGCTCCCTCCTTCAGATGGGACGTAAAGCTGCTGGTCCCATGTGCACGTAAAACTAAAAGAACCCAGTATACCATTAAAAGAAGGGGGTTTGCCCTGGTGTTTTCTGGCATGGTTGGCAGCAGGCTGCGTCTCATATAAAATAAAAAGGAACACCCTAAGCAACATTTTTGCTGAGCAGAAAATTGACATGCAATACTTTCTGCTTAAGCAGCGCAATTGTCATAGCTCTGCAAATGGTACATGCGGCCTGGTATTTTGGCAAGTACTCTGGTAAGCACAATTTGTTGTGCTGAGCTACCTTTTGTGTTTCTTCTTTTTCTACTTTTTTTTTTCTACTTCTCTTCTGTTTCTTCTTTTTCTACTTTTCTTTTTTTTCTACTTCTCTTCTGTTTCTTCTTTTTCTACTTTTTTCGTTACACACATGTACCTCAACATGAGTAATACACTGTATCATAGGTGTATTACGCTTCAGTAGCTCTATGAAATTAGGCCAACATGTAGGTCATGATAAATTCAGAAAACCATATCTCTGATTCCTATGGCCGATAGAACACAAAACCTTTCTATCATGTACACCTGATATCCATTAGTTTCATGCAAGATTTGAAACCATGGTCTGCAGAGTTTATGATAGATGTGAGAGTGTGCACTTAATGCGTGCCAGTATAGAGACATCACATCAGGAAACTCATCATTTATGGAAGACATCTTCTTCAAATCATAAACACGCGAACCCATCCAGCCATTATGGAGTCTGACTCCAAGCAAGTCGACACTTGATACTTCCCCCGTTGGAAGATTTACACATCTTCACCTCGCCTTGCAGATTCACCCTGAAACTGACGGCTGATAATATAGACTTCTTCCGCAGACAAATTGAGTGGCATCAATTCGAGATTTGCACTTCCTCTGTTGAAGACACAGTCTTCACTCACAAATTCTGCCTGGTAATGGTTCTTCCTTCGTTTTGACTTAAGTCCCCAATTGTTCACTGAATGCGAGTCTTGTTTTTCAATGGGTTGCATGCAGATGACCGAATGAATGTAGCTCCCCATCAGACGACATCAGTTCGAAGTCACTCCAGGGTCTGAGTTGATAATAACTTATAGACCCATAAATTTAGTAAAAATACTGGTCTTGATTACATCACAGGATCCCTGATCATCATTTTAATGTATCACTCACTAATGTGTGCGAAACACATGCAGCTGGTCACATTGGATTGTGTTTCTCTCCACAGGGCACTACAAAAGGTACTTATCACACAACAATAGGGTTAAAAATATATAAAAAATTAAAACAAATGATACACAAAATAATATTACTTTGTTTTTTTTAAACTCACTACCACACTACCAACACACGTTCGTTTCACACTTACAGCAATTTTCATGGAGAAAAAGAATAGTTATTGAACACTCAATGCATGTTCACCCCAGACTTATCTAGCTACTCCCAAGCAGTGTAGCTATATTGTAAAAAGGCCAACAACATTTTCTCAAGAATTTCCCCAGAAAAAAAAGTCCTCTAGTGTGAAAGGGACTTTACAGTATTTCACAAGGCCTAAAAAGATGTTTTGCCGCATTCTTATTGAACGGTCAACTCCACAAAGACTAATGAGTTGGTCTTCAGATTGTTTGGCTCAGTGGTTTCTTCCCTGCCTTTCTCCTCTGTGGACACAAGTTCAAATCCTGGATCGGAGCCTCGCATATGGATTGGATTTTCAGTCCCTACCTGAGTGCGTGGGTTTTCCCTACTTGAGGCTTACCTCCAACATCAAATACTGAACATTTCTTCATATCTTGTCTACATCTCCAGACCTACCGACTACAATGCTAGTCACTTTTGAGGTTCCTTGATTTCATTACCAATGATGATGATTAACAAAAATACTGACACATGTAGTTTCTCTACAGAATCTTATGAGAATACATGTTTAGTCACTAAGTGTTTGTCTCTTTTTTTGCTGCGTGTTCTTGTATGACACGTCTACCTTGGGTAAAGGCTAAAGCTGCCACACTAACCCATCAAACAGTAATCTCATTAATTGTTTTCTTAAAAAATGACATCGTGTCAAGCGGAACAGTAGAATTACATTGTATGGCAAGGTGTGTAGTGACCAACAGTTAAGACCACTGGACTCCAGCTCTAGTGTTTCTGATCAGCAAAGTGCGGGTTCGAATACCGGTCATGGCACTTAATTGTATCCTTAAGCAAGATACTTGACCATAACTGCTTTGTCCTTTGGATGGGACATTAAGCCCTAGGTCTTGTGTACTAAGATCAGTAGTGCTCCTAAAACAACCAAGAACACTTGCTGTGGAAGAGTAGGGGTTAACCCTGGTGTTTTGGTTCACATTGCAAGCACCCTTGCTGACAGATTTCCTCAGGCTTGCGAGCTACAGTGATTGAGTAAAATTTATAAGTCATCCTTGGTTTCATTACCAGAAATAAAAAATTATAAAAGTAATAATTTTACTTTAGACATTTGAGTAAAAGTGTGTAATCCCTTTTAAAGATACATCTGTTTCAAATATCTAGACAAATGCCCCAAGAGTATAAGAAACCTTTTCTAACTGAGCGCGGATATACATCCGAACAGCGATCACTTTCAATAAAAAAACCACCATCTTTTCTCTTATTCAATGACAAGTAGATAACACGCTTTTATAAATAGAGCAAGCTGAATCTATCAATCTCAGGAAGTATGCAAATGGCCATCTTTGATTTTTGACTTATGATGAGTAATGGTTGTGCATTTGATGGACAGCGCACCACTCAAAGGATAATTCCTTCAAGATTTTCTGCAAACCATTGCTCTTCCTGTATTTGTAATATATCTGAAAACGTTACTTCAACCGCAACCTTTCTTGAACACCCCTTGTGTGTTTAACCATCAATGTGTAGGTAAACTTTTAATAGAGTAGGCAAGTCCTGCAAACCTGTTGGGGACCTGTTGGTGTCCCATGTACACTATTTTAATGTCTGCAGGAAACAAAATCACACTACAACATCCTTATGTTCAAATACACCCGAGACTTGGAACAGTCTATTGCCATAAAAGAGCAGCAGTACAAAACATGTAGCCTACTTCAATAAGCCACTGGCGAGTTGGATTTGAACAACGTTGCCTAGTCACACGATACCTCTTAAATGTTTAATTCCTCATCAGACTGTAGAGAAAGTTTCTTTGTCAAATGGTTCGGACAAGCTTTTGTATGGCAACCTCAAGTTGAGCATTCAAAATTGGGTATGGGTGACTGCCATCTCTTACATATCTACGCAAAAGCAATGCCCCGAATCATGTGACATAGGAACTGTCCAAACAGGTGTCATACTGTATAAATATAAGGGAAATCACAGTGTACAGCAAACACTAAACAAATCTTAACAAATCTTATTCATTAGCAAGGAATGAACAACAGAAGTACTTTGAAAATGCATCACAATTTGTCAAATTATATTGCAAATTTAAACATGCTAAAAGGCACATGTGCAATGTAAATGTACTCCAACAAAATATTTACAAACAGCTTCGTGAGATGGAGATTTGGGGATGTCTGGGATATGATGTTCTGTCCCAAATTAAAGCACTAAAGCTAAAGCAGTGTGTCAGATGTGCAATGTAATAATAATTATCAAAATAAATATTCTATGTTGAGATAAGACATACCAAAGGGCCTGTCACTATTACAACCTATTTATCAGGCATGAAAGCATTCACGAAACCATCTATTTTATCAGGCCTGAAAGCATTCACGAAACCATCTATTTTATCAGGCCTGAGAGCATTCACAAAACCATCTCCTTAAGGGTATGCAGCACCCACAACCCATAGGGGTTACTTTACAAAGCTGAAGATGCAAGCGTAGGGGAGAGAACAATTACAACAGCATTCCTTATCCTAATTTCATTCCTCACATAGAGAGAAATATTCAATTCAATGCAAAATAGATATTTTAAGTTGGCAATATAAAAAATATTGCCTGTCGTTGCCTTTTATTACAACCCCTATTAATAAGACCTTAAAGCATTCACAAAACCAGCTCAACAATCTCCTTAGGAGTATGCAGCACCGGAAACCCAATGGGTGTAAATTACACAACTGTGGCTGCATCAAGCACAGGAGAGAATCAACGATGCCAGCATTCATCCTGACTACACTCCCCACATTGAGAGAAATATTCCAGGCACAACTCACATAGATTCTCAATCTTAGGTGACCACCAGTTCAGTGACCCACAGATTATTTCAGGTTTAGTGGGCCAGCTGAATTAAACCTACCACTCCACAAACCACAGGAATGCTTCGAGCTTTTAACATCAATTGGCTCCCCAGTGAGATCAATACAATTGGAGAATATTGACAAGGAAATTATTCATTGTGTCATAAAAGAACAGATATAAACAAAAAATTGTGACATAAAAGAGCATGTGGACAAAAGGTCAGGGTTCTATCATAGATTGTAACCGGACCAAGCCTTCTCCAGCAGGAGCTCCAATTCAGTTAGGTTCACATAAGTTTGACCATGCATGGTGTTTCACTCTCAGGATTATGAATGGTGGTGAAGACTTTTTTGGACATTTTTTCAGGAGTTGCTCAAAAATGTTTGCTCTACGAAGACTCTGACAGAACTTTATGAGAACATTTTGTCCTTAAAGCATTGCGAGGGCAGTGCTAGATTTACAGTTTGTTTTCTTCACATCTAAATTTGCAAACAATTTTGTTCTACTTTTAAAATTTCTTTCCTTCACATCATAGTGTTCAGAGTAGCACTAGATTTAAAGTTTTGTTTTCTTCTTATCACAATTTGCATTGAGTTTTACAGTTTCTTTTCTTCACATCATAATATGTGTTAAGGGCTGCACT
>CM021538.1:9574803-9586462 GCA_010994315.2 Pisaster ochraceus | reverse complement strand
ATTATTTATAAATTATCACATAGAGAGCTTTACGGATAAAGACAATTATCCGGCTATTTTGGTAAATGTCTTTAACTAACGAAGATCTCAAATGATCGGAAAGTGTGGGCGGTTTTTAATATATTCTCAAAATACCCTTGTTCCCTGTTTTTAAAATGGCAGAGCAAAAAGTACATAAAGTAATTATGTTATACAGAAAGGAAGTGTTGATTGTATTTTGAATCACTTTGTGAAATGAACTGATAATTCAAAATGTGTGTAGAATGACCTATGCTTCAAGTGCACTTTCACTTTTCATGGAATTAATTGTAGGACTACTGAGCCTTCAAAAATCTGATTTGCAGATTATGAAATTTTGGGCTGACGTGTCCTGGCCAAGCAGTCTAAAGCGCAGGACCAAAGTTCTAAGGCCTGAATCATCAGGGTGTAGGTTCGAATCCTGATTGTAGCACTTGTGTTATTGGGTAAGACACTTAACTAGAATTGGTTTTCATCACCCAGGAGTGCCTGAATATCTGTGAGGGTAAGATTGTTATGTGAATGATTAGCAACCTGTGCGAATATTTTGCTGCTGGTGCTGCAGACTCAGAAAAAGTTGAGATTGTGTCAGGAATCCTCAATGCCCAGTCCTTAGCATTCTGAAATTCAGACATAACTGTTCATCCTTACACTAGAAACATGAGGGTTTGACTGGAAGGTACCGTTTGGCTAGATGGCAGTGCCCTGTGTCCTGGCTGAGCGGTAAAGGTGTTTCTGATCAGGAGAGTGTGGGTTCTAGTCCTGGTCATGGTACTTGTGTTCTTGAGCAAAACACTTTACAATAATTTGGATTAGTCCTTTGGATAGGCTATTAAGCCGTAGGTCCTGTAGACTAGGATTGGAGTGCACATAAAAGAACCCACAACACTTACCACAGAAGAGCCCCAGTATTTCTGGCTCATTGCAAAAAACCCTGCTTACAGGTTTCCTCAGGATTGTCAGCTACACTGATTAAGTTCCCTTATGAGGCATCATTAGTTTCATTACCAGAAATATTATAATAGTACTAACAATTACTTCATATCACGATGCAGGCCAAGCCTGAAATTATCTCCTGATATTACTTCATGATGCCCAACCGTGAGACATTGATGCCTACAAACAGGCCAGGCCAAATCGCCTGTCACTCTAACCCGCCAATGGAAACAAACTGCAGGAGGACAAGAGAAATAAACTTCGGTCCGAGGTCCAATTATAGACTTACAATTTATATACACATACTTTATGGATTGCTCGTTGATGACTTGCTATGGCATTTATAACTTGTCATAACAAAATGGCTGAAGTCGATTTTTCAAACCATGCTATTACAAAACAGGACATCAGCAAAAGGAAATAAACAATTAGTGTCCATATCATAGTGACTTATTTGTTAAAATCAAATGAAAGTAGGAATGTTTTTCTTCATCTAATGGAGGACTTAACTGTCTGCGTTATAATTAAAGACAAACTCATTCAGATTCTGAAGTTCACAAAAAACAAAGCAACAAAAGTGTCTATATTTCATCGAATGACATGGTCACTGTCTACAAAAAAATAAATAAACAAAAAATCACCAAAGAGCAATTTCCGTTCATAAGATTGTTTGGACTGTGCAAATCAACATGTATAACTGGGCCCAAATTCATAGCTCTGCTTACCACAGAATTCGGTGCTTACGGCACCATGTAAAGTGTATGATTCCGTGGGCCTTATGAGCAGAATTCCATGGAAAGCAGTGTCATGAAATTGAGCCCTGGTCCCAATTTCATGGCTACTGCCGTGGAACTCTGCGCTTTTTGCCCATAGAATTACATGAGTTACAGCGCAAGGTAAGCGCCCAATTTTGTGGTACATGTAAGCACGCACGGAGGTGAAATTTAACCCCTGCTTCTACTTTAAAAGCCAAAGAAGCATGGTAACTCGTAAGTTAGATAATGTGTTTGATTGAATAAATGTTTGTTTGCTTAAAAGAATTACTGAAATGGGCTTTCTTTTTTGTATGCTTCATTAAGAACACTGGATGTCCTATCACTAAAGGGAACCAGCTTATTGGACAGTTATTGAAGAGTTGTAAAAGTTACAGCTCAACAAGTTTTGAGATAGTGTCTCCTTTCTTCTTACCAACAGTTGATAAAAGTCAGACAGGACTTGAATCTCCATAACATATAAGACTTAATGTGTTCTTCCATTGGGCTTTGTACTAATAAGTATTGTTTGAAGCTTTGCATGGTGTGGAGAAATAGGACAACACTCACACAAAAGATTTTTACACATGGTTGTACCCGCAAGCTTACTATTTATTTATAGTTTCTTCCTACTTTGTACTAATGTTAGTACTCCATATTTGCCTCTGTTTCATTGTGTCACATTTAAGTAGTTCTTTATACATCTTTGTTAAATAGACCACCTTTATTAGTACTTGTATACATCATGTACATGTACATTTTGCATAATGGAAATAAATGTCGAGTTGAATTGAACTGAATTGAATGTGCCTGCAGAAAGTCCAGAATCTGTGGCTCGTCTGTAAATGTGTGAAGTCACAGGTTACATGATCTCAAGAGAAGATTCCTTTACTAATCTTCTGTTTTTTGCATGCATCACCCATCCTGCATCATACCTTTACCTACTGTAGAAGAGAGACAGTTCCATCACACTATGGTTTCACCTTCACCAAGGCATGAAATTAAGACCTGTGTGAGGACCATCAAGGTTGATAGTGTTTATACAACACTTCACTGTTTACATGTCAAACAGCAGTGGAGGTGTATCTCTCCTGTCTAGTCCTACCCCCATCATTGTAAGATATCAAATTTTGCAAAAATTGTATTTGGCAAAAGTTCAACATGATGAATGGTTCAAGAAGGCAGGATGACTTGGTAGTACATTTTATAAAGCACACAGATTAACACTCCACAGTGGATACGCTGTATTTGCATTATTGTGTGTTAATTGCATAGAAGAAGTTCCTCCACTATATCAGGGCTCGAATGTGGGGAAAAAATCCACAAGACTGCACGCTTGTAGCTCAAAACTTTTACTGGACCAGAAAATTTGTTACAAGACCGGAATCCAAATGAGAAGAACACTGTACACAGTTTCACATTTGAGCTGTTTTTGTACCAAGCACTAAGAGAAGATTTATCAAGTTTTTCTTTCGGGTAATACTCCAATAGTCAATTGATCAGTTTAATTTTAAAAATACGGTGACGTGTTATTTTTCAAAAACACAAGACCGCCGGACTTGTATGGTCATAAGTTTACTGCCCGACACTAAAATCACTGGCCTCGGGCCTGCGTGTCCAGTGTCAAATTTGAGCCCTGTACATGTCTTTGTACTACCAAAGCGATCCTTTTGCACTCAGTTAAGTTGCCTGTAAAAATTGCCCTGTGAAATCTCAGCTGCTTATAAAGCGCTTAATAGCGTTTAATAATTTTCTGCTCAGCAAAAAAGAGCAGGATACCAATCATAGATAGTATATGTAAAACGGTATTTTGGCTGGTGCCAAGAATAATTTTGTTGTGCTTAGCTACTTTTTGTGCTTAAGCAGCTCTATGAATTTGGGCCCCCAGCCTTAAAATCCACATGTCCATATTTTACTTTAAATTTCCCACGAGTCAATTGGTGCAATGATTATGATTTTTAAAAAATTCATGGAAATAGTCGTTTTAGGAATCTCTCCTTCCTGTATCAGAACTACAGTGTAAAGGTCCACAACAGTGGAAGTGAGACCAGTAACACAAAATGCTTTAAAATTAGCTTCCAGTTCACAGTACATGAAGCTAGGCTCTTTGTCAGTAGTCAATGTATTCAAATGTCAAGCTCATTTATCTTACTACAATGGTATCTGACAGAATCTTGGCAAATCACAGAATTTCCTCTGCCACACCTGGAGTTGAGGAACTAAAAACCCATTACTGAAAAAAAATGTTTTACAGGAACATGATGTACGTGTACAAGGAAATTTATGTTGAAAGTTGTGGCAAGGCACGCACTTCTCTGTAAAAATAATTTCGCCAAGAGAATACATGAGCTGTGCCAGGTCCTGTCAGTGTCACACACTACATAAAGTCACTCGAGGAAACATTCACTAATTACGGCGACTTATTCATTGGGCTTCCACGGTGTCTCACAGATCCTCAAGGTGGCTAGTCGAGGAGGCCGTCTTCCTCCGATAATGGTAGCCGGCAAGAACTAGCATCCTGTAGGGAATGCCTTCTCCTTGCACGCCCATCCTGGATAAATTAGTTGGTCATTTCCACCGGTTTCTACTGGAGTTCGCCTGGCTGTTTCTATTTTTCCCCTTCTTCTTTTTTTCTTTCAGTTTAAACTATTTCTGAGGTAACATTCTTGAGGGGGTACCCTGGTTGCTCTTAAAAGTTAATTGGAAACATGAAAATGTTGTTGGCTCTTGTTCAAGTTGAACAGAAAATTAAGCCCTATCAGGTCCCTGTGCTGACAACTTGCTGTCACACATTTTAAACGCCATTACGAAAGCTTAGCAGCCTTTAACCTTTGCTCTAAATACAGTATGTGTGGCCGGCATCATTCAAGACAAAATACGAGTAATGAGTATACATGTACAAGATTGTGTTTTTCTGCTGACTGGAAAAAAACTAAAACGAGTTCCTCTATATTTCAATTGACCCTAGTCACCTGACATCGCCACACGATAAATCTTGCGCCATTTTGGGTGTCAGTTTCCCTACGAGCTATTGCGTAGTGTGCATTTTGGGCAAGGCACATGCAAATTGAACTCCCAAAATGGTAGACCATGTAATGTCAGAGCAAGGGTCAAGTGCAAGGGGTCAAACGTACATGTAAAGTACTTGTGTAAATTGAGATAGCTGTAATAAAGAAATACCAGTTTAAAAACAGAAAATCTGTAAAAACATTTGAAACAATCAGTGGCCATAATGGAAGTAAATACAGTACACCTAGTAAAAGTACATTTATTTGTATGGTACTGACTCACAACTACACAATTTCAGAGGGGGTTGCTCTATAGGATAGACCAAGTAACTTTTGACTACAAAAAGAGTGACCTTGTACATTCCAGGCCATTCCCTGGCAGGCAATATACTACACTGGTCATATGGGGAATTTTGCATTTAGTGTCATAATTTCCACATAAGTTCAAGAATTATAAAATCAATTGCTGAACAAGTTTTAAGATGTGCCTCCTTTCTTCATATCAAAAGTTTATACAATATACAATTTTATTTTAGTTTCCTATTTAGCTGTTTACAAATTGTGCCAGCAGAAAGTCCAGGCTCTCAGACAGTGTGGCTCTTATGTAAATGTGTGATGTCACAGGTAACCTGGTCCATACCAAAAAGTCCATAAAAATAGTAACAAATGCAGTAGAAGTATTGATGATTTTTTACATTCAAAACATTAGTCTAATTGATATGTAAAAAGGAAACTTTCAGAGTCAAGGAGAGGACCAGGATGCCCTCGAGCCAGTTGGGTGGTCTTTCAGTTGCTGACCTAAAGGACGCTGGGCTGCACAGAATTTAAATTCAAAAACTCTCAACACGGCCAATATGCAGAAGCGAGCACCTACTGCCAGACAACGCCTGACGATGAATTCTTTTAGATTGGTCATATTTCTTTAAACAAACAATTGGAAAGAGTCCACTACAGTCGTCAATGTTTCTTTCCCTGACATAAGTCTCTATTTACTCAATGATTCAAGTGCTTCAAGGAAAACACACAGACTGATTGGTACCTTCCCTTCAAGCAGCAGATTTTATTTTTGCCAGACTTGTTTCTCCCCAGAGCACACCAATAAGAGTGTATCAGCGAGAAATTCCAAACATCCGTGCACTCCTTTTCGTCGCTATTAATTGCGTTTATTTCTAACTTTTCTTCGGAGCTTAACCGGATTAAACCCAGGATGTCACTGTCCTTTATCGAATTACCCTCAGAAATTTCCAGTCAAATTCTGGCGACTTGGGGCAGGAAGCTCGGTCTAATTTCAACATTCGTTTATAGCGGTTGCAGAAGAAGTAACGGTCCTTCCCTTCCTTGAAAAAGTCTCTTCGTGTTATCGCAAGATTTCTTTCTTTAACCCCCTTGTGTTTATGGATATCTATGTCAGAAATGAGGGCAAGTTCTACATTGTGGGTTGACTGTAAGGACTGCATCTGATTTCCATGTAAATTAACAATGACATTAATAGAACTTGACCATGCTACACAGGGTTCTCGCCAGGATGTTTCAAAACTATGGGGCAATCTGGACCTACATGTAAATTTGTGAATGTTAGGCAGAAGCATGCTGAATTGAAACTGAGCTCTTTGGAATGTTTTCTACTTGATTTTAAAGCCCTACTGTGCAATCCGAAGCTGGTTTTCTCTTGATGTTTTTTGTAAAAATCTCTTCTTCCTTTTTTTTTTCGTATCAACCTTTTTTTGCACATATTGGCACGCAGTTTGTGGTTATCAGCCCGATACGCCATCTTGTGCATGGGGAATTCCGTGCTAAGGAATTTGTCATGTTCCCTACAATAGCGATTACCGATTACAAATACACAAATGAGGGTCAAACTATTTGTTGATCTTCCAGCCTCGGTTCAGTTTCATAAGAAAACAAGATGGCTGCCCCATGCTCAGGGTCTGTTCCCCAGAGGAAGAGTTCATAGATCCACTGAGGATAAGGAACCTCATTGGCCACCAAGAGAAAAACAAACTGTCAACTTTTACATACAGCATGGCTAGTGATAGCATCAATATGCCCTAAAAGAGAACTCTGTCTGACACGCTGTCATTTACAACATCATTTAAACAATACATCACGAAAGTGGACCGAGTCTATTATAATTTTAGAGCTACTAAATAACACAAAGCACATGCAGCAATGCCCTCGCAAAAAGTACAACATGCCCCACAAAAAATTATGAGCAATTTGTTTGTTGGCTGCCAGGCACAGGAAAAACAAACTGAACTATTTTCCAAAAACATCTGCACTGCGACTGCACAGTCTTTTATCCCATCAACAAATTCTTTGCAGTCTTACAGCATTCCACGGTGAATTCCATGTCTGCCAAGAATTCATGTGCTCACTAATAATAATACTATGTCTTATTGAAGATCAGTCTAGAAATTGGTGGCATATTTCTTCCCAACATTCTGGTCTAGATTTATAATAAGAGATATCAACTTAGTGTAGTAGGCTACAAGTTCCCTTTTTCAACCGTCTGTTTGTTTTCATCATTTAACCTCTTTTTTTCCTCTTGCTTACAAAATTCAGGTTTTGAAATGTTTTTTGCTCATGCTTTGAATCCTTGTACTTTTAAAATTAATTTCCGATGAACTAAGAAAAATTGACTAGAGCGGGACTTGAACCTACCATCTCTGGATTAATGTCCAGCACTCTACCAGCTGAGATATATAGCCCTACTACAATTTAACTACAATAAGTAAAGTTCAGGGATCAAATTGCTTTAACTAAACTGCATCAGGGATCTGGCATACATTTTTGGCATCATCCTTAGGGCCTTGTCACACAAGGAAACTTTTACATGCAACTTGGAGGCAACCAGCTGCAGTGCATGCTAAAGGACAACGTTGGTAGCAGATGGGCAAATTTTCAAACAACGTCTTTCGATCTTAACAAATAAAAATGAACATTTAAATGTGAATGCCTTTTCTTCTTGCCTGTAAATTGCCTCGTGTGACATGGCCCTTACACTGACATGTGATAAAGCACCGCATGACAAGTGCTTTGTTAGTCCTATGGGGAAAAACAAATTCACAAGATACTTGGGTGGGATTCGAACCAAAGGACTTTGAAATAAGCGAGTACGCAGTACTTACCACACATTGGTGTAAGGGTAAAACCAAAATTACATTCTTTATCCCCAATACAAATACTACATTGACTAACATTTTTGCAGGTAGTTAAAGTATTTGAAGTGGCCTCTTTACACCAAACAAGATGGGTGGTCCAGTGGCTAAGACGCCCACTCTAGAATTAAGGATTCAAATCTAACCCAAGTAACCTGTGGATTTTGTTTTCCCCAGGCAGGAATTTAAAATCACTGGGTATACAGTGCTTTTCACATCGGTGCAGGGGTAAAATCAAAGCATAATCTTTAACCCTGTATAGACAGTTCATTTCAGTGTGATCATCACCATATGCCCAGACATTGCTTGTCTTGGTTTTTTTACTCATTTATTTTACCGAAATATGTCAGGGAAATTAGTAAGAAACAGAACTTTTGGTTCAGGATTATACATTCTATGTTAACTTGGGAAATGTTGGAACATGTCAATTCGGTCAAATGCCTTTTCTTTGACCCTCTTGTTTGAGTGGAAATAGGTCGAATCTTGTGACCGGTTGCGGCAACTACGGGCGTTTTTGTTACAGTTCGCTTGCAGCTGCTATGGTCTCTAAAAAAGATTCAATGGAAGACTTTTGAGACGATAGCAGGCATCCTACTGACCAGTTCTTTTCTATTGTTCTCAGAAATTATCATCTCCTATTCAGTTAAATTACCAAAGTTGTGATAATTGTGAGAGTACTGTGACAATTATTCACAAATAAATTATAAATTCTTGTGACAAAAAAAACAATAACATATCTTTTTCTAACGAATAATTGGAAGGCCTTGGAAGTAACACTTAATGCACACCTTTGATAAAGACAAAGACTCAGCAAATATCAAACAATGATAGAAATTAAACCAGACACACTAGTTTTGAGCATCTTACCTTTCAGCCAAATTTCACAAATCGAACTTGAATTCCTGATTTTGAGTTTATAAGCACAAGATGAGTTCAAACACCTGTAAAGACACAACGCATCCAGACTAACTTTTAGAAGAACACAAAAACCCGAAAATGTCAGCAAGCAATATTATCAACCCTGCCAGTCGGTACCATGCACTGTATAAAAGACTATCCAATGTCCTGTAATGCATATGTGAAGCTACAGTGTACCGGGGAAGTCCACACTAGCATGCGTAATCCCTTCCCCCTCCCCTACCCCCCCCCCCTCTTAATCCTCCGCACGATATTTTCCAATAGAACATACACGTATTGACTTCCAACACGTCAAACTTAATGACGTGGGTCCTGAGTCTGAGCCCACAAGACAGCACAAAATGATGGATGTAATTGAGACACTAGAAGCAACTCCCAAGGCTAAGTGTAATGTTCTTGAACTGGTGCATCCAATTGATTTTAAAGTTCCCTGTATCAGTTTGTACATGTGTGTTCAGTTTGCCTCACAGGCTTTACTCCGAGGGTTTCTTCATCACTCTTTTATTTGAGTCCTCAGCCCTCGAGTCTGATGACTCCGAGGTGTTGAGTCTATAGTCAAGAACCAAGTCACTTGGGTTCATTCCATGTCTTTGTCACAAGTCACAAATTTTGGGTCCAAGTCCCGAGTCAGTTGCTCCAGTCTGAGTCCAAGTCCGAGTCCATTTGGGTCATGTTAGAGTCCTGAGTCGTAAAGGTCTATTCCAAGTCTGAGTCCCGAGTCATTTTACTCACTCAAGTCTGAGTCACGAGTCACGAGTCACGACTCACTTAGCCTTCACTTGTTTTGAAAAACATAACCAAAACCTGACAGATATTTTAACTAATAGTTTAAAAGCAAATGAAGAGATGTGGGGTTTGTTTCTCATCAATTGTTGCAACTATTTTCTTTTTTTCTTTCTTTTAGAAATCCCCTTATTGAGAACCAGGTGGCTGGTTGAAATGTTTGCCCACACTTCCTTGAATAGCAGTAGCCATTAAAAAGGGAAATGCCACTATAGACTGTGCAAGTCTTGCGCGTATTCAAGCTTCCGGGACCATTGTGGTCCCAACCATATGGAGTTTTACATGGGTGAGATTGTGTTTAGTCAATTATTTAAGTTTTAAAATGTAGTTTATGACCATACAAATTATATGTGTTGTTGAGAATGTAGTATTAAGTGATAAAGAATATGAAAGTAAAATCAATTAAACAATATAACAACAACAAAACAGCAAATTAAACTTGACCTCAGCTTCCGTTTACCTGCAAAAAATTAAGAATTTGTGCCCACGAAACTTATGTAAACACTTGTTTTGGTCGCCCGCAATGAAAAGCCTTTTCATTGGTCGTTGAGGTGTCAATGTCCTCTTTAAACTGCGTTAATTTTACGCTCGCGCAACCATCGCGCATGCATGTATAAACCAGATTTAGTTACGGGCGTAGATTTACAAATAGGGTTAAAATCAAATAAACATCCTTGTCCTGGAGTTTTCATTTTGTTTCAATAACAATTCAAAAATTATTTGAGTGTTTAGAATTAAAGCTAAAACTCATTTTATAAAAATTGTATTGAGTATTTTTATTGTTCAGATTTCTTCCTCAAAACAATATAAAGTGTGATTTGACTTCAGAAAAAAAAAAAACTTTGTTTAATATGTTTTTTCGTACCGATACACGCGAAACTTGCACAGTCTATCAAATATATTTCAAGAATCATTTGCGACAAACTAAATGTTTGTATAAATAACATTTTGTTGTTGAGTCCGGGGTTACAAACATTGAGTCCGAGTCCAAAGCTCAAGTACAGATGGTTGAGTCAGAGTCACTGAAAATTGTGACTGAAGTCTGAGTTACTGACAGCTGTGACTTGGGGTCTGACAACCAAGTCATTAACAATGTGACTCGGACACAAAATCAAGGAAATCTGTGAAAAATGAATGTCGAGGCTCTAGAATATGAATTTAGATGAAACATTTGTCACTTATTGCTTCATGAACCATATTATTTTTGCAGTCATCCTCCAACGTCTGACCTGAGGGGTCTAATCTCACAGCCCTGCTTACGGTGGAATTTTGCACTTATGGCCTGTAGAATTACGTTCTTTACAAGAAGCCAAATGCGCAAAATACTGTGGTGAGCAACGCCATGAAATCGGGTCCTGGTCTACTCCGTAATAAAGCCAATAAACCTCAAGCCAGACAATGACTTCAGTCATTCTTATAACCTAAACCTATGGACAGCCCACGTAGCTAGGAAAGTCTTGGTCTGCCCAGCAATGTAGCCATATCATATCTCTACTAAGCCCCGACTTGAAGGGTTGTGATCAATGAATCAGCCACTTTTTCACTTTTTTGCAATGTTTTGCCATGGGGGTGGGAGGGTTGTGACAGGCAAGTCCTGGTTGAAGGACTAAGATTATGAGCCAATAAGCACCATGGGTTTTAACATGAGGAATCAGCGCGGCAACAGCTGATCATGGGGGAAAAGGAAAGATGAGAGGTGAAAAAACTTTGAAGAGAGTGAAACTATTTTGATGTTAAAGTTGTAACAAAAAGTTCAGACACCTCCCGTATGTAAGTCTTTTGACAGGTCATGAACCAAATCCATAAAACTGCCACCTCATGTTGTATCTTTTGTAGTGAGATGGTTCAACTATAAGCTTGTTTTAAGCACTGATTGAGCAGGAATTCCACCTGATGTGTCTGGAGAGACATTATGTGTTGCCCACTAGGAATAATGAATTATGTTTCAATATTAAATTCAGGAATCAATAAGACCCTTGTATTATCGGGCAGGCTTGAAAGTCTAGCAGTTATGACATCAGCTCTCAAATAAGGGTTGTGGGTCCAACTCCCACCCAAGGTGCTTGTGTTTTTGGTGGCTGACTGG
>CM021538.1:9525009-9553810 GCA_010994315.2 Pisaster ochraceus | reverse complement strand
CTAACTTAGTACTCTGTCTGAACATGGCCAATGACACTTTGGTCTTGTTACTCTCCAATCTCTGATCCAAGCACTTAAACCAATTAAAATGTTATTTCCTGGTCATTTAACAAGGGGATTACCCATCAAATCTGTCCAAATCCACCTTGCTGATTCCTATCAATCCCCCACCGAATACTTTATGTGATCCAGTAATCCCGTAGCTTGTTTTTCCCTCCTCAATTGTAACATTTGGTTGCCACTGATTGAGATTTCTCAAGGTCAGAAATCCAGGGAAGTTTTACCCAACCATATTTCAGAGGTTTTACCCCGTGGGCTTGTGCTCTGTACTTTGAAGTGGCAGGGTGGAATATATTGCATGTGTCATTCCAGGAAGTTGCACGTTACAAGTGGCTTACAACTGGGAGGGGAAGGGGGCTTTAACAGTGGGGTTCAATCACCCCTAATTTGAAACTGATTGATTATCAGGTAGGGAAATACTTGCATGGAGAGATTGAGGGGTCATTATTAAGTCCCCTCTTTTATATCTATTCTCCCAAACTTTTAAAGAGCAATTTCTGAGCACATGATTCAAGTTTTATAGGAGGCCCCAAACACTTACAGACTACAGTGATGTGTTTCGTTATTAAAGGTAGGGTTGTAGTATGCATTGGTTTTTGATAACGTAATGCTGATTTATAGGAAAACTTAAAGCTAAAATAAAAGTGGCTTGTGAAAGTTTCAGGTATAACTTGTTGAGACAACAGGAAAAAGCTGTCATACTAATTTCATCAAGAATGTCAAATCCATCCACGTACCGACTGCATCTCTGGTCGCAGCATTCACAAACAAACACCACAGAAACTTGAATCTCCAAAACTTTCCTGAAGACAATCTTTGGAGATTCTGTGCCCTGTTTCTCAGGTCCTAAGCATTCCTGAAACCATCTCAACTTCCTAGGAGTATGCAGCACCAGCAGTCAAATTGGCACACAGGCTGGTTCCTAATCATTCACATCAACAATTTCTACCCTCACAGGTACCCATTTACTCCTGGGTGATGAGAAGCAAAAGCATCTTGGACACAAGTCTCAAACCGGGACTTGAACACCCGTTTTGCTATAGTCAGCAATTAGGCCTAATATTCCCTGGACTGTGCAGCCACAACACACCACAATGTTGGCAACAAATTGCACTTATTTTCAAAGAAACCGTGCAACTTCAAAAGTTATTTGAAGTTCCTGCGGCGCAAACTTGCCAAAAACAGCCAAACACCCTAATTGGTTCAAACTGTCCATGGGTGAGTTTAATTGGAATGTCTGATGAAGAGACTCGTCTGGTTGTCTTTAGACTAAAAATATTGTTGCTACATTGCTTGGTTCAGGTCTAGCTTTTGCATCTAGCACCTCCAAATCAGCAAAGAGTGGTACCCTAATAATGCCAAACACAACCATTGAAAATTTGTACTCACCATCGATAATGTAAATATGTGCAAAAGCTTGCCCTCAACCATAATAATAAAAATATTTAGCAGCATTTGGTTTAGTCTAAGAATTTCAAACTGAGCACTCACTTATGACCGAGAAGCACACAGTACTGCTACAAGACATCATTCAAATCTAACCAACAAATGGCACATTGGTGTGATCTCATTACATAATTGCCTGTAAGGATATTTTCTTCACATGCAGGTTTGCATCAAATAGTTGGTTTTGCCACTATCCTGTTCTAATTGTGACAAAATTCCACTGCAAGCCACGCTCACTTCACACAAACTGGCTCCACTGCCTGCAATACAAGAAGCTCATAAGACTTGCATTAAGCAAGCTTTTCTTTGATGATTTATGCAAGAAAAGTTCTAAAATTTAACTTGGCTTTTGCATATAAATGTTCCTCAAAAACTTGAGGTCCTTTCAGAACTAAAGGTTTCTGTGAAAAGAAATGCTTTCGAATGATGACATGCGTGATTTTTTGGAAAATTACACACAAACGTATGCCAGTTTTGGGGCCGAACCGAAATTAGCAAAAACTTTGGATGTGCAGCAGAAATGTGTACGTGTGACATGATGACTTACCAACAGGATAAATTTGTCCTAAAACAAGAACCTTACATTTATAAGCACTTCCTTTTCTTTTAACAGCATTTCATTCTGTCCGAAGAGCCAAGTAAACGTGCTAAATGCAAGCAATATGTGTGTAAAAGTTTAATTAGATAAGCCCCTAAACAAGGATTCTATCAATTAAACATTGAAACCTCTTTAATCATGAGATCCTGTGAAAATAAAATGACAATTTTGTTGTTTTTTCCTTGCAAATAGGGTTTGAAATTTCCTCTTTAATAGACTACAATGTACCTTTACTTCCCCTGCCTAAAACATTCACCGAGTTGGGGACTGGTGTCACCATCCTCACTTACCACTTCCTGAACGTGTCATCAGTGATTACTAAAAATATTCATCTTTTCTTTTTTTCAGGAACTCAAGTGGTTCCCTTTTCATTGGTCATCACCCCCCCATGACGCCCCCTTTCACTTCTTACCAAAGACCTATCATCCCCCAAAATGAAAGGGTGGCCAACCACACAACTGAAGTTACCTTCAATACTAGCCTGAGTGCTCTACCATTGTCTATAATGACCCACTACAAATAGACTTGTCCTCAAGACCACTTACATGTATGTCTTACCTATTTCAGTGACTAGCCAGCCTGACCATGTACCGTGACGTGTCACAAGTCGGCCAGATTATTCACTTGTCTAGACTTACAACATTGTCTTTACATGGGACTTGAACATGACCAACATGTACAGACATGGCCTTTCTCTATTATGTGTCTTTGGGTCACACTAAACGAGCCAGCTGGACCACTTGGACATAAAATTCTGCTTGTCCTTAAGTTTTTCTTAACTGGCAGACGGCTGTTTTGGGAAAACGCTGCTACCTATGTGCAGCCACACAGAGCAATTTCCATCAACAGACCTAAAAGTTTTGAATCTCCTATTTATTGCCCGGCAACTGGCCTTGGTGCCCTTAAGAATGAGACAAACTGGGCTTGGCAAACAATAGTAAGTGCGCAAGTGTTTGAGCATTCGGGTTGGCTTAGTGGACTCTTCCCTGCCTTTCATCTTTGTGGAACTCAATTCAATCCTGCCTTGCATGTGGATTGGGTTTTCAGTGCCTACCTAAATGTAGGGGTCCCCCCAATCTCTAAAACTAAGATTGCTTTAACATCTTCTAATCACATGTATCAGGCCTGCAAGGCACTTTTGTGGTTCCTTGGTTTCATTTCCAGAGATATACAACATGTTTAATAACTTAACCTTGCACATTATTATATCACAGTGATCAGTCTTTGTCAAGTCCCCTGTGTTCCATAGCAAATTATGACTAAACAATTTGTCATACAAAATGGGGGCCAACCATTTTTTCTTCAAGCCTTGGATTGGTTAAAATGGTTTAATCTGGAGGTACAAGGAGGCTGTACCCTAATAATGGGTCAGTCGATCAATATATAAGAGCTTACAGTGAAAGTAATATCTAATGAAAAGGGAAACTTGGACAAGAAGGTTAGCACAATTTCTGATAAACCAAATTTAGTCTGGTTAAACTTTAAAGCCCAATTTCATAGAGCAGCTTAAGGCAGAAAAAGTAACTACAATAAGGTTACCACTATAACCAGCCAAAATACCATGTTATTACAATCATGTGTACAATCTGTAATGGGCTTCATTCTTATGTTTGCTTGGCAGAAAACAACTCTGCATAAAGTTGGTGCTCAGTTTAAAAATGTAACTAACAACACGAACAATGGGAACTGGTAAGTCTGCTACCTCCTACACACCTGTACCTATGGCATCTCAAAGTCTGACATTTATTACGCATGGTAACTACATGTCCAAAAGGTTGAAAAGGCAATGACCCAAAACCGTCAACACTGCTGTAGAAAAGTCTTGTCATTTCTATCATTGCCTTTGGGAGTAACTCTGCCTAAACGGAAGCCGTCTTTCAATTCAACAGTAAACAATTGCCTCACTTACTCTACCCAACAAGAGTCATGGCAATGTAAGCCAATGCAAACAAAATAATGTGACCGATAGAAACATTCGGGAAAAACGTACTGTACACTGGGTCAAGGTGAAGGTAAATGGTTTTCCTTGTACCTGTCCCATGCCTTAAGCCAATTAAGCTAGTTATACTCACAATTTAGGGTTCACAACAAGACAATGCATGCACACAAACAAAATCAGACTTAGCTCCAGAGCACTTTACAGTATGGCAACAAAACAGCACAGATCGATCTGAGGTCTTGAAAGCTCATAAAGAGATCTGCGTCTACAGCATCACCATGTCATTGTCAAATCACAGAATTTCTTGTACAGTAAATGTCCAAAACTGCAGTGCCTGGGATCTGCTCGCAATTTCAGGTTGGAGTGCTTTCTTCATATATATCCGACTCTCCGTATAACAAGATCTCTGAGACTGGCCAAATTACCTCTTTATAACAGGAATGTTGTGGTAAGAGGAAAGCAAAACAAAGAGCCACAAAGCAGAAATGAGATTCTGGACTTAGGAATGTACTTTTTATTCAAGCAGAACCTCTTTATAACAGTGTTCTTTATAACTAGGGTTGACTGTAAACTAATTATTTACAGATTTGACCATGATAATAATGTTTACAGACTGCAGTGTCCAACCCTTTACTCTCTGGTCCAACATAATATGTCTGCATGATTCACCGCATCATACAGTCACCATAACTGATATTTCAAGTGCTGAAAGCTTGTGAAGGATCCATAGCCTTGAGAGAGAACCCCTGTTGTTTCTACAATTGCATGAATTAAGCCCTATGCAGGGCAATGTACGAATCCAAGCCACAGGTCTCTGGGTCATCCACGAAGTGACCAGATTCAACTCTAGAGTATTCACCCCCTTTGGCTGACAGCATTGGTCCCCCAAAAAGACTCATAATCGGGCCATGAGAACATTCCTTCTGCTCAAAGGACCTCTGGACAGCTGAGTTTTTCACAAACATTGGAAACTACCTTTGAATTGTTTGTTTATCATCCAAGCAGGAATTCACTAGACTGCAAAATTACATTCTGTCTAAAGAGGTGTCATTGTGTTGACCTTCTACAGTTCAGCCTCAGTACCTGACCTCAATATCTTCCCTTTCCAAACACAATAACAGTCCATAACCATGGACGCTCAACAAACTGAACAAAAAATAACTTTTCCTTTCGAATGTTTGATGCAATCCAGTCCTTTTTACAATTTATATCACACTTGTTTGTTTGTTTTTGGTCTGCCTACCTTTTTCCCCCTCAGTGGGGGTGTAGTCAGTCCTGATGCAACCTTTTCTTCAGTGAACGCTTCTGGAATTTCCTGTAGTGAACATAAGCAGACAAACCAGGTCATGTCATTGCAAACAATTTTGTTTTACATGTAGGTTAGCAAACCAACATATGGATTCAAATGCAGACCATCATTTTCAAGGAGTGTGAGTACAATTGTTCTCCTCTGCATTCCCTAGACTTGTCCAAGGAGTGCACACAAAATAACACTCTGTAAAATTTAAAGTGAAATTTATAAAAAAAATTGGGGGATTCACAGCAGTTCCGATATTTGCTTTGACAAAAATAGCAATCCAGTACCTGCATGTGATTCATTATGAACAGGCAGCGGTTTGTAATTAACAATGCTTTTATCTTTCTAGACTAATGTGTCAAGTATGGTTCTGAACAGAGCAGAAAGCTCTCCTAAACAATATAAGGAGAAAAGTTTATTTCTTAAAATAATGGTCTCCATTTTACAGAAACTTACATTCTTCTTACATCTTGGTCTGCATTTTTTACAGAAACTTACATTTTCCTTACATTGGAGAAACAACTTCAGGAGTGTACAATAAAACAAAACTATTTTTGTACAGAGAAACTGACAGCAATTTGCAAGTTTCACAAATATTTTGGTAGAATACATATTCCAAAACAAATTTGGAGCACATCAATGACAGACATTCATGGGGGCTGCTCACCCTTGGACAGTCCTACACTTTTATAAAAACATTTCCAAATATTTCTCCACTTCCATAACTACAACTTTAAAGTGCAGAAACTCTGTACAAATCCTGTGAGCAAAGAATAAGGACTACATGAAGTTGGAGCACTGTGCACAGTAGAGAAAAACCTGTAGAATAGAGCTGCATGTGCAGTGAGATTCATTTGACTTTGAGGCTCTGCCCTACGCAATATAACAACGATGCAAAAACTTCTTCAATGATGACCATGATGACCAGACACCAAGGTCAATCAGGGGGGTCCAATATTGACCTAACCTTTGTAAGTGAAAGTGCATGCTCACTGGACCAGAGCGCAATGACTAGACCAATGATTAACTATTTCATACATCGTTGATCTTTATTGACAAAGATCCAGCTGGCGCCCCAACACCAACATCAAACCTCCCTCTGATCACCAACTCATAGAAATATCGCAAGATGTGTGCTACATGTACATGTATACTACATATGCCATGTAAAAGTTTGATGAATCAGCTCAAATTATACCTGCTACTATCCCCTTTACATGTTTATTTAATTGATTCAAAATAGTGCTTTTCTGGGTATACCCAAAACACAGGCCTTGCTCATGATGTGAGGTCACTGGTGGAACAAGGAAGAACCAAAACGTCTGATTTTCCAAGACCTGTTTATTCACTGGTATTAGGGCCACACTGTAAACCAATGCACCCTCGCCAACACAGGTGGGTCGCCAACACAGGTGGGTCCAGGTGAGAGTGTTTGAATGGATGTAGTTTACGGAGGCAGCTGGCATGTTGGTATACAGTGAGAGAGTTCCTCAGATAAGCAAGTGCTGGGTCTTGAAGGCATTTCCACATCCTGAATCTCTATGGAACATTTTTAGAGGGTTCTAGAGCCAAGACATTGACGATCAAAGGCTGTAACTGCTTCATGGTTTTAGCAAAATCAGTTTTTGGTTTTTTTCCCAGACGCAGCCATGCATGTTTTAAGGCCTTTAAATAGTACTGTTTCTATGGCCAACAATTGCAATGGTATTTACAATGTATGTCCTAATTAAACATTCAACTACCACAATGTCAGTTTTTACTGACTTTTTTTACTCACAAGATTCAATGCAAAACTGAAAATGTTTCCCCCGCAATTTCAAAAGAAAACAAATTTCACTTATTACAAAGGAAGTAATAAAATGTTTAAATGCTTTTGTGCAGCCAAACTTTCTGTTTCGGAAGGACATCAAATTAAAGCAATGCAATTGAGTACAATACTAAAGCAATACAATTGAGTACAATATTGGGGTAAGTACCAAGTATTGTTACCTGTCCACGTAGAAACACGTTACCCCCCCCCCCAGCCAAAAGTTATAGCACTGTTAATAGTTCTTTAACAATCCTTTCCAATCTCTGCTAATCTATTTACGTAAGGAAACTGTGAATTTCTGACTTACCCTCAGGGGACATAACTTTCGGTCGTAATCTGCAAATTTCGGCAAAATACTAATCCCAGTTTTATACAATGAGGGAAACCATAAGCTCAGTTCTATAGAACTCCTGGGAACCTGAGGTCATAGAGCAACAGACCATGGAGACACACAACAACCAGGTAGTGGGTAGGGTTTAGAGAAAATCTTTGCAGCAGCACTCTGAATAGTCAAAATCTTGTCAACAAGTCCATTATAACTAGCTTTAAAGGTAGGGTATTTGGCTGGTTTATTATCCAAATTGTAATTAAAGATACACTATAAGTCACCTGTGAAAGTTTCAGCTGAATACAGCATCTATTTGTTAGGAAAACCACAAAATACTGTCACGGTATTTTCATCAAGAAAGCCGAACCCATCCACGTTTAGCCAGGTAACGTCCGTGGGTACAATCCCCATCTCCAGCCACAACATCCCAAAAACAGACTCCATGGAAATTTGAATCTCTAAAACTCAACTTGAGGTGAGTTTTGGATACTCAAATTCTTTGAAATACTTTTTACTGATTTCTATTCTAATCAGAGGGGGCATTTCAGGCGAAATAATTTCACGGGATTCTTACCACCATTACCCTCTTTACAACAATAAGCTTTCAAATAAAAATATACACCTTTTTCAGGGTCTTTACACGCATTCAAAACAAAGTCAAATGTACTAATCCAGCTTTAAATTGTTGAACATGATTTTATTACTCAATTCCAGTATGAGTACCTACAAAATTTTGACTGGAACATAAATATAGGGGCCCAATTACAGCAGAATTCTGCGATTAAGGACCATAGAATCCTGTGCTTTACAGGATGCCCTGAGCGCAGAATTCTGTGGTAAGCACAAAGCAGTGCCATGACATGGGACCCCAGGTAGGAGTACCCAGATTGCCTGTGCAGATAACAGCAATATCAACTGGGGGACATCCAAAGTTGTCTACATATTTTTCTGTCACACGATGAGTTAAACGTGCGTTGAGGAGGGGGGAAATAAGAGGTTTTAAAGCAAACAAATTTCAAAAGAAACTGACATGGACAGAAAATGGTTTTGTGCCACACTTGTGAGTATCATTATCAAAGAGAACTATTTTTTTCTGCGGGAAAACCTGATGATGGTTTTGGTGTGGGGTATTAAAATGCGATGTGTTGAGAGGTAATTGTTATACTAATTTCAATTTGACAATTCAATTTTAAAAAGTGCAATAAAATGTTTGGGTCAATCCTGGGATTGAGTAGACTGAGATTTTCAGGCTTTTTAGTTTAACCAAACATCAACGATTAAGACTTTACGCAAGGACGTTTTGCTTGGGGGCAGAACATTTCATCCACCCTCCAAATCATACACTCTCTCTACAGTTTGGAGCTGCAGGGTAGTTTTAGAGAGAACAGGACAACCAGTCTCGACGAACCAATTCCATTCCGCAGTTCATGTGCATCATAGGCGTGAGTCAACATATATTATGTGATGCAACAGCAACACACCTGTCACTGCGCTCTTGATTCTTGACAGCCATATTTACCTGATTTAAAGAATCAAGGGGCCAGGCTGATCTAAAAAGCTGATCTAGAAAAGTTGACCAGGGCCAGCTGTCCTTGACCTTAAAGGCTACTGAGACTGAGAGCATGAAATAAACATTCATACATTTGTTGTGATTAGCAAAATGTTGGGGTGACATTGATCTACTCAGCGGACTTGTTCTGCTTAGCACTAGCAGATTTGTCCTGCTTAGCACTAGCAGATTTGTCCTGCTCAGCCTACTTGTCCTGCAGGTATGTCCTGCTCAGCAGATTTACTCAGCTCAGCATATTTGTCCTGCTCAGCAGATTTGTCCTGCTTAGCAGGTATGTCCTGCTCAGCAGATTTGTCATGCTCAGCAGATTTGTCATGCTCAGCAGACTTGTTCTGCTTAGAAGAATTGTCTAGTAAGGTATGTCCTGCTCAGCATATTAACTTTGCTGAGCAGATTTTTCCTCCACAGATTTGTTCAGCTCAGAAGATGTGCCCTGCTCAGCAGTTTTGTCCTGCTTATCATGTATGTCTTGCTCAGCAGATTTGGTCTACAATGGAAAAAAGTAAGCACTCACAAACCATTAACAGGTTACAACAACTCCGCTGAGCAAAAAGATTGTTGTGGTGGGCAAATTGTTGTGTTGTTAAAAAAGCTCTGGATTATTGGGCTCAGAAGAACTTGTCTGCTGGTTGAGTTTTTACACCTCCAATAGGGGCCTAAAGCTTTTACCTACATTACAGAATATAGTGCAGGTAAACATTGTTTATGTGTTGAACAAGTGGGAACACATTATTTTTGTGAGAACTCAGTGGAAGCAGAGGGCATTCCGCTGACAAAGGGGGTAATGGCACCAGAAGGGCATGTATTGAATGAAGAGTTCATTCTAGTCTTTTACTTCATGCATCTAGCACCTTTACACAAATTTAAAATACCATCTCAGGATTCTCAGGTCAATAAATTAAATGACAGTTTTAGAATACAAAACAGTATGCAAACATGTGTTGTTTTCAATGTGGTTTAGTAATAGTAGTACATTATTAATGTGGCGAGAGGGTTTTCCAGAGTTTTGATCGTATTTAAGTTTTACCTCTCATTTTCTAATCCTGGACCAATTGTCCTTTGTATTTAGTAACAAACAAAAGACAGAGACATTGTTTTTACAAAGGAATCAATGTTGGAAAAGAGTTGATTTAGAGTGAATAAAAAGATGCCAGCTTCTTGTGCAAGTCTCTTGGCAGGCTTGATGTAAATGATTTTATTTTCTGTTTTATTTTGGGTAAAGCATTGTAAGTAAGTGATTGTGGTGAAGAAGTGTGTATTTGACTGTGATTAGAATGAACTAGGAAGAGTCTAATGACTGTAGATTTCTGTTCAAACATATCAGTGCAGAAATATTTACCTAATTGTAGGCCTACATGTGTACATGTACATGTACATGACTTCATTATAGGTCAGCTCCATGTCCACACTGACAGACATTTTACTTGTTGTTTGTTTGTTTAAGTTTACCCCAAATGTTTGCGCAATGTTTGACATGCAGGCCCACGTGTATGACAGTAATATCGTAGTATGTGAAGAGTATGTGAAGTATGTACAGACCTGGAAACTAAGTAAACAATTACATTTAAAAACACTGACTGAAATTTCTCACAGTTTTTGAGGTCCTGTAGAATAAGCACTTGATCATTTAAGAGACGATATATATCTTTGTATCATGGGTAAAGTTCTTCAATACTGAACAGCATTGAGATGTTTTATCAGAATGAAAGTCAATATTTGAACAAAAACTCAAGAGACCGCCAGACTTGTCCAGTCATGAATTTACTGGCCAAATGCTAAAGCATGAAGAAAAAAATAATAATAAAATCAGCTGTCAGTATAAGTATAAACAATTATGAATAAAAAAAATTGTTTTTAATCTTCATAAAAAATTTTGTTTATGTTTTTATTTAATTGACCAGTAATAAGACAACCAATACTTTTTCGATATGAAGATAAATCACCCAGCCAAAGCATGGTCCCTGTTAAGCCACACGTGTACAAGTTATATGCCCTCACAACGAAACAGTCCTCACGGTAATCAGTTACGTATGAGCTGCTTAGATGACTAATGCAACGGCCGTGCATGTATTACACTCTATCTTAATCACATTTACACACGCACACACGTGCCTCACTGCATCAGTCAGCCTGACTCAATTTGCATACAGGATGACATCATATTCGGGAGTAAATTCATCATTTTCAGCAGTGAAGCGTGGAAATCTGTCCCTCACGATCCCGGTCGATGCATAATTTACATTTTCCCCCTGACCATGGATGTTTCGTAATTTAGTTTGCGTCAGATGGAGACTGAGGAAGGGAAATAATTTCAAGTGCTACAACCTTGCCTTTAATAACAATAATTGTGCGACTGCAAATGATGAAGAAAATTTGCAAGACTTACAAAATGGAAATTTATCACTTTCACTGAAAAAACAAAAAATCATGTTTCAAAGGATGTATTTATTTTGTATCAAGTGAAAATCCATAAGGAAAACTTACTGGGTAATTATAAATCAATTTAGGGGTGAACAAAGACAAAATTACTACAACCAGATGTGAACCTGCTACCTCCAGTTGATGCCTCATCTGATAATTTTTCACAAGATTTGTTTTCTTCTTTCATTATGTGCTTTGGACTTTCTTCACTTTCATTCAAACACGTTATTATACTCTTTAAAATTGTGAGCACTGAGTTTGTATTGAATTAAGTCTGTACACAGGTCAGATACTAAGGGCAAGGCAGTCTTAATGCCCAGGGGCATGGATTCAATTGCCTTTGTTGCCTCCATGAAGTAATAAGCCTGAAATGAAGCAATTTTTCCCAAAGAGTGAAACAAATATGGATGCGTATGTAGATTCTGAATGTGGACACTCATTATTGGTACCTGGCAGTCTGGTGCCATGTATGATTTGGCACAATGTGCTGCACGTGAACCAGTGACAAGGCAAAATAACAAGTTCTAGACAGCCACTAGTCAGCGAGCAGGGCGAGGCACTTTACTACACCCACAGTCAATGAACCACTGTCACTTTCCTTTTGTTATCAGTCATGTTTCTCCAAGCTAAGTATCCAAATGATACAAATAATTTTGAGACCAATCCAAGAGAAATTTCTTTGTAATGCAAACAACATTTTCCACCTGAGCTCAAACTTGCAAACTGAATACACGTGACCATGAATTCAAAACCCCATAACATTTGCCAGTCTTGACAATCTTCCTGAACCATACATGTATACACTGTTGCAGAACTACTAGGCACAAAACTATCTGTATACTGTGTAGATGCAGGCCAGGAGCTTCATCCTTGAGAGGGCAAGGCCATTTTCATTTTACAGAGTGCACTTCCACTGTAAAATATCAGAGTTTATGGGAAACTTTTGAAGAGCACCAAGACCAAGACCATGGCAATAGAGGCCATATTGCCCATATGTTATTCCAGTCCTGCATGTATAGATGCATTCACCACAGAAGCAGGCCTGAAACTTCATTCTTGTGAGAACAAGGCAGATTTTTCTTGGTAAAGGGAGCTAGTCAATGAGAAAATGTATGTTTGTATTGGAATATTTCAAGGAGTAACAGGGACATGGAGGCGGTTGTTTCTGTTACCTTGTAATGGTTCACAAGGTGCTGTGGCACAATATGCAGCCAATCAAACCAGGAACACTGGGGCAAACCCCTTCTCTTTTCGAAATACGACTGGGTTCTTTTACGTGCGTTTCACAACACACGGGACCAACGGTTTTACGTCCAATCCGAAGGACGAAGCAATCATGGTTTTTTTAAGTGTCTTGCTTAAGGACATAATTGTCAAGACCAGGACTCCAACCCACACTCTGCTGATCAGAAACACCTGAGTTTAAGTCCGGTGCTCTTATCAGCTCGGCCACGACACGCCATAATTCCATAGTTCCATATACAGCCACATGCCTGACTACACAGCATCTTAAGAAGCCACCAGAATTTAAACAATAACGTTTTTAACAAGTAAATAAAGCCCGAAAAAGACTTGAGCTACTTGCCACAGTTTACTAAACTATGATCATGACGATGGGTCAACCTTATAGAGGGCATTGCCGTCAGTCAACACCGTCATGCACAATGGATCATGCAATGTGTTAGCATTGTCAATTTGTGCAGTCTCATACAGTCAAGCACGTTTAATAGTCTCCAGAGAGAAAGTGTCATAATCCTTCCTCAACATTCATGTACATCAACATTTGGTCAGTTACACATTGTTTGTGATTTTAGGAGGAAGGGGAGAAGCATGGTTCACGTTATGTGTACGTCCTCTATTGTATTGTGTGCTGGGTTCGATGAGCAGGTTCAGTAAAATCAGACAAGCTGCTGTACCATGACTTTCAACTGTCAACATTACAAGGCAATAATCTAGAGTTCATTTGTGTCATTCGTCAAACCAATCTTGCATTCAGAGTCAGTTGCTATTACTTCTGAAAGACCTGATTCCATCTACACATCTTCACTGGTACTGTACACACACAAAAATGCTGTCAAAAAAGCACCTGCTATGATACAAACAACACAGCAACAGCAGGATTGTTCTGGTGCTTTGATGATTGAAGCATGCAATGTTTCCCCTGCACATTCAATTGTGAGCCCCCCCCCCCTCCCTTTTCAATAGTCACCACCTGACCTCACAGTGAAGATTTGCCAGAAAGAAAAGTCTAATCAAAATCTAAAAAGTTCAGTTACAAACAATATGAAACTTGGTGCAATAAATGTATTCAAAATGGATTAAGAAGATTTGGGGCCATGTCTTTTATTTTTTCTTCATTTTTTTCTAATAATAAAAACACTTCCTACATTTGCACCTTTGGGGCCCCTTGTTGATTAAAGCTTTGGTATTCAGTTTGTACAATTATTTCAACATTCCTTATTTTTTATTTATTTTTTATTTTGATTTATAGGCTGCATGGTCTGCTGACCAGTGACCACACTTTTATTAGGACCATAAAAAGTTTGACGTTGCAGACCATTATGTGAAGAGCTTTAACCCACACGGGTTCCAACAGAGGTATGCGCCATCTGTTTACACAACAACAGAAATACCCAAATTACATTTTGGTCCTGGAGTTCCATGACATGGACCAGTGAGTCTGAAAGGAACAGGTTGTATCCATAATCTGAACAACAAGCCCACAAAACAGAAAATGACAAAAGACACCCATCCCAACATACCAACAAGCTGTAGAAGTATACTGCATTTGAAGGGTCTACCCTATTGATATAAATCAAAATATAGTTTGCTGAACTGTCAGTCTACAGGATTACATCTGTATGCACTACGTTACATTAAAGGGAGCAGGGTAACCATTGGTAGTTACTTCAAAAATGAATGACCATAAAAGCTTACTTGGTAAGAAGCACTGCAGCTGTTGATTATGTATAAAATTTTTAGCAACGATTCCCTTCTACAGAATGTGTTTTTTTAAATTCAAACAAATTCAATCTGAGGAACGTTTCATCAAATGTTTCTCAGATTGTGTAGGCACCTATTCCAATTACGGATTACTCTTCCTGCCGGGACATAACCACTCCAGATTTTCAGCGATATCTCAAAAATGCTACCACCTTTTGAAATGAAATTTTCACAGGTTCTTTTAATTGTATGTATCTACATTTATATAAAATTAAAACAATTGAATGGTTGGTTCCAAACCAAAAAAACACTTTGCCTTTAACATAAATAGTTAATGCGAAATCAAGAAGTAGCTATTGGCAATCCTGAGCAGTTGTGTCATGTTCGTTCCATTTTTGCCTTCATTATTTGGTCCTTGATAATAGAGGAAAGGCAGGGCTCAAAATTAACACTATTTGACCATTGGCCCGAGGCCAGTGATTTTAGTGTCCGGCCAGTAAACTCATGACCAGACAAGTCCAAAGTATTGTGTTTTTTAATGGAATAATAATACCTCACTGATGAATATCTTTACCAACAATTTATAAATATTTAAGATAACAATAACGGTAACCTTTGTACTTTTATTTGTGTGTGTATCAACCCATAACTTGAGAGGCTCAATCACTAGGTTGTGCATGGGTGGGGAGAACCGTTTACACTTTCCAGATTGTACAACTGACACAAAATTCAAAGAATTCTCAGATTCTATAAAAATTTATAAAAATCTTGCGGCTGAAACCAAGACCAGCATAAAGAAACAACACAGGCATGCACCATACAAAAACAGCAATCTTTGGACCCATAGCATTTCATTGAGTCACCTTCTTGAAAACTTGTACAATTTTCTTGTTCCTGATCTGACAAAGTTCATACATGTAAACTTGTGGCTTAAATTCATTTCTTACAAACAACCAAATTGAATGATGGTTAGTTACAAGGGAAAACAACTACAGGCAAAAGAAAGGCAGGAAGGGCTAAATATGAACAGGAAGGGTGGGGGTCACAAGAAAGGGACAACATTTGTTATTTAATGACATTGTTTAACATCAGACTCTTGCTTTCCTCTAATACATTTTTGTAAAGGGGGGGGGGGTGAGAAGGAGGAATTGACTTTCCTTCCGGCTCCCCTTTTTATTGTTTTTTCCTCTTTGACCATGTTTTCAAGGGAGGGGACACTAAACTAGAGGTCAGCCATCTCTGTGGTTATTATAGAAAAGGAGGCAGATAACAATAAAAATAGTAATAATACCGACTCCTATATAGCGCAATTCCAAAGAATGATCATTGCGCGTTGAACATTATTACCCCTATTTACAGGGCCATTTATTTTATCCCTTAAACTATCTCAGCTCCCTTGGGAATATACAGCCTGTGCTCAGTGTGCTGCCAAGGACGTAGCGCACTTAAGCTTAATCATTCACAAGAACCATCTCTGCCCTCTCAGGTACCTATTTACTCCTGGGTAATGCGAAGCAATTTTAGTTAAGTGTCTTGCTCAAGGACACAAGTGTCACTACCAAGATTCGAACCCACACCCTGATGACTCAGCCATCAGAACTTGAGTCCGATGCATTAAACCACGCGGCCACAACATGCAGGGCTCCGACTACAATTTACCGTGTCCACAAAATAAACAATCACCAAATTTCACAATTTCTGTCCATCAGCATGCGTCTTGCTTGAAGTTGAACCCACAACCTTACTAATCAGCCACCAGAGCCAAGTTACACAGAGCTGATCAAGTGGAAAATTTTGCTTTAAACATTTTCTGCTAAGCAAAAGTAAAGAGGCCACCAGTCACAGATGGTATGTAGGACATGGCCTTTTGGCTGGTAACCCTGTTCTGGTAACAATCAAACTGTTGTGCTTAGCTTCTTTTGTGTTTAAAGCAGTTCTATGAAATTGGGGCTAGAACAAGGGGATTCCCAGGCTCAATTTCATAGAGATGCTTTAACATTTTTTTTCAATGTTTTTGTTCAACCTAAAATTATTTAAAATCTACCAAGTCAGGTGCCCCACAGACCTGCTAAACCCACACAGATTTTCACATTTACATAAGCTGAAGGTAATAATTTTAAATACCAGTGTATTTGCTAACTGTTCCCTGCGTACATTTATGCAAAACAGTAACTTCAGCAGTATTTTCTGCTAAGTACATGTTCAAGTGCAAAACAGCTCTACCTACAGTTATTGGTTCCAGTGTGGGCATGATCACGTGGGACAGCAACTACACAATTGCACAAAAAATACCCCAAAAACAACTGGGATTCTAATAATTTTTCCTCGACCAAACAAGTCAGAAAAGAGTCTGTACTCACCGATTTCAAGTCAACCAAATTATTCTAGATTTGCCGTTTCAAGTCTGTCACAGCTTGACATCAACTGCTATAGGTTAGCTTTCCAAACATTGCGCGCAAAAGTCAGGTACGCTCACATAAGTGCATCTGCCTTTAACCTTTAAAGTTGACTGGAAGAACTGTACACCTGCACTGTCCACTTCCTGTCTCGTCAAAAGTTATCCCTGGGATGTCCACAAGCTTATACCAAAAAAATAAAGACAGACAAAGTTTTAACTTGTTGTCCTTCGTTTCACCTACAGGTGCAGCTTCATTTAGCTTTTTTTTTAAAGAGAGACTGTCGGGTAATGAGGCGCTGGGTGGTGTTAAGAGTAGAATTAAAGTAAAGTTGTCATTCAGTCACAGAAGGACACAGAAGGACAATTTACATTTTCACCACAATGTGTTGACTGGGAATGAAAATTCAAAATCGTGTGGCTTGTGATTCAACCAGTTTCTGGATAAAGACAAAGTTGCAAATTAGACTAATGTGCTGCACTTTTCAAAGCAATCAGCAAAGTCATCTCAATAGTTTTGTTAGGTGTCTTCAGTCATCCAGGCACCTTAGAAAGTGCATTCCCAAGTAGCATTGAAGAAAGAGAAAGCTGTTCCATGCATCAGCCAATAGTGCGACACCAGCCTGTCTCGTCATTAAGTATTAACACTAGTTCGGCATGTATTGTTTACTATGAAATGCTAAGGGCTAGCAAACACCACTTCTCAACTTGCCCTGTGGGCTACTAAAAACTGTGCGCTACTAAAAACTGTGCAATGTACTTGTTCAAAATGCTCATATTTCCTCCTTAGTGTGTTAATGTAAATTCATTTGACCGTTAAACTGGTTTTGAGGACATCAAGCATCAAATGTGCCCAAGGGTTAGGTTCCATGGTTCCATTGCAAACTTCTTCCCCCGCTACATTCTGAAACCATAAAAGTATCTTTATTCTTCATCTCAAATAATGCAGACTTCATGGCAGATGGTTTTACAAACACAGTTAATTCCTTTAAAAAAGTGAATTCCTTTATGTCAACATGACACACTGAGTGACTAACATACCGAGGCTTCACAGCGAGTTTTGCCAAAGGTTTGCTTGCCCAAGGGCTAGGTTCCACTGCAAACTTATTCCCCTATCCAGTCTGAAACCTTAAATATATTTTTATCTAAAATAATGCAGGACTTCAGGGCAGATGGTTTCACAAAACAAGTTAATTCCTGAAAGTGAAATCCTTTATGTCAATATTTGGTTTAACACATGACATATTGAGATGTGTAACTTTTTTAGGCTTCACCGCAAACATTGGTAAAGGTGTGTTTGCCCAAGGGTTGGGTTCCATTGCAAACTTCTTCTTCTACTGCATTCTGAATCCCCAAACACAGGGTTCTGCCCACTGTGGTCGGTGCCACAAAAGTCCAACTTTTTCAATTAAACTTTCCTCTTACCCTACAAAGATTTTCAACGAAATGTAAAATTGACCAGTAAAAAGACATGTGTCCAAAGCCGTGGTAAATTTCGAGTAATTCTTTGGTTTGAGTCTGTTTAGTGATCCACCAAGGTCCTTGCTCTATGCACAACTCATGGAGCTTAAACCATACCTCCAGAAAGGGGACAACCTGTTCATGCCCGGGCATCTTCAATAAACCCTTTGCACTTCCACGGCTTTACTACCACCCCTGTAGTGTAACAATGCATGCAGTCAGCCCTCCTCCCCCCTCAACCTCTAACCACAGTGAGAGTTCATAAATCATACTTTACAGAAAAATAAACATTATCTTCTGCTATCTGAACAGTTACCTTCTGCCCACACTCTGGCTTATAACCCAATTCATTCACACATCCTTACAACAATGACTTATCCCAGGTCACAGTTTCCCATTCATCTATAATCTCCTCCTGTATCCACAATTGAAAGTGTAATCCTCCAAAGGAAGGATAAAAGAGCTGATCCAAGAGGCGTTAAGCCGTTATACAAGAAGTGGAGTGTTGAAGGCCAGTGGAATAAAGAGCCAGTAATCACAGTACAAAAGTGGTTTTGAAGCACAGTTACAATAGCATCATCATGTTGGTAAATGCTAGGGGAAGCATGAAGAATTAGATGTACCAAGGGAATGCTGTATATGAGCATAGAGCAGTAAACTTGATAGGAGGAAACTTCTCTTCTGTGCAGAAGCCTTTTTAAAATTTGACAGCGGTATAAACACATTCCATGGATTAAACCCTTACTCCCTATATATGCACTTTTGTCTTAAGATGACTTTAATCCTCTAATTTCCACCTCTCTTATGTCATGTAACACTGAACTGTTCAGACTTGGATAAGATTGGTTACCTGACCCAGTGATCTAAGCAATTGATATACTGGCCTATATGCCTCAGTCTTTCTGAATCCCTCATTTGACAGAGAGGATATAGAAGGATTTGGGAGGGTGAGGGTTGTTAATGTTAATTTTAACATTTATGAGACTATGTTAATTTCATGACACCTGCCTTTTAAAAAATGAACTTAGGTTGAAAGGGCTGCTGAATGTGAAAACAATTTGTTTTAATGCAAGCATAATCTTGCTAATTGGGGATAAAGTTTGCATCAAATTACAGCATTGAAACAATGCAATAGCTGCAATTGTATTTCACACTCTTAATGCTGTAGTGAAGGGCTCTATTCTTACGCTGGACAGCAGTCCGGAGGCCAGTGATTCTAGCAACAGGCCAGTAAACAGGCCAGTCAAGTGTGCCTGGACAATTTGTACCAGCCTGCTAAATTCTAGTCCAGTAAAATTTTTGAGATACAAGCCCTGTTGTCTTGTGGATTTGTTCACCCTGTTAATAGTGTTTTTATCACTGACACATAACCAACAGTGTCTACACATGTAAATTGAGCAGAACATTTTTAGTGATCAATTTATTTTATAAATCAAACACACAGGTTATGACGGCAACATTGGCATAAACAACACATACTGGTATTCTAATTTACACCTGTTCTATTTTACTTAAATTCACCCCACCATACACCTTTTCTTCATCCAAGTGCGTGTGGACAGTGGTCGGCACGAAATGAATAGAACAATGTTGACATTGAGTCATCGGGTTGCTTCCTGCAATAATTATATCTCGCAGTTATTTACAGCGCAATGACCACTAAATTACTTTGGGTTTAAAGCACACAAACCTGTGCGGATCTACTTTGTTTGGCTATCAGACAAATTGCACTACTCTCAAAGCAATCTTGCAAAGATCTGGAGGTCCACAACGGGGCTAAGTTTTCTGAAGATTTTATGCAGGAAATGATGCTCAGCATAATTATTGGGTGACTAGGGCCAAATTTCATAAAGCTGGTTAGCAGAACTTTGACAATTTCTTTGCTGAGCAAAAAAAGGAGTGGGCACCAGTCGCAACTATGTTAACTTTGTGGAATGTTGGCAGGTAACCTGTTTCTGCTGAGCAAGGTTGTTCTGTGCTTAGCAATTTTTGTGTGCTTACAGGCTATATGAAGTTAGGCCCTGTTTCTACGAGATGTATGTACGGGTGCTCCATGGTGTGAAGCAGTGCACAGGCTCCCTGGTCATATGAAATTAGGCAGGGAATTCCTTCAACATTTTCAGTAAAACCATATCATGGACACCAAAAGAAATCAATTCAAAAATATTGCAAAGAAATCTCTATTTGTAAACTTAGAAGTAATTAAAATTTAAAAGCTCTTTAACTGAAATTCAAAGTAGGTTACACACATTTATTCTGAATGATAAAAAAAATTATGACATGCCTGCCACAGTTATTAGGTGACAGCTAAGGTCCAACTCTGTTTGACCTCCTTTTAGCCTGGCCCTCTTTTGGGTACAATAAGAACCAGTACTCATCAGCACATTTTGCAAATAAAATTGGCGATATTGACTACTCTTCTCAAATTTTTATCAGGAATTTTATTCTCAGGACTTTGTGAAATCATTACATGATTTAAACTTAAATTGATCTCACCTCATTTGCATATAAGAACTTCCACTCACACAAACACCAAAGTGGAAATGTGTACTTTTAGTTATTGCAGCCCAACTGTCCTCGTTTATGTTGACCAAAAACTCACAAGTAAAATTTTGATTTGGCAATAGAGGATGGCATTCCAATCAAAGATGAATACAGCTGCAAATCCACAAGCTCAACAACACCACATTATCGTCTGGTAGCATTCAAAAAACATTTCTATTTCAAACCTTGTGAAGCTGATCCAGGATCCACCGAGAAATACCTGAATGGAGCCCAGCTATGGTTAGAGCATCGCCGTAGCAATTTCAACCTCCCTGGGCTGGACTTAGAGATCTAGAAAACAGGTGCAGTACAATTCTAAAGGTCTGCTTTCAAAGAGTGGAGTAGACGAGCACAAATCCCTGGTATCCGGTAGACGAACACAAGTACCAAAGTGCATGTCATCGGTATTCAGATATCCAGTTCTTAGATAGCTTCTTTGCCATCCAGACATCAACACTTGTCATTTATCTGACGGAAGTACACCAGGAGCCGGCAGAGTACACGCAAGTAAAAACTAACACTGAGAAATGTATCCAACTCGTCTACTACATACATGTACAGTGTACTTCATTTACAATGGGGGTGGAACATAACCCAAGCCCCCTTTTAAAGGCTTTAGGTTACTGCATCACTGACTCTGATACAACCCAATAGGGATTAGTGATGGGGGCAGGTAAAGCCCCACTTTGAAATGGACTGAACATGATTGCAGATTAAAAACGCTGCTTGTAATACGCAGTAGTCTAGGATTAAATGTCATACAAGTTGATGAAAATATATCTTGCCGGGTTACTTGGAGGCTATCCAATGTTGAGTATAACAGGGGGAGCAGGGCTTGAATTTGTGAGGAAAATCCACCAGACCGCAGGCCTTGCAACTCAACATTTTTACTGAACCAGAACTTTTTTACAAGACTAAAATCCCTGGGTGGAGGGAGGGGGCCTCACATTCACAAAGTACTCTCATCACTTGCTTAAACAAATTTAAAAGCTTGGACCTACACATGATGCTCAGTCAGTATTTGTTTTTTCGCTGACCATTCAAAGCAGAAACGATTTCTACACAGCCCAATGGAAGAACTCATAAAATCTTATAGTTTATGCAGATTGCACAGTCCCATTTTTATCAATTTGTAATGATGAAATTAATGGGCACATCTCAAAACTTGTTTAGTTAGCTCTTATTTTTATAACTGTTGAATTTATGTAGAAATTAGGACACAAAACGTAAAACTTTCCATGCTACCAGTGTGGTATATTCCTTGCCTGCCAAATAGGCCCTGGAATGTACAAGGTCACTCTTGCAACAAAGGTTACAAGGTTGATACTTTTATAGGGGTATATATAATAGGTTTGCAATTTTGCAATTGGAACTTGACCAGTGTTGTATTTTTAGTGAGATGAGCTTTGGTTCACTGACCTGCTGTCATTCTGATGATCTCCAGTTCAACCTCTCTCCCCTTATACATCTCTCCTCCATTATATTCATTCCTTCATTCCCCCCAGTTGCCCAAAGCTCCGTCTCAATATCCCCCACCAATATGCGACACAAGACTGGAGAGGATCTTACAGATTCAACGCTGCGGGGCAGTCCCACCCAATCACAAAATGAAATTCTCCAGGAGCTAAACCTTCTACTGCATCTGCACACGTCGTGCAGCATTCAAAACAGTAACCCTTAGTCATCACGTAAGCTTAGGTATCTGCCCCTAGACCAGCTTGAAGGGGCTGACGAGTGAAGCGTGCAAGGGGGAAAATTGGCCGTGAATGAGTACCAACACTGATATTGTATTTAATGAAGATCTACTCCGTGCGGTGCCCCATGGGCAAAAACAGGACTGCAATTATTTTTGGCGGATAACCTAAGACTGGGAGACTCATTGGATGCAATGAAAAACATCATTAATGTTAAATTTATGGGGCATGAAAGTTTGCTTCGTGAAGGAGGAAGCATTTTCCATGAAAAAGATGGAAGGAAAATGAACTTGCAAAGAAAGGATTTAAAAGGAGTAAACTAAAAGGCCTGAGCTATAGACATTTTCACCTTTGAGTGCCATTATGCATTCCAGTATATTTCCTGACAGGAAAGATACCAGATTGTGCCATAGAGAAAGGATTGTGCATAATGAGAAATTCTCAATTTTTTATGGTTTTTAATTTCCATATACAAATAAAAGCTGCACATGTTTTGACATGTGTTCCCTTCTTCAAATAAAAGTTGCCAAAAATATTACTTACAGAGCAGCCTCCAACAATTTTTGTTTTTTTGTCATCGAGTCTGTTACATACAAATTGTGCCTGCAGCAAGTCCAGACCCAGTGGCTCTATTGTAAGCATTGCGATGACACAGGTGACAAGGTCTTTAAGTCAAGTTTGAACATATTTACTTTACAAAGTTTCATGTCTTACTTCTAAGTAGGATTTGAAAATGTGCATGGTGAAAAGTACAATCAAGTGAGGTTTGCAGTGACACCATGTGCATAAATCTCTTTGGAGTAGTGATAATTCTGAGAAGAACCAGTGGTTTGACAACTTGCCGGTTCAACCATTCCTCTGAAGATGATCAGAACAAACTGATCGAAACGTTGAGTTGTCAAACCACTGAAACTTCTCAGAACCACCACTACTCAAAAGAGATTTATGCACATGGTGTCACCGCAAACCTTGATTTTTGACTTTGATCACTAGTATATGGCACTAACAACTGTTTTTCTTTGAACAAGCACTGAGAGGAAATTTATCTCTCATCTGTCTTTATATCTAGGTAGGCCTAAGTATTTTTCAATACTCAAGTACAGCGTTGAAAATGCGAAAATGTTTTACTTCACAAAGTTTCAAATCTTACTTATAAGTAAGATTTGAAACTTTGCATGGGGAAAGTACAATCAAGTGAGGTTTGCAAAATCTCTTTTGAGTAGTGGTGATTCTGAAAAGAACCAGTGGTTTGACAACTTGCTGGTTAACCTTTCCTCTGAAGATGATCAGAGCATACGGATCGAAACGTCGAGTTGTCAAGCCACGGGTTCTTCTCAGAACCACCACTACTCAAAAGAGATTTATGCACATGGTGTCACTGCAAACCTCACTTGATTTCTGACTTTGTACGATTGCTTGAAACACAAAACTGTCTTGACTGTCAAAAGATCTGTGAGTCAGAGTGTAAAACATGAATTAAAATTGCATCTAATTCTATAGAATTAAGAAGATTTCAATAGTTCCATTAAAAATTTCACTTTCCTTCTTCACCTTGTATGCCACCATTCCTGGATGAACCATAAAACAAAATTCAGATCTCAAATGTGTGGTTCGGTTTAAAATAATGACAGCTTAAATCATTTGTGATCAATATTGTAACAGTTAAAGAATGTTTCCTGTAACAAATTATCCATGGAGTTTATTTAGACAAGGCTGAAATTCAAGCATCGTGCAGATGCTCTCTGTCATATCTCCATGATCGAATGATTTTTTTTTCTGACGCCAATCTTTGATATTTCCTTGAGGCTATAAGATTAATATATATTGGATGCACTTTGCAGTTCATGCTAGCATTACTGACGCCTTCAGTATTGTTTCCTGCTGACATTGTCTGCTTAATGAACAATATAATTGAATGAACTTAATGGATATTCATCCCTTCTGTGTGGGTTTGTGTGATATTTTTTTCGAAGTGAATTAACTATTTACCAGAAACTTTTTTGTGAACAGTACAAATTAATGGTCACACTTTTATTGAATAACTATTCAAAAGCACTTGTTTACAAGACCAGTATCAAAATGAGAAAAAACTATCTCTGACAGTTTAATCATAGAAAGGACCTTCCTCTGGTCCTTGCTCTATGGTTTAGCATATAAACTGGGTTTTTTTTAGGCACTGAGAGAAGATTTATCTCTCATTTGTCTTTATATCTCGGTAGGCCTAAGTATTTTTCAATACTCAACAACATTGAAACTTAAATATATTTATCAGACTCAAAAGTCAACATTTGAACATTACTTATTTTTATCAAAGATATTCCACGGCAAAGTATTAATAACTATTCAATTGAAAAGGGCAAGACAGCCGGACTTTGCCCGGGTCTTGAATTTACTGTCCCAAAGCTAAGATCACTGGCCTGGGGCTGCGGTGCAGTGTTAATTTCGAGCCCAGTCAAAGGTCATACATACAGCAAACTTCATTCGAAACCCGAACACCAAATGTTTGTAAATCAACAAACATTCAAGTTCTAGTTTTGTATCAATTGCTTTCTTGAAAATAACAGAATTTCAGAGGGACACAAATTTAACATGTTAAACTGACCATCAAGTTGTAACCAACACCCTGCACTGTTCAAATGTTGGGTAGCAAAAGATGAGTAAGTTAAGAACAAAAGTATAACATAACAAAAGAACAATACATGTATGATAGAGATAAAAGTCCAAAGTCTGTTTAACCCCACTGTAGTACCTGATATATGATACTATACATTATACAGGTTTGTCCTACACAACAGAATGGAAGTAAATATCTACTTCATTAGAGAATGTCTTGATAACGAAGCCTATTTTGGTTTTTCATTTACACAGTGTATGAAGGCCACTTTTATTCAGTACAACTACCAGCATGGGTACACTAATTGGATCATCTCTGTGTTGGAATTGGTGGCTGCGGCTGCAGTGGATTTGGTGGCTGTGGCTGCGGCTACAGCTGCGGCTGCAGCTGTACCTGCTGCAAAGGATGTTGTTAAGGGCAGTCTTTGCTTTGACACATGTTCACTAGGTGATTCAACCACAGTCGCAGTCGCAGTTGCAGTCGCAGTCGCAGTCGCTAATTCGGAAATGACCTGCTTGAAGAAATAGTTATAATGAACAAAACTGCCAACCAACTTTTTTTTCAATAGCTTAAGTTGTGTCCTTATTAACAGCTTGTTGGCAGTGCTTATGGCCGCATTGCTGAAAAGATCTAGATTCTTCACCGTTGTCACTGCAGACAGCAGCCATAGCCGCAGCCAAAGTCCAGGGCTCAGTTTTGGGGAAAAAATCCACAAGACTGCAGGGCTTGTAGCTCAAAACTTTTACTGGACCAGAAAATTTGTTACAAGACCAGAATCAAAATGAGGAGAACACTATCTACACAGAACCAAGTGCTTCCAACAAAGTCCTATCCCTTACTTCATTAACATTCTAAATGCCGGCTCTGCGTGATTTTACTGTGCGTAATGTTTTGTCTCCCTGGTTAAATGTGTTATTTGTTTACGATTATTTTTATGTATTTTCTGCCTGGAAGTCTTTTACTCTCTTTTTTGTCTTAAACAAGTTTTATCGTTTTTGGAATTTATTGTTTTAATGTTATTGTCTTTTGGAATTTGGCCTCCGGGCCACGATCTGAGACAAATAAAAGAAATGAATGAATGAATGAATAAATGAACAGTTTCACATTTGAGCTGTTTTTGTATCAAGCACTAAGAGAAGATTTATCAAGTTTTTCTTATGGGTAATGCTTCAATACTCAAGAGAATTGAAAGATACTTGTATAAATTATCAGTTTTAATTTTAAAATGCACGGAGGTGTATATATTAAAAAACACAAGACCATCAGACTTGTACGGTTGTAAGTTTACTGGCCTGATGCTAAAATCACTGGCCTCGGGCCTGCGGTCCAGTGTTAATTTCAAGCCCTGATTAGTCACTTGATTCAGACACAGCCTGACCTTCTTCGAATAGAAAACCCTCATCGTCTCATCATAAAGCTCCATAGTCTGATCACAGACACCAGATTGTGTTTATGTGTCATCATTTACACAGACTGACCAAATAGGGCTATGTGGTCGTAGTATTTTAAGACCAGTAAAACCTCAGGAAAAGACTCAACACAAGGACGGGTTCATAAAGATTTCCCACACACTCACAACAGGTTAATCCTAAAATTTATGACTGGATAATACTTCGGGCCTACTTAGTAAGACAATTGTGAAAAGGGTCACTGTAAATTACAGTTTGCACAAATGTACAGGCCACTAAAACTGAAGTATTTATCACTTTTATTTGATAAATGGTAAGGTGTTGCTAAGTCGTAAATTTTTACTACAACTTGTGTTTGTTTTTATTTATTTCAGTCCCGAATATTAATAAAAAGAACACAAACAGTTAGGCCTAATCCATTGCAAACCATTTCTGAAGGCCAAGACCAGAGCAACAGAGGTCTGGTCTCCGTGTAATTTCAGACCTGGTTTATATTCATGAAAACTGATTTCAATCTGAACTTATTTCGCCTGTTCAATGGTATTAAGAGAAAAAGCCGATTTCATTGAATTACTTTTACAAGAAAGCTTTCAAATACCTTTAGCCTACACTAGGACTTGTCTGACAAACAGTTTTAATGAATTTCTGAAAAATCAACAGCCAACTGTGTCAATCCGGAACAAATACACTGCCCCACACCAAGTGCATCGTTGTTTCAAGGTTTAATTTCCATGGTACACGTATGACAGATGGACCCATAGCACGCATTGACACTCAGTCCATCTTTTAGATTCTTAGTCATCCATGGAACCAGCCGAGCCTAAAGAGAAATTCCTCAGTAGGTACATCGTCAAAATGTACACTAGTAATGTTATGCAGACTGGTAATGCAAAATTGCAGAGTTTAGACGGAAGGATTTGTTGTGTTGTGAGTCAGAGCAATTGAGTCACCTAAGCCCAATCTCATATCATAGAGACATAATTTCATAGCTGCTTTTACATACATAAGCAGAAAATATTGCTAAACAATTTGAGCTCAGGACCTAATTTCATTGAGGTGCTTAAAAAAACGTACTAACCAGAATAGCGTTACCGGCTAAAATACATGTGAAACAAGTAGGGCCTACAGTTTGTGACTGGTTTTCCTGCTTAATTTTGCTGAGCAGAAAATTGTTAAGCAAGATGTTCTACTTTACATGTATACCGGCTTTATGAAATTGGGCAGGGAGTCAGACACAAATAATGATGTAAATCATCACAGTGGCATTTTGACTGGCACCCAGTTTTCTCCTACCATAATTTCCTGAGCTTATAACTTATTGCTCAGGAAAGTTTCATTCCACATACATTGAAACAGCAAGTCCCTTTGAAACATGGACCAAAATAAAGTTGAAGGTTGTAAAGCTAAATGTACTAAATTGTTCGATGCTGTTCATTTGTATTATTATTAATTGATGCATGTTATTGTTATATTTTAAAGCAGAAACCATTTACAACACAAACCCTGCTGTGATGCACTGTATCAAATGTAAACAAATAAAGTTCCTTCATTTTTGTGCAAATTAACCATTATAAACATTGAGATGGATTAGCCTACAGGTGTAGATATATCTAAATTAATTTTTCTGATTCGCAAATAAAATCATTATTTTAGAGCAAGTTTATGAAATAACTCTGAAGAAAATGGGCTTCAGAATGATTATAATAAAACTGCTTAAATGTAAAACCATTGACAAGCGTTAAGTCACATTGTGTGGTTCGTGTAACAATTCAATTTCTAGAGCACTATCTTTTACACTCGGTAGATTCGTTATTAAAATGGATGGATTAATTGAAATGATTCGGAACATGTCTTTATGGTCAAGGTCAACCTGGTAGTAGAAATCAAGGGCCCAATTTCATAGAGCTACTGAAGCACAAAAAGTCGCTAAGCACAAAACAAATTAGGCTTACCAGGTTACCAGCCAACATACCTTAAAAAGACTGCCATGTGACTGGTATCCCGCTTATTCTTGCAAAGCAGAAAATGTTATAAAGCAATTATTTTCTACTTTTAAAGCAGCTCTCCGGTATCGAGCAAATTGCTGTGAGTGGGTTTTCTAATAACCAGCTTAACATTTAATGCATGACTTACTTTCTTCACTTGTAAACCATAAGCTCTATGTATGTCAACAGGATTAGCCAGGCAAGCATTCTGCATACTAAGTGGGTACAGGTCTTCTTATGTAGATGTCAAATTACGTTTTGATGTGTATCATTATTACCGTCTCTTA
>CM021538.1:9498757-9510702 GCA_010994315.2 Pisaster ochraceus | reverse complement strand
TGTACAAACATTAAGTGCACGCTGCATGCATTGATGTACTGGGTGTTCTTGATTTTTTGTTTAAGTCTACAAGTCCTTGAGAGCTTCAAACTGATGTTGCAAAAAATGTGGGCGATTAAAGCTTGCACACACTTTAGAAACAAATGTTTTTTGTGTTTGTTCTGGCAGAACGAGATCCCTGAGCCCAATCACCCTGTCTCCACGCCTGCGATCACGTTCCCCAAGCCCTGTTCTGGCACGCCGCTCTTTGAGGGACAGATTTGAAGAGAGTTCTAATGAGTTGGACACGTCTAAGGTGATCCATAGACGAGTCCGAAAAGCACTAGAACACAACCTGGTAAGAACATTTATCAAATAGAAGTAGAGGGAGTGAAAGCTTGTGGCTGCCGTTATAACTTTTCAGTTGGCATTGGCGGACAGGGAGGCATGGAGAAACATTGTTTCGAACAGAGGGCAGTGAAGGGCATGGGGAAAGATTGTCACGAACATAGGGTAGTGGAAGAAAAAGAGAGGCATGGAGAAAGATCGTAATGAACAGAGGGCAGTGGGTGACAGAAAGGCATGGAGAAAGATTGTAACAAACAGAGGGTAGTGCAGGACAGAGAAGCATGGGGAAAGATTGTTTTAAAATGGTTCCCACATGTTAAGGGATAGATGATGAAGAAAACGGCTGATATATTTGGTGGCCTTTTGATAAACCTTTTCACATAATTTTTTTTTTTTTTTTTCAGCTTTCATCAGATTCAGATATTTCTTCCGTGACCTCTGAGGAGGCTCTGGCTGACCTCTCGGCATCACTGCGTAGCGAGAACAGAGAATCTTTAAGACGATCTTTACTGGAGTCAGATAGGAGGTACTTGGGCCTCTGAAAATACAGGAGGTTTGTTTAGTGTCATTCTGTGTACTCACCAAAAGATAGCTTGATTCCTCATTAAGACTTGTGGCACGGTCCAACTTTTTAAAATTTCCTTAAAAGCTGTCAAACTTTTGTGTGTGATTTAACCCTTTAAAGCAGGGTGTACTTTTGTAATTACTCCATAAGTTAATGACCATAAAAACTTGCTTGTTAAAGACCACTGGAGAACTGTTGGTATTATAACATATTTTTTAGAAATGACTTCCTTTGAAGTAATGTAGTTTTAGAGAAAGGGGTAATTTTTTACACAAAATTGTGAATCTGAGAAAGGCTTTATTTTCTCAGGCATCTGAAAGCACACAATTCTATACAACAAGGGCGTTTTTCTTTCTTATTTTTTCAACTTGGATTTCCAGTTGGGTCCAAATTTACACAGATTTATTATTTTATGCATATATTGAGGTACACCAAGTGAAGATACTGGTCTGTGACATACATATACCAAAAGTATACCCTGCCTTGAAACATCAAGTCATGAACACAGGGCTGGAAAAGTCACACGTTTGTTTACTATATCTAGAAATCCTTAGATAACTTTTGATGTGATTGTTTTCATGTTACAAAGTTTAGTTTATTTTGTAGAGGATGAAATTACCATTCGAACAATTTTCACAGTTGTTTTGTTTGCTTAACCAAATTGAAGGTTTGGGTTGTTAACATAAAATAGGTCAACAAAGCAATGGTTTGTTACATTGAAAGTACACAGAAGTTTGCTAAACTGAATCTCAAATAGTCAAATTTCAACAAGGTGATTTAAATTAATCACATTATCTTTGAAATTGGAAACTAATGCCAGCCTCAACTACAAACATTGTCTTTATCTAAAACTCTCTGTAAAATTCATTAAAATATGGTGTTTCATGTGTAAAATTACCCTCAAGTTTATCGCGAAAGTAAGCCCAGTCTCCATTGAGCTTAAATGCATTGTACATAAAATATGGTCCGTACACCCACAGAACCAATTTCAATTTGTGTTGGGCAAGCGCTACATACGCAGTGTGGACCTGAGAACAAAAGAGGTCCACATAATGTAGGGATCTGAAGCACTATGTGGACTTACACACGTCCACACAACGTTATTTGCAGTGTTGAGGAATAGGATTTTCCTTAAGTGTACAGAACAAAGGAATGTCCACACAAGGACTGCAAAACAAGACCTTCTGCACATGTGGGTGCGTGCCTTGGTGATAGGAGGACATCCCACCTTTGACCTTTAGGGGACCATGTGCCATTTTTAGGCCATCTTTATCTTGAGATCATGCTCTTTCTACAGCTGTTTTGTGTGTTTCAATCGCATAAGTAAAACTTAAGATACAATCTGTCAAATTTCAAGGACAGTTGCATGCGGTTCAAGGACTAATTGGGGGCAGTTTCAGGACCAACCAAGGGGGGTTAACCTAAGTTCCCTCATTAAAACAATCCGACGACAAAGTTTTTTGTTTACTTGCCAATCTCCTGTTGAAAAGTTGTATGAGTCAGGTCGACGTTGACTCTCGATGCCAGCATTACAGGTTGGAAACCTTGTTCTCTGTTAGTCCACCCCGCCTACAGAGTATGGCTGTTGGTCATCTTTTGTCAGTAAAAACCATGGTTTAACACAGTAATCCACACAGGTTTTTGCTGGTTGACTTTGGTCCACACAGACAGTTCTGATGGGTTCTCATAGGACTGTGTCCACCCAAGACAGGCTCCAGGAAGTTTCTTTCAACCCATTCAGGATTAAAACCTTGTAAAATTTACAAGTCCACACGGTCCAACTTATTTTGTGAGGCTTAAAATCAGAATATTAAAATGGACTGCTCTCGTCCAATTCCAACACGAGACTGGTCCGTATCAATCAAATACAACACAACAGAACACCAACAGAGCAGCTTTTGTAAAAGTATTTTAAGCAAAAGAACACATTCCTAGGGACAATTAAAGTAAATTTCAACATTCCTTAATGACCCCACCCTAAATACTGCCCTCTCTGGGGTCTTAGTTGTAATAAAATTGGCGCCCTCTATGGTTACATTAATCTACAAAAAAAAACTTACCAGGAGTGAGTCTACTGAAGTTTTTTATTCGATGGAAGTTCTTTTTTCTTTTGTACATACACTGGAAGTACTTTGCTCTGTTTCCAAGTGTTCTTTTTGCGAATACAGAAACTGAAACTGTTTGCAAACTCCTTAGTATTTCAAATCCCCCAAATTACCACGTTACAACATTTAACTTTATTAACTCTTGCCATGGTTATTTTTCTTTGTAAATCTGCAGTGTGTCAGTGCACATAGACAATGGCGATTACTGGTCCACCAGGAGTCAAGAGTTCACCGGGAAATCTCATCGTGAGGTATTTGATGATACTATGGGGAAGATTTATAGGCGTCTGTACAGGAACATCAAGGAATAGAATTTTTAGGCTTGAACGAATCACAAAAAAAGGAGCCGAGCACATTAAAATTATGCTTACCAGAATTAAGGTTACCAGCCACAAAATTGTGTCACGTGTATATGAATGGTGTCCTGCTCATTTTTCTTTGCTTAACAGAAAATTGCTAAGAATAATTTTCTGCTTATGCAGCTCTATCGAGTTGTGCTAATCTTTGTTTACTGACTAAGACAACTGTAGAAAGTTTTGTGTGCTATGACTAGACTAAGGTTTTTATTTAGTAAAACTTGAATTGCAAGTGGCATATTGGATGACACCGTAAATAGGGTATTTTAACTACAGGAATAGACTAGGGTCATATCAGCAAAACTTGGATTTTGTTGTGTCAGTGCACAACTATTGTATCTCGTAAAACAGCACTTATGATGCATGCAAGTTTGAAATGATCTTAACTCTACCCTCTTTAAAATAGCCCGAATGTACACACAAAACAAGTCGAGCGGAGATACAAAGTTTTTGCACGGACTTTTTTCTAGCAAATACAACGTTTTTGCAAAATTGAGGTACAATGTTTATGCACTGACGCAATGATTTCATGCAGAAAGTGGAATATTTTTATGCTATGGATAAGATTCACCTCCATGATTGGATTAATGGGTACAAAGATTGATAAAATTAAAGCCTGTGAAACATTGGTAGTTGTCGAAGACCAGCATCTGCACGTTATGTGACCCAACATATACATGTACCATTGTATATGAAATAACAAACCTGTTTAAGGTTAAGCTCAACTGGTCATCAAAGTCGCAAGAAAAACTCCATCACTGTTTTCAAACATCAGATTTGGGGCTTGCAAGTTCAAAACAAAATTGCTCTACTCATTTCTCAAAAAACCATAGCATTTCCAGCAACAATATTTCAAGGCAAGTTTTCCACCATGACCATCTTTGTTAATCTATCGATATTTATTTTATATTCTCAATCTCACCAATGTTTGTTCATCCTTCCAAGACAAATTTGAAAGGAACAAAGCTTAGGATTATCAATGGACACATCTCAAAATGTATTCAGTTTGCAGTAACACCATGTTTACTTTGCCACTAAGTATATGGATAGAAATGTCAAATTGAATTGGATTGGATTGATAATTATTAGTTAACTTTAAACAAGAGTACATAAAACAGTAAGATATCTTTTGAAGGTATCATTTTTTTCTTGGATGTGCTTGCAAAAACTGCTGTCATTATAGTTGCACCAGTTTACCAGAAATAAAATAAACACAGTATTAGGAAAGTGAGTTTTTTAAAGATGTGTTTGCAAAGAAAGTTTTAGACTTTCTAATCACTAAAATGTGGAGTGTTGGTTGTAAAAAGGCATCATCTGATCTTTTTACATCTTTAGAAAGTAAAGTAATTACAATGTACATTAAATCAGTTCTCTTTATTTAATGCTAGACTCCTCAGGAATATGTTCTTTGTTCAGACAAAAACCTAAAAAGAAACAATTGTTAATTAGGAGACAAATGCTGAATCATAATTTATTTTTTGCATTTAATTTTGTAATTGTGATGTGCTATGAAATGGATTTATTACATTAATGAGCCATTTTGAGATATGGTGGACACAATATAATTGCAGTTTGGTTTGCGTAAAATTGTCTGTATACACAACCACATGTACACCCAAACCAAACAGTGCACTCCTATAGTGTCCACCATTTCTAAAAAGGCCAATTAGAACTGAAAATAAACTTGTGATAAAACAATGGAAAGTGTTTAATACATTTTTTTCGTGGGGGGGGGGGTAATAGTTTCTCTGTCCAGGCTTTCCCACTGTTAAGAACTTGATTGCCTCATGGACTGTGTCGCACATTACAGAGCTACATGTATTTAGCTGTTTAGAGAGGGGCACCAAGGTCAAACTCAGTTTTGTGACCCCATTTTCCAGTACCGGTATATATAGTCCTTACAAAATGGGAATAAAAGGTTACAAGTCTCTAACCTCGCATTAAAATTGGGAATGCCACTGTGATACCCTTCAAGTGAAATTTGTGTCCAAACCCGAAAATGTTAAATTACATCACATTTAAAAAATGTGGTCTGTACATTTTTGTTTCAGAGAATTTTCAGTTCCTTCCAGAATTCTCTAAAATAAACTAATGATATTCAATCCAAAGGGCATTGAATTTGAGCTGATTACAGGTCGGATATTCCTCTTTGAAATGTACACACCAATTTCTTTTTGCTGGCCGATGAGGTTAGGGTTAAAATTTTGCTCCGAGTTTCAAATGGAAAATGAGTCCAACAAAAAACTTGTGTTGACCTTAGAACCCCTCTTTAAATTGACAAGAGGGCAAACTCTTGATTCTTGCTTGACATACTTTTTCCTTGGCATGTACATGCCAGGGCGAGTACTCTGCATATCTGCATGGCGTCAGAAAAGAACTGACGCATGCATTTTTGTGGTTGCTGTTGCTAAATACACATGTAGTCAAAATCCACACAATAAAACCTTTGCAGTCACAAATCTTCAGAGATCATACTCAAGAAGTTGCCGATTCTGTAGGATAGACTTGGTAATGCAGGCCCAAATAAGAATGAGTTATCACCATGATCACTGGATCGGGCATACCAATCTTATCCAAGTCCAAACATTAGAGAGTTGAGTAATGGAGTGGAATACTTTGGAGGATATTCTTTTGTAGTGCATAAAAAACAGGTCTGCAGGAACTCTCAATGCACTTTACAGTATAAAAATGAACAGAAAGGTCTATAATATACATGTATATGTATCTTGCCATAAATGTGTGCCTTTTCAGTCGTTTTAGAATTGTAATAGATAGCAGTGACTGTGGGATAGCCTTCCACAGCCTGGGCCGGGCCATGGGGCCTCCACATGCAAACTTCCTACATATATCATCATAATGTCGGTCTTTGTTTTTTCCGGTGTTGGTTTTGAAGAGATGTTGCGAAGATTACCTCAGGAGCCTTGTTGGCCTGTAAGGTGCAGTCCATTCTGAGATGTAGGCTGGACACAGACCACAGATAGCTTTAACTACGTTGAGAAACATTTTGTAATTGATGTGAAACTGTACTGGATATGGGAGTCTTCAGTCAAAGACACCAGTGGGTTAGGTAAACTACTTGAACCTTACAACAGGCATACCAAATTTGAATTTTTTACATCTGAGTTTGCATGTAGATGCCCACATTGCTTCAAAACCAAACTCCCAAGTACAAAAATAATATGATGGGAAATTGTGGTGTCATGATGAAATATCAGCACACACATTTTTTGCCTGAATGCGTACCGGGAGAACTGACTTTTGTATTTTCGTGTCACATTGGATGACCGAAACAAAGGCTGCCTGTAATCCGGCACACACCATTCACTCTTCGTGCAAAGCTTTGTTTCACCCACATACAGAGGACAGATGGTTGTCTCAAATAATGCTCAAATTCTGCCTTTGTGTGGGAGTTACTGTGTAATCCAAGATTCTAGTCCTTTATCCTTTTGTTGCCAGAAGAGGATTACGTGGCATTGTTGTATTTTATTGTATTGGGCTCAACGGAGTTCTGAGCAGACCAAGATACCAGCCTTGCTTCAGGCCATGGACCCAATTGGTGGCCATGTCTCACAGCCAAGGTTTTGTGCTTCACAGTGTGTAAATACAGTATTTTCTCAATAAAAAAACAAAACCCAGTGCTTCAAAGAGAATCTTTATTCTCTTGCCTTTATCAAGTAGGGGTTTCTTTGTGCTAACAGAACTCTCATATAAAAATTGATTCCAACAATTCTGAGAAAATACTCCCACAAGAGTGGAAGAGAAAACAGAAGATACCTGGTGTTACCTGGTTCAATTGATTGTTTATGTTGTTCTGAGCATGTGCACATTTTTTAGAACAATTGATTTTCTAGTAAGCCACCTGCAACCTAACATCCCTATAGGTCTTCCATTAGTCTGACTGGTTCCATGCAAATAATGGTTCTCGTTGGTTTGGTTCTAGTTCGGGTTGGGCAGTTCACTTCCTCTTCCAAAGATGTCTATATTTATCAGATACGTCTGCATCATCCTTAATGTCGTCTTTGATGTCTCGCTTCTTCCGCACCTGGTAACGCTGGAGGCGAAGTTTTCGTTCATCATGGGTCAAGCTGTTTACATCAAGAGGTAGCTGAAAAGAACAACACACACAAAGTTGGAACTGGGAAATGTCAAGACGCTCCATAGAGGGCCAGAGATGGCAGCACAAACATAAATGTATCAAAAGGTATGATGCATCATTGGTGATCCCTAACCACCCCAGTTCTATCAAAGTCCAACAGGTGGTTTTGCTGGACTGAATGGTTCAGTACTACTGTATAAAGCTATGCTAAGTGAGGTTTGAAGCTTTGCATGGTGTGGATCATAAGAAAAAGTGTTGGCTCTGAGAAGAACCGGTGTGGTCTCGATGTTTCCAACAGTACATGTATACATGTACACTGCTATGCTGTTGGACTATGGTTGACTAAGTGCAAATTGTTCAGGGTAAAAAATACTAATAGTGTTGGACTTCAACTGAGTGTGGAAAGTGTGTTTATGCTATGAGTGCATTGTTTGGTTTGCTGGGTACCTTGTGACCTCTTGTGATAGACACCAGATATTTCATCTTGTTTGGAAGGGGAGGGTTGTGTATGTGAATGGAAGTTCAGTGCTCTGTTTGGAACACTTCATTGCCCTATGCTCTAATCATGGACAACCTTGGCCCAAATTCATACAGGCATTAAGCAGAAAATACTGCTTAGAAAAATAATGTGCTAAGCAAAAAAAGTAGTTTGGGTACAGTAGCTCACCTTGTTGGGCTGTAAATGGCTCTCTTTTAACGTCATCACAGTCACCATTACAATCACAGTCGCCATTACATTGTAATGGTGACTGTAATCAAACGGACAATAAAAAGAGAGCTGTAACAGCCCAACAAGGTGGGCTAGGGTACCAGTGTCAACCACTTACACTTAATGAAAGTTTGGCTGGTAACCCATTTACAGTCGGCAATGCTTTGTCCTTCACAGGCTTTATGAAATTGGGCCCTACTGTAATAAACAACTGCAAGATGGGTTGAGTACTGTTCTATAAGTGAACTGTTGGGTATGATTTCAGTATTTGGTAAATCGTATGATTTCAGTATTTTGTAAATCTCACCTTGATAATCTTCCTGGGCTCGTCATACTTAACCCTGAATGTGGAGCCATCAGGGTTGACCACTACTGTAGGATATTGCCTGGTGTATACCTTGCGATTTGTCTTGGCTATCACAGCCCTGTTGGAATTCCATCTTACTGTTGTATCAAGACACCACAGCGTCCGCTGACATGCCTTGCAAAGAGTAGATCTTGTCTCTTGAACAAGTAGTCTAGATGTGAAGAACAGGAATAAGGATTATCTGTAGCACTAGCAACAGCAATGTCCCACTCTTAGGCTGATTTATTCTAGTCAGTTTTTTATTATCTAGTTATAAACCACAACGGTGATTGGCTACTGAGTGGACCCCAAACAAAGATGTTTACAAAATAGGAAGACTGCCAACATAGGGCTAGAAAGCTAAGTTGGTTCAGAGCGCAAGCACATTTAATCCGGAGGTCGTTGGTTCAAATCCCGCCCTAGTAAATTTGTCTTTGTTCAACCCCAAACAGTTGTTTTAATATGAATGATTGTCTCAAAAAATATCAGCAGGTCCGACAAAATCAGCCTGATTTATTTTTTACACATTTGTATTGGTTTACAACACAACACGTGACCTCAAAATGACCTCTGTGCAAGTTTCTTGTGGCCAAAATTAAACTGTTGTAACCCTCCAGCCTCCAGACAGCCGCAGACCAGAGGGTTAGCAAGTATCATAGTACATATGAAAAGCAATCCACACCAATGATCTCACTTTTGCTCAAACTACCTGTGTACAGTCAGACAAACATTCCACACGCCATCACATCAGCACGCCAGACCGCAATACTAGTAGTACAGTAAGTAGCCTACACGCGACGCGAGTAAACATTAAGCTTGGACATGTTCGTGTGCCTACATTAGTGAATTTTGATGTGTTCTCTGAAATTTAGGTACTGAGCTTCTTCGCCCATAAATAGTGCCATTACTCTGGACACCCTCCACTTCTTGGCCCTAGCCCCACACACAGGAACTGTGATTCGTGATCTTTAGAATGGAAACTCACATTTTTTTGCAAAAATTTTCCCCACAATATTCACTTGTGGCGAGTACATTGGATTGATTTTGTGCAAGCTCGTTTAAGTGTAATGTTATGTAAAATCTCTGAGCTGACATTCACTCATTTAAACAACAGTAACAGCATGACGTTTGCTGACGCACATGAGCACAATGTATTGACTTCGCTGTTCTAGTTAGCAACAGTAGTCTTTAGTCAAGGCGTTCGTGACAACCCAAATGCAATATTTGTCACACACAGTGCCACCACTGCAGAACACAAACCAGCAGCAAGCAGTGCGGAGTAAAACAGCATGCTGCAGCGATATGAAAAAGACTAGGTAGGATGTATTGCTGTTGCAGAGTTTTGAATTGGCGCTTATGATCATGTGCTTCAGTGAACATCATGGCACTGACAATGTTTGAACAAGTGATTGTCAGCCAGAGATTCTTCATAAAATTACACTTTAAACGAGCTTGCACAAAATCGTTTTAATGTACTCACCACATTGAAAAAGGTAAGTGGTCGTTGGGATGGAATTTTCTGCAAAAAAAAACATGAGTTTCCATTCAAAAGATCATCACAGTTCCTGATTAGCCCACCTTGTTGGGCTGGTGTATGGCTCTCTTTTAACATCGGTCAGTCTTATCATAAGACCGATGTTAAAAGAGAGCAATAACGGCCCAACAAGGTGGGCTAAGTTTCTGATGGTATGTGGGGCTAGGCCCAAGAAGCGGAAGGAGTCCAGCGAATTGGCACTTTTTATGGGGCTATGTCATGTGCTTTAATGTTCTATTTTTAGTATTAGTGGGAGTAGGCCTACTGTTGCCTGGGGTAAGTACCTCATTTCTGCCATTTCTGTCAGACTAGTGACAAAATTTGCTATTGTTATCAACCACATACCAGTCTAGTGCTACTTTTAAAAATTCAATAAACCACAAAGGAAACTGACTGGGTAAATTTTGGGTTTGAACAAAGAAAAATTGACTGGAGCAGGGCTTGAACCAATGAACTACGGATTAACGTACCGGCGCTGAGCCATCCAGCCCTATGTTGGCGGTCTCCCTATTAGTCAACGTCTTTGTTCGGGGGTGCCATTCAGAAGCCACACAACCGCAAGCTGCCGTGTAGCCAGGGATCACACCCAAGTTTACGATACAACCTGGGAAGGAGCAGCCAAGGGATCTCCCTAAGTGGATGCGACTTTTTAATATCACAATCAAGTAATAAACCACACAGGAAACTTACTTGGTAAATTTTTAATAATTTGGGTTTGAACAAAGAAAAATTTACTGAGGCGGGACTTGAACCAACGACCTCCCGATTAACCTACCGGCACTCTCCCAGCTGAGGTAGCCAGCCCTATATTAAAAATTATAACATTTGATTTCTAAACACACAAATTTGGCCTTCATTGTACCTGAGCAATGTAGGGTTTGTGGAATAATGGTAAAACAAGTGATCAGGGAACTTGTGTTTGTTAAACTCGGGATCTTAAATCCTTACAGTTCCAGTTTCTGAGTTTCAAAAATTTATTGTGATTTTGTTAAAGACCGCATGCCCGAGGCCAGTGATTTTTAGTGTCGGACCAGTAAGCTCATGACTGGACAAGTCCGGTGGCCATGTGTTTTTCAATTGAATTAAATAATGCCTCACTTTGTACTATAGTGATAGTCGTTTAACCGGTTCCACATCACTTCAACCTTAGCAATAACCACATAATTAAATTACTTATTTCTGTTGATACATGTTAAGAATGACATCCAATATACAAATAAATCGAAAGTAAGGTGCCATGACTTCATCAACAAATAAATTATGGCAATTTTTCTGAACCTTTTCTGCAATAATTATCATTATTTTTATTTTAAAAGTTGGTCGAAAAACACTGTTAAAACTTCTCACCTTTCAAATTTGAGCGTCAGGGTGAATAACATTTACATGAAATGCTATGAATATGTAAGAAAACTTTCATGTAAATAGTGAGCGGTAGCCGTGGTCTTGTTTTTTGAGGAGATAAAATCACCAAAATGTGTTTTTTTTTAGCACCGCTGCGTCAAATGGTGGCGCACTCAGATAGGTTAAATTCATACGTCTGCCTAGCCCCACTTGTGCGGTCAAGGAAACCTGAATCCTTGACCACACGTCCGGACCCAATTTTTCTTAAGGTCACTGAAAAAAACCCAAAGGCGCATTCCCTACGGGCGGGTCGGCGGTTTAAACCAGCTCAATGTGTTTACTCACCTCTTAGCTTGACCTGGGTGTTTTGGATGTTTAAATAAATTAAATATACAGTACTAAAAAGTTAAAGAAATAATTTATCTATTTCCTCCGATTAACTTCGCTCAATGTTTCCTGACCGTGGCCATTTTGGATTGATCCCAATCATGCCAATCAATTCACGACATCACTGGCCGGCCGGGCTATGGGCGGAGAATGGATGCGAACATTGCAATGGTTGATGC
>CM021538.1:9431741-9445404 GCA_010994315.2 Pisaster ochraceus | reverse complement strand
TTCTGTACTCAAATTTTGCTGGTTTGGCCAAAGCATGCTGAATTTGAAACTTACATTATCTCTTGTAAATGTTTGGTTTTAAAGCTCTTTGCAATTAGCAGAACAGTGTTTTCTTAAAATGATTTTTATGCAATTTTATTTTGTGAAAATGAATAACCAAATAACGAATAGAATAAAAATGGTCTTTAAAAATAATGTAATAAACCACCAGGGAAACTGACCAGGAATTTTAATACGTTGTGGTTGAACAAAGACAAATTGACTACTTTAGTATCAGCCCACAATTCACACTTATCGGTGTATTCATGAAAGCTTGTGGAGAACCCACGTACTGTATTAAGTCAACTGGGTAATCATGCTGTTAGTAAGGTGGTTGAAGGCCCCTGTGTGTATTAGAGTCTTTGAAACCTTGAGTCCAATTCCTTTAGGTAAAAGTCAAATCAAAACTTGTGTCTTAAGTCACGTTCACATTCATGTGCACTGTATTCAATATTGGTCAACAAAATGTAGCGCTGATGGGTAGGCCTGTACAAGTACAGTATACGCTACATAGCATTTTAACAACTGTACAAAATCAGTCTTTTTGTCAAGTTGTCGGCAATATTTTTTCCATGAAGTACATTTTGTGTACATTTCCAAGAATGTTGGAATGTCTAGATCAAGACAACCGCATAAAGGTCCAACTATGTCAGAAATTTACAAGCGATAGTTTTTAGCAATCGAACCATGTCTTGTCATTTCTTACATACCAGCATACTATATGTCCAGGCATTTTTCACACAATCAGAAAATAAACTTTGGACTATCACACATTAGATAAGAATGCACTGCAAAAGGATGCAATTACATGTAGACATGTGTAAATAGGGGAATTAATCAGTGTGATTACAAACATGTACACATGTTCACTGTACTTCATGGGCACCTCTGTGTATACATGACCTACATGTGATCTGTATGACATCAATGCATACAATATAAACATATTCTTACATGTCTTAGGACCTCAACCTGTGCAAATTATAATACTTATGTAGTACACTGTTTGCTTTCCAAATAAAATAAAATACCCCCCCAAAACCCCCCCACACAGCCCCACTCACTTGTTCATGGGGGGGGGGGGGTGCAACAAAAGGGTGAGGGGGGTACATGTATTTGTTGAAAATTTGTGTGGTAGGACAGCCTTGTACTGTAGAGGTGCTGGTCTCCTGTTCCTCCTTGCCACTCACTGGTTTGGTATTTTATACAACTTTGAACATTTGTTTTTAAAACAATAATTTTATTATCTCAGCCAGTTATATTTTGTGGACTGTACATACTTTGTTTAATGGCTTACAGTTGTTTTGCCAGTATAAAGTGTCATAAAAAAAGAAATGAAACATTAACAAATGCGGCATTATAAAATGTGCATACTTTTAGTTTCAAAATACAAGCCTCAGTTCAAAGAAGCAACAAAGGCAATTGCCTCCATGGCCCTGGTCATTGTCTTGGTCAGTGCCCTTTGAAAAAGTTGCAGCACAAATATATTTGTCCTACTTGTCCTTAAAAGAAGGAATATCAGGCTGGCAAATGTACACACATGTTTCTTAGGGGGATTTTACATTTAAAGTATTAACATTCAGAGGACCTCAGTCATTCATATCAGTGTGCTACTGAGCAAACTTCCCAATTTAGGGTCTAGAATGCCCCCAGTTTAAATTGTTTTGGGGGGAGAACCCCGTGGTACAATATGAGCATTGATTGAAAGTCCATTTTTGAAGTGTAAAGTACAATCACACCGAATTGTGCATTGTTCACATCATTACTGTATGGTGCTCCACAGCCAAAATTCTGTGTTTTGAAGAAAATAGCGGGTGCTTACTGTATTTCACACAAAAAATAAAAATAAAAAACAAAAAGTTAAAACAATAATAAAGCTGGCTTCTTCATACATACAGACCTGTCGATGTGTTTTATCTTGCAAAGTCTGTTTTGATTTCTACACACCAAGTCACTTTCTGAAAAAAAAAACCAAAACAAACCCTAACAAACCCAAAAACAAAACTGTGTGTGCTGGCAGAGCGCTGTGTAAAAACCAATGCATAATGAGATATAATGCGAAATTTTCAATTTAAAGAGGTCAACAAATATGTCACTTCCTGAAAATGTAGAAGCCGTACCATACGTGTTTGGCACTTTGCCAAAGCAAAGTAGATTTGGAGAAAGTGGCAAATCATGATACGTCACTTCGTGGATTTTGGTCACAAAGCAGCTGTCTGAAAAAAAATAATTTGCTGTGTCCATCTGCACGCGCATAAAAAATTTAAATAAATAACTAAATAAAAATGGATTCACAAAGAAGAAGGTTAAATTTAAATACATCTGGACAAGGGTGCAATTTATCCACGACATGAAATAGGTCTTTTATTTTCTGTGACTCCAGCCCTTTTAGTTTCTGATTTGTAAAGATTAAGTAAATATAAATATTTATTATAAAATGCCTGGTGAGAAAATTTGCTTTTGATGTCTGTCAAAACAAATATCATACTCAAACCACCGGTTATGCCGGTACGTCTACTAACCTAATGTCTTCCAGTGAAGTTTTGTGAAGTGAAAATTACTAATACTTTAACAAAAATAATAACTGGACACTTCACAAAGATTTGTGAACAAACTGAACATCTTTTAATTTTACTGAATAAGAATTTTTTCTGAATGAGAAACAGGCCAAGAACCACGAATCTGCGTTTATTTTGTTAAGCAGTAATCCATCTAATTGACCAATATAAGTCAGTAAGACTTGTTGATCAGGCTTGTTTACAATATTTTGGGTTTGACTTGACTTGGGTACAAGTTGACCTGGGTATGAGTTGACCTGTTTCCTTGGTTAACTCATAAACCCGAGTCAACTGGTACCCACGTCCATAAGTCTATTACCCAAGTCAACTCCTGAAGCTGATAAAGCGGGTAATAGAAGCTGATGACAAACAAAATTACCTACGTACAAGTGCAACATAATTTTCCCATCAGCATGATGATCTCAACTTGTAAGAATTAATAACTACTTGATAATAATATATCTTCCTCTTTTCAAATGACTTGGAGGTCAGTCTTCCAAATTTTTTGCTTTAAAATTTAGTAACAAGCTAAATAGTTTGCAATCAAGTTCCACTTGTTTAATAAGTTTTAACACACAGGCCTATTATTTGTCTAATGATGGGCATAGCTGGCATACACATGCAGGCTTTCTTTTACAAGTAAATTGTACATAGCCAGCAGATCATATAGCGCCCTCTTTGATGAATACACTGTCACAAGTAGCCGGCATTATATAAGGTGTTAAATTACCAAATTACCGAATCTCCGTCACACCTCTGTAGTTGGAAACGATACCACTTCGTCATCAACATGAACTGGTTTCTTTCCATTCCTCCCAAAATACAAATCTCCTTCTATTAAATTAAAAATTTACTCCTACATTTGAATTAAGATTTATACTACTATTATTAAGTATAACCTTTTCTTTTTCTGATGTGGCTCTCAAGGTTTTTCTTTTTTTAAGGAAATACAGTCCGAAATTGTAAGCAGTCTGACTCCCATATTGTGAGACATAAATACAAAATCACAATGACAATGTTGGCGTGGAATCAGACAAACATTTGTCACTGTACAATTGTTAAGTCCCCAAATCAGTCACTGCACGTAATCAGCATGATCAGTGTCTATCCTGCTCCAAATTACTTACTTACAAGAAAGGCTGTGCGGGCTAAATATCTAAGGTCTTTTTTAATGTCCTTATCATCTGATCATTTAGTTTTCATTTTAGGTGTGTGACTGAGAATTGACTCTGACTCTGGTACAAATACTCGGCAGAAACAAACGAGTTGATTTGGCGGGTGTACTAAGAGTTGACTTGAGATTGGGTAGGACTTTTTTAGGAGTTGACACTTCTAAAATTAATTATGACTAATAAAAATAATATGCCTAATTTTGGAAGTTTGGACAAAGCATGCTGAACTAAATACAGATCAGTCATGACATTGACAGTGACTGAGTGAGTGATGACAAACAAGTCATGTCATTGTCATGCACGTCATGCAAGTGAACTAAGTCATGTAATTGTAAGTTTAAGTAGCCATATAGCGGAGGTCAGTATACGGAAAGTTTGATCAAAGTTAACACGTAACTTTGTAACTCAAGTTTTATGGGATTTAAGAAATTGCATGGTGAGGTATCAAGTTTTGTTGTAAAAAGTAGGAAGCTTTTTATCACGAAATTGGTGCAGTCATATTGATACGTACTGGCTGCTATAATACTCGGTTTACAGTGTGAGTGTGTGTGCACTTACAAATACAAAGCAAGAATTAAAATTTCTCAGATCCCCGATAGAATGCACTAAGATGAAAGATTTCAACACCAAACATCCATGAGCATTATACGAACCTTTACAATCTGCAGCTCCCAACCATCTCTCAAGCTATCAGAAACTTGCATGAACTCTAAAATATTTCTGTCAAAATCTTCACCACACAAAGTTCCATCCGCCATCTTTTTTCTATCAAGTCACGCGTGAACACATCCTAATCAAACTTTGCATACGATAGAGGTCCACACTTTTCACTGAATATACAGAGGGGGTAGGTAATTCAAAAGTAATACCAGGGGAATCTTTGCACTGGTTGGATAACTCCGCCCATTTTTGTTTCATAACGGTTTCTATTATTTCTTGTGCGCTTTCACAACCTAGGTTTGGGTATGTGATACACATTAGTAGGTCCTTTGTTTCAAAAGACATTGCTTTGATTGAAAGCAATGAGAAACAGTGAAAAACCTAAAGTTAAACGGTGTTTACTTTCTTGAATCAACTATACCATGTTTTGACCATCATGTGCATTTGAAAACAAGAAATTTGTGTCTTGCACATAATTGGGAACCACCATGAAAACTTTTCCCAAACATTTGTTTGTGAACAATGATAATTTTAAAAGAGCTTTTATGAAAATAAAGTTTGTGCTTAAGTTAACTGGCAACTTACTTGCTTGTATAAAAACTATGCAATATACATTTTAAATGAATTCAACATATCTGACAAAATACCCCAAATTCGGGTCCTGAGTTGCTCATAATTTTAATGTTTCTAATTTTGGGTGCTCTTCAGGGCCAATATTATAAATATTATTTTCGTGTAAACGAAATTATTTTTGAAAGAAACAGTATTTCCGCATGTTTCAACAATAGTTTACAACAATTTTAAGAAGTGGTTACAAAATGAGAAGAAGAAAAAAATGGTGGGAAAATAATGTCAGAGAATCTCTCCGACGTCGGTCGAAACGCCTTTTTGACACAGGTACCATTCTAACCCTAAAAATTATTATGAATGAAAGCGTCTTACGACAAACCAGCCTGCATCCAACGGTTTCTACAACCCCATAACATTCTTATCAGATGACCAATCATGGGCTGAAAATGAACGGGTCATCAACTTGTTGCCATGGGACCGGGGTCATAGTCAGCCCTGATTACTTGACAGGTGCGTGACATGACAGTTCAGCTCCCCAGCATGTTCCCTAAAGGAAAGGGTTCTACGGTACCTTCAGACAGCCAAGCCAGAGAAAAGTAAGTTTCTGTGTATTTTTTGTCTATTTTAATCGTAAATTGTGAATCTACGGGTCCGATTTGATATAGTTTGGTGCCAAATTCGTTGCGATTTGACCCAAGAATCGTACAGAGAGACGTGTTTTGAAAGGGATGCCCCCTCTTCGCGCTGTTCCGTTTACTGTACCATACCCTGTTTACTCCCTCTGGTGAACGATGAAAATAACACATTTTCTCTCTTTTTCTGACATTTTACAGGTTAGCTCTCTATGTATACGAATATTTACTCCATGTTGGGGCACAGAAAAGCGCACAGACATTTTTGTCAGAGGTGAGTTGGCGATATTCCTGGGTTGTTTGTCTATATGTAATGGGTACTCTTCCATTTTGGATCGCATTGACTGCACACACTTCCATAGGTTTTGTGTGCATTCATAGCGTAGCATATCCATGTGTGCATGAGTACAATGGCTAACGCCATCTATTGCCCACAGAAATCCAATGTACAGTGTAGTAAATTCTCCATGTGCATTGATAGTGTGGTTCTACAGGTATAGGCATTGCATGAGGGTGAAATTCAAGATATCTTTTGTGTTAAAGTCTAGGCAAGGGATTGGTCAAATTATAGTATTCCACTCCATGTTTTCTACTCCCCATGTATGAATTTCTTTAATGATAAGAATTGGTATTCAGTAGGCCTAGTCCTAGCATAATAAAAAACAAAAGTTTCTTTGAATATTAGCTAATGCTACAAACAATACAATAACAACTTGTATACAAAAATTTCAATACAAGTCTTATGTCCAACCTTATGGATACAATGTACTGGTTTGTGTTCTTGACACAACTGTAGAATTAAACTCCAATTGTTGAACAGTTTGAATTGGAATCATTGAAAGATCAGGTATTGCAATTGCAATCTAATCTGTGCTCAAGCCAATGTCGCATCAAGATTCAGGAAAATACTAAAACATGTACTGATGTCATGGATGTAGGCCTACTCCACTGATCAAAATTCAGGGAAACGAGAACATTGATTTGTAGGGCCTAAGTAAGGATTGTAAGTAACTGCATGGTGCCCCAAATTGTTCCTTTTACTTAGGGGAAATTTCAAGACACCAAGTCCATTTGAGATGTACATTGTAGGAGATTCTATAAACAGTTATTGAAATAGAAACAAATCACATTTGAAATTTGATAGGGCATTGGTTGGTTAATGTAGTAGGTCTACTCAAATGATTTTTTAAGATCATTTTTTTGTCATCACAGGAACTTGGTTTGAGATCTCCTTTGACACAGAGTTCTGACAAACGTTTATTGCAACAGTGAATTAATGTCTGTAGTGACTAGATGGCAAAAGAAGAAAACAAAATGAAGCAGCCTAGTCATTTGGCTTTCAGTAGGCCTACATGTACTCTACAATTTTATCAGGAAGTTTTGTCAGTGAGACTTAGAAAAACTAATATCCATCTCAAGATTATTAGTCCATACAATCATTAAGTGTTCTCCCTTAAGGTTTTAAAACAATAGTCCTAATGCCAAGTTTGTGGTTAAAACACAGAGGTCCATGAAACATTTTTTTCCAGATGGTTCTAAAGGTTTGTTCATTTTTGGCAGCACCGATTATCATATGGCTTAAGCTTAAAATAATATTGGAAGGAAACTAGAATCAGTGAAAATTCAAGCAAACTTGGGGAACAGTAAGCTTGTAAAGCCGGTTGGCCAGTGACCAAAATAGTTATGGCAAACGTTTCACTCGCTGAAAAGTTCGTAGAGATTAATGTGAAACTTCATAATTCAACAAATTTTTTGGGGTTGTAGGATGCTGATTGGTCCCCAGAATATCTTGGCAAAGTCATAGGAGGGATAGCCTACCTTGTAGCGTCCCATTATTAGTGCTATTTGTGTTGATTGTGGACTAAACACTACCAGAACATCTTTGAAATATCCCCCTCCCCTCCAGAAGTGAAACTGTGCGTTTGTTCGCATTTCTCTACAATGACTTAGTAACTGGGGCGCTGTACTCCTTGAACAATTTTTTGACATGTTCAGTTGTACTAGCTCCACTGTGAAGTGATGACTGTCTGCTGGAAACCATTCTATTTAGGGAGACAAATAGTATAACTTTATAAATATCAAGCTCATTTCTCCATTTGTGGACTGCAAAACACCAATTCTGAGCACCAAAAAATAATAGTGAGTACAATTAAATTCCTGATGTTGCATAGGCCTACTTTGACAAATTGAGAGAAGCCAGTGGGCAATTTTCAAGCCATTTTGTTTTTTCTTGTTGTAATTTTTGAGCATCTTTTGTGGCTGGGTGTTTGGAATATCATAGCAAATTGTCATTACGATTTTTATGCAGAGTTTCACTGGGGTCAACATTTTTTGTAGAAGGAGTGCAGCCTCAGTTACTGGGGCTATGAGTGACCCATGCATGTGGGCATCTTATCCGGGCCCAATTTCAGGGTGTCCGTTTGTGAATTCTGCTTCCAGAGATGTGGTTGGTACCCACTGTCACCTCGCCAAACAAGGATGGATTTTTTGTTCTTGAGAAATTCCGAGACAGTTTTTTGCTTTTTCTCAGCAAGTAGACACTGCATTCAGCTGAAACTTTCACTATGTGACTTTTATGTATCTTTCTTTATCATTGTGCCTATAAATCAGCATTAGGATGACAAAAACTAATCTATGACCCCACCTTTAAAAGCAATGCTTTCAAATTTTGGGAACAGATCCAGTCGACCAAAATGCTTTGCTGTGTGTAAGTGGTTTTTATGCATATTGTGGCTCTGAGCACACTACCATGTTATCAGGGCTTTAATATTACACTGGACCGCAGGCCTGAGGCCAGTGATTTTAATGTCTGGCCAGTAAACTGGACAAGTCTGGCAGTATTGTGTTTTAAATGGAATTAGAATAATACCTTCCTGTAGAAGATGTTGATTACTGTCTTTTTAAAAAAATGTCTGGTCCATTGAAGATTTTGAGCTTGTGGATTTTCCCCTTAAATTCGAGCCGTGGTTATATAAAGAAGTAATGATGGAGAAGCCTTTTGAAATTCAGGCACTTTATGGAGGTTGCCTTCATGCCCCTGGTCATTACCTTGGTGACCCTCAAAATGTTCCAGTACAAATATTCATTTCCCGGATAAAGTTGTGCCCTTCACAAAGGAAAAACTGTCTCGACAAGAACAAAGTGTCAGGCCTGGACATTTGTCCCTGGTCATTACTCAACTGGTATTATTGCATACTAATTTAGTTTAATTTTATTTTTTTAAACAAAAGTGTCCACGATACAAAGTGATCATCCAGCTTTTTTAAGGTGTCCATGTACAAACTAGTGATGTAAAAAATGGGCTGGGGAAAAATTATGTGATCATACATTAGTGAACTATTCATGTGTGAAGACAGGACTTAAAGCAAATGTGTGGGATCAGTTAAGTTTTAAAAGAAATAGCGGAGGCATGCAATGCAACTATTTGCTGTATGTAGCTTAATAAGTGTACTTAACAATGCTTCTAAACAGTTTTTCCCAAAGCCTGCCTTTTTTTTAGAGAGGAAACTTAATAGTTGAAAACTAGTGAAATTATTGTCAAAGCTGCATTGCAGAAATTAATACTGCATTGGTAGGAGTTGAAATAATTATTTAAGAGCATAAATGTGACTAGCTGCGACAATCGTAGCTCTTGGTCACGACCTTCAACCTAAGAGCTCAACGGACTTTGTGTTAACATTTGGCATTTCAGCAGTGGATACCCCCGTACATTTAAAATGTAGGGAGGGATTCAATTATAGTATTCTACAAGTTTTGTTACAAGAGACAAAATGGTTCACCACTCTTTTCAGGGGACTCTTAAACACATTCGACTGTAACAGGGAAAGAGTAAATTATTGATAATATCTATTTCTTGTCAACAAATATATTGGGAAGTCTATTGCAGTAGACCCTTAAAATGCTATAAAGTAGGCCAATGCATGCTTCTGGTACAGTGTTTTTTTTTTCGTTCAAGCATTTTGATAAGTGTGATTTATCTGGAAAAGTGTCTGGACCCTTTTTGTTAAAAACATAATTTCACAATTATAGTACACAGGGAATGTGACAAAGATGGCCGTTGCACGAGATTCCATAATGGGGCTACCGCCTCTTTAATATTACCACAGTCTGCTGGGCAGTCTTGTGTATAAAACATTCAGTGCCAAGTGGATGGTGCCACTCAATGATTTTACCATCTGGTCAATAGCAACATGTGGATGAACTGCATACACCTCTCCACATTGAAACTGCAGCCACTGACTTGATATGAACTAACCTAGAAATTAATAATCTTGTCTTGCTGGTATTATTTACCTGTCTCTGGCAATGTGGGTGGAGGACAATTTGTGGTCATATTCTTCTCTTCTAAACCACGTTTACTAGAGGAAGCATTTTGGTGCAGAAATCCTGCTGAAATACTTTCCAGGAATTTGCCTGTAAAGTTACATCAAGGCATTTGAATTTTGCAGTAGTGTCTTTTTAAAAACACTGTTCGAGTTACCTAGTAGGTCTATTCCATACTAACCATTAGGCTTGTATCTTATGAAGAATTTTTTTCCTAGGTTGTGCTCGGTGGCGCCGGTGCTATTGATAGCAAACTTTAACCACTTTAGAGGTTGAAAATTAAGGAAATTGTTTCATTACATTGTAACTTGATGGATATCTTACATCTAGGCAACTACTGTAGGGCCATTGCTTCTGTGTTTCTGGGTCAACTTCATAAAGCTGCTTAAGTACAAAAAGTATCTAAGCACACAAAATTGTTGCTTACCAGAATTAATAATGTTACCAGACAAAAGGCCATGTCACATACTATCCTTGACCGGTATCCTGCTATTTTTTCTGCTTTAATACAGCTTTTCTTGTTAAACATTTTTCAAAAACCCTTGCACTCATTGGAACTGTTGATCTTAGCCTGATGATAGAGAAAACTTTTTACGAAGATAACGTGTTGAAAAATATTTCAAGGTAGAAAGGGATTCAACAACTAAATATTTAACCACGCAGTCCTTCATTTTCAGAAATACAAGGAGAGACTACATGTATAACTTTCCCTCTTTAAATTTATTGTGTAGAAATTAGAAGTTTAGAAGTAGAAATAAGTACCTGACTTTTTTGCTTTTGCTCTGCAACTGTTTTTGTTTTTCATTGGTCAAATAATTTAATTTGCACTAAAAACAGCTTTGTGTCTTCAGTTATTTTGCTCTGATTATCAAAATAAGTGAATCTATTGGCCACTGGTAAATGAAATCGCGGTTCTCAATCAGGATGTGGTTAAGAACCAACAGACCCTCAGGAAACTTTTAATTATGCTGGATTGGATAACCAACAGCGTTTATCTAATGTCAGTATCCACAATTTACAGTTTAGTGGTGTTCCAATCTTGTTTGATTTGTCACCAATCGAGGGTTCTCCCCAGGAGAACTGTAAGGCATTCTGGACCAACATTTTGAAGGATTGGCCAAAGCATGCTGAATTGGAACAAGAGGGAGTGTTTTCTACTTGGTGTTTATCTTGGTTTTGAAAGCCCTACTGTGCAATCTGGAGCATTCTATACTGTTTTCTCTTGATATTTTTTGTGGGAAAAAAAAGCAATGGTATTTGTTGTAACAAGCCGGATTTTGTTGTATCAGCTTCATACACTAGCTTGTGCATGGGAAGAACCCTGTAATTAACACTGATTCTCTTTATACCAAAAGAAGCAATACTATTCGTGTCTTTTTCAAACCATACTTTGGTTACATGATCGGTTTACTTGATCGGTTTAAAAAAAAGATGGCTTCCGGTCATTGTTGAACAAATATTGCTTTGACAATTTTCTGCCTGGTGTAATTTTGGTATTCATAATTTCAATCACTGAAATTGTATCAAAAACAAGAACTCAAGTAATAAACCTCACAGGGATCTGACTGGGTAAATGCAATGTTTTATGAAATTTTGGTTGAACAAAGACAAAATTACTAGAATGGGATTTGAACTTAAGACCTTCGGATTGACATGCCATTGCTCATCAATCAACTCAGCTATAAATAAACATAATGTTGGCAGTCTCCCTATAATTTTGTCTGTATCTTTGTTCGAGGGTGCAGTCAGAAGCTATTCAACCTTTAAACTGCTGTATAACCAGGAATCACACCAGAGTTTATGATACAACCTTGGAAAAAGGCAGTACAGGGATGACCTTAAGGGGATGCAACTTTTTATTTCAAATATCAAGTTGGGCAGCGAGTGTCAGAATCAATGGCTTTGTCAGTGGCTACGGAATGCCCTGCAAAAAGTCATTTTCTTCAACATTGTCGTTGCAGCCAATGGCCATAGCCGCAGCCAAAGTCGCTTAATTCGGACACAGCCTATTAAGCCACAAGGGAAACTGACTGGGTAAATATTAACCAATCCTTTGGGTCAACAAAGGATTGATTAATATTTACTAAATTGACTACAACAGGATTTGCACCTGGAACCTCAGGAGTTAAGTGCAAGTGCTCTACCACTTGAGCTGTCTGGCCCTACATCCGTGGTCCTCCTATGTTTTCAGTTTCTTTTTATGGGTCGCCAGTAGGAAGTCATATAACCTTATACTGCTGTATGATGGCAAGGATGCAGAACTGTATGTGAGATTATAATCTTGTTTTAAATTACAGAACAACGTAGGATCCATTTTAGATCCTAGAAATAGAAAGTTCAATTGAAAAAGTTTTTTATCAGTTTGACATCCAAAAACTATACAGAGATGATAAACAACTATTTCCTTTGTTCTTGTATTTGTAATACAACTCTTGTGTTTGTAAACTGATTGATAGGTTAAATTGTGTTTCTCTTGATACATTAACAGAATTGAATTCAATGTGTAAAGCGTGTTTAATTCAGCCCGGTTCATACAGTACTTCCTGCGAATTCGATACAAATTTGACGCCACAAATTCACAACGAACAATTCGAAAGAGTTGAGATGTGCTCACCTTCTGCAAAACAGTCGCAGCGAAAACAGCTGTGACGTCAAAATTGGGCTTCAATTCTAGAATTTAGAATTGGTAATAAGAAAACTTCCTTGAACGTACACAAATACAAGAAAAATGTCCGTTTAAATTTAGGTAATGGATTAAATTGAGCTGACTTCATAATGGCTTTGTTTTGTACAAATTACTTGGGTTATACTCTAAACTGTTTTAATGTTTTGTTGTCTTGGTTTACTGGAAGCACATTTAAAAAAAGTTTACTTGTAGAGTGTTTTAAGAGTTTTTTTAGATTCAGCGAACTCATTGATTACACTATTTCCTTTTCTCGTATTCTTGGCCTCGCAGATTAGGTGGGAGAAGAATATAACGTTAGGAGAGCCCCCGGGGTTTCTGCATTCATGGTGGTGGTAAGTCAATAATTTCATACCTTTTTGTGACGAGGATAACATTTGTATTGCTCCATTAAATACTTTTGTTCTAAAAACAAATTGTCATCACATCTGCCATTGATGACTCCTATGGAGGGGTGAACGTGTAGATGACAGTTCTTCGGTTCAGAAAGGACAGAATATGTGTACAGTGTGAAAAGGTGTATGTTAAAATAGAGAGAAGAAAATGCAAGTGAAAAAAAAGTAGCTAGTTTGACTTCCTGATAAAGGTTTGATGACTTTGGGTAGTCAGTTCAAGTCCTGGGGGTAAAGTGACTTCCGAATGATTATTGCTGCTTTCCATGAGCGAAGGGAATAAATGGCATCGGCCACATATGTTTGTAACACTGCTCTTTTGCATACATATGTGGCAAACAATTTGTACTTTTCCTGCTTGAATAAAGGTGTGCAGCATTTTAACCAAGGTATGGTGTTATTTTTGTTTACCTTTACACCAGTGATTAAGCACTGTATACCCAGAGCTTTCAAATCCTGCAGGGAAAACAAATTCCTAGGCATGTTGTCTGGATGGGATTAAAACCCACGACCCCCGCATTCCAGAGCAGGTGTCTTAACCACTAGACCACCGAACGTGGCCACTGTCAAGAGGGAAGTTCGAATCCTGTTGTTAGCTGTGGGAACCACAAACTAAGGGATATATATATATTTT
>CM021538.1:9403343-9426146 GCA_010994315.2 Pisaster ochraceus | reverse complement strand
CAACAACTATTACCATTTGGTGCATATTGTTGCATTTAGCTTGGTTAGGGTTAATGTTTATTGGCTGGCAGTTGGCTAAATGATGAAAAATAGTGTTCGTGTGACAGTCGGAACACACTGTCATTCGAAAGGCGCACCTGCCGGGAAAAAGGTTTTTATTGCAACATCAAGATTGTGTTGTTTTACACATTATGATCACGGTTTTCTATGAGATTGAGACTGAGAGATTCACATGTCGCCACTCGCCAACTGTAGTCACCATCAGCTGAAGACTCACCTATTTTTTGCTGTGCGAGTACTCAGGCTTAATGCTTTCATCTTTGCAATGAATTTGATCTACTCAAAACATAATCATATTCATGTAATAGGCTTTGAAATAACCCACAACCCACAACCCACCCCTGGGCACTTCTTGCTTTTGAAATGGTACCATGTACAATGTTAATGCGTCCCTTTGTGAAGTTCCAGTAGAAATATATATTTTACTCATTGAATTGCCTTCCATTTACCAGTCATGCCAGAGTGAAAAATTGTTGTGCCCTTTCAAGAATAAAGTTCAAGGACTGTGTGTACAAAATCACAACAAACTGTGTAACCATTATGTGCCCACAACATGAGCAAATCCTTCAGCTAAGTAAAGTAGATCCTTTGAATGAACGCATTCTACCTAAATTCAGTGTGGTACCATCACTTAAAGATGTGTACTTGTTTTCTACGCACCTCTGTTGTTAGCTGTTTTTAATTGAACTTTACTTTCTTGGTTACATGAACAATAATGGAGAAAATCATTTTCAAATGTGTGAAACAACACAGGCCTGATATTTCACGGCAATTGCCTCCATGTCAATGCACCCGGTCATTGCCTTGGTGCCCTTTGAAATGTTCCAGTACAAATTCCCTTCACGAAGGTGGCTTTTATATGAAGGGGGGAAATGTCTTTGCCCTATACAACAAAAATATATCGGGCCTCTTGCATAATGCATACACTTTACATCATTATATTGGATAAACTTGTATTACTTCGACATCTTTTGCAATTCTCTTCTACACATTTCGTCAGCGTTTTCACAAAGTAGCACGCACTGCTATACCAGCAAAAAAATAACAATCAGAGAAAACGGCCTCTGAAGTTGAAATCTTTTTAGAAACCCACTTTCCTTCATAACTTCAAAGTATTTCCATTTAAAGTTCTCAATGTAGATACTTGATGACTTGAACTTAAAAATTAATCTTATTTTGACTCGTTTGCATAGTTAATTAAGAAACTAAACACAAGAGAAGTTCCGTGCTTCTTCGTGAAAACAAAAAAGTGGGAAATATGTCTTTTTGCGTTTTCACGAAGTAGCACGCGCCTATACTACAACACAGCATTTTGTGTTACTTCATGAAAACTAGGTCAGCGCACGCGCACTCACACAAGTTGCGTGCTACTTCGTGAAAACGTATTTACCTCACTTTGACTTATAAGTGCGTGCCGTGCATTACAATAAAGTTGGGTGTTACTTCGTGAAAACAAAAAATGGCACAATTGTGCAAAAGTTGAATACACTCATTAGCTTAATTAAACAAGTAAAGCTGTCTGATTCTTGAAACTTCATGGAATTGTAGGTCTTCATGCATTATCAAAAGAAATGTAAAACAATTAAAATGTAAAAAAAAATCCTTAAGCACGTAGCATGCTACTTCGTGGTGTCACTGACGATTTAGTACATACTGCAGTTTTAAAAAAAAACAGGAAGGAAGATGTTTGTCAAATATTAATGGATAATATACAACCTTGTCATGATTTCCCAGAACTGTTTTTTGCTGGAGGCGCTGTGAAATTTAAAGGGATCTTTCAACAATCCAGTGTTCATGTTCCAGCCGTCGATTTCACCAAACTCTTCCTAACTTAGGATTAATCTTAGGACTTAGGACGAGTCCCAGCCTTGCACTGTAACATGTAAACCTTAAGATTAATCCTAAGTTAGGACTAGTTACTCGTCCTAACTCGAGATACAATACCATAGTACAGACCTATTTACATGTTGTCCTATTTATGACCGCATGTACATTTCATGAATGACTATGAAAAACTTATTGGAATAACATTTGTACAACATAAGTACTTAACTCTCTCAGAAATTTGTATGCAAAGCTAGGGTGGAGTGTGTGGGCTTGCATGTTTTGTTTTTTTTTTGTTTTTTTTCAATTTTGCCATCTTGTTTTTCTCCCATTCAAATCAAAGCATCAAAATTGAGGCTGAATGGACAAAACAGTCTGGCATCTTTTCGGTGTAGTGACAATTGGTATTTGAAAGAGGGAATGCACTCAGGGAAGTTGACTAAAGATGGTGGTATGGTTGGTCTTTATTGGACTTCTGCAATCTGAATGGTTTGGGAAAAACTTTCCTATCCAAATCGATGTTATTTTCTCAATGGATTTAACGCCAGTATATTGACCCTCGCCCACTTCTGTGAACTTTTGATTGGATTAATGCATGCAAATCATGTGATAAGGGAACAGGAAGGGGGGCACTTTAGAAAAAAAAATCATGTTTTTTTTAAGTGATGTTTTTCATTTTAACTGTGATTTGTTGATTGATTGATTGATTGTCACATTTGATTTGTAAACCATTCCTTGATCTATGGTGAAACATAATGTATGTCTTGTTGTGAGTACTGGATGAGTTCGTGTGTACTGAAGGATCTCAAATTGGTGACTTCCAGGAACACGACTGTACACATATACATACACTACAGTAGTGTAGTGTACCATTGAAGTTTTAGGCACTGAACAGTTCAAGGGGCATCAAGGCCATGACCAGGGGCACAAAGACAATTGCCTCCATTGCCTGTGAAGTATCACAAGCCTGTGTAAAACTCGTATTTTACATACATGAAGTAGTTTCATTGGGGAGCTCTACTTTGGTTGGGTTGCTCACTGAGCCAAGCAGCGCATTCCACATGATCTGACTTTTGAGATGCTCCCTAATGTATCAGCCTTCATTCTGCAGAAATTTGCTTAAATGTATGCATCCACCATGCAAATGAAGCAACCATGATGAATATAGAGCTCATATCAGTGTGAAGTCATCAAGGTTAGTATGGCTGGCAATTGTGTTAAAGGGACTGCACCAAGGAGGAAAAGGGACTAGGGAGTTGTGTTGAAAAAACTAGTGTCTACTGAACTGTGCCCATTGTTTTGGCACAGGTTGCATATTTGTGCGCATAATGAATTGAAGTGGACTGTCAGCCAGTCTACCTGTGTTTATTTATCAATTTAAGTGGGAAGACTGTTGGCTAGTTTATATCCTTCATTGTGTGTTTTATGGGTAGACTGGTGGTAGCCACCAGCCAGCCTACACTATACTGTTACTGACTGATTTGTTTAAACCAGGAGGAGGTTATACCAGTATAAATCAAACACAATCAAGGTTTCGGAGACTGGTAGCAAGTCTAAAGGGAGTAGTAGGCATTGAAGCTGAGAGCATTTGAAACAGAAGGGATACTTGTGGAAACATGGAGTCTGTATTCATCTCTGCTTTTCTGCAGCAAAGAGTGCTTAGCAAATTACTTAACTGAGCAACAAATATAAAGGGGTTAACTGCTGAACAACATTTAATGTGCAATTTTGTGCTTAACAGTTTTATAAAATTAGGCCCTGGTACAAGTACATCAACATGATCAATCCAGATCTACATTTAAGACATTCAGTTCAAAAAATTTATCCTAGTCATGCTAGTCTAAATTCACAAGGGAATCATGTGAAGAGAGAGTTGGCCATAACACAACAATGAAAGGCATTTACATTGGGAGATTGGTAGCCAGTCTACATGTACAGCCATCATAATGTAAAGCATTGATGCTACGAGACTAGTTGCCAGTCTATACCCAACATTATATAAGGCATTCAGAGAAGCATCCGCCATAATTTAAAGCATTGATGCCACAAGACTAGTAGCCAGTCTATACCCATCACTATCTAAGGCATTCAGAAAAGCATCCTCTCTTCCTCTCCCAGGAGAGCTAGTATGTCAGGAATCCTGTTCATCTCTAAGAAAACACATGTGCTTTGGGGTTACACAAAGGTGCCGCCGTACTACTTAACACCACGGAGTAGCCATTCGAGGATTGTTTATCAAAACTGGAGCTGGGCCGATTGCTGTCAGCTCCCTTTCTCTGCGTACTTTGTGTAGATAATTTAAAAAAAGAAATGCCTTAAGGTCTTTCCTTTGTGTTGTGTTTCAACGCCCACCTTGTGTATTATTAGTGACCCAACTCCCTGCTCCCAATAATTTCAGAGTGGCACTCTAAATTTTCTCCTTTTTGTAACTCTGTACTTTTCCGCCGGTGCAAAAGTAAACAAACAAAAAATGCAACACAGTTGTTTTGAACTCACCCAATTTCAAATTTTACTAGTGTTTTCTTTACCATAAAAAAAAAGTAAACAATTTCAACTTTCAAAAGAATTTCTGGTGATGGACGTAGTTGTGCATCCCCTCTCCAATATCTTTGTACTGTTATGAACGAAAGTTTTCTCTCTTGCAGCATTAATACTATTGTCAATGTTGACCGAAGCAGACCTATATAAAGTCTTTAGATGTTTATAAACCAATATATGTACATTTTGGGGTACGTTACACACATTTTGGGGTACGTTACATACATTTTGGGGTACATACCCTTACCCCCTAGTCCCACTTGTGTACAGGTGACCTCAATTCTTCATTATTCTCCTCTCTTGTGTCACTCCACACCAACATTATTGTTTGGACTTGGATAAGATTGGAATTCCGACTCAGTAATAAGCAATTGTTATCAAGGCAGGCCGCAGTCCTTCTGAATCCTTCATTTCGACAAAGAGTATAGAACGACTCGGAAGAGCAAGGGTTTCAATATTGATATCAGTGTCCAACAAACTGTGAAATAAGTAAATTGTAAATTTGCGTTAGCCATAAAACGAGGTTCATGCTGATCAAACTAATTCTGTTCTTCTCTAGACCAGCATGCACATCATTTTACAGCTAACCTGCAAGTAATTTTTTGCAAAGTAGTCTACATGGTATTTTTGTTAGTGCCCCATCATGGAGTTGAAGTGGCGTAGGTTCATGGCTGTAACCTATCACTGTTTTCATGGACTTTCCATTAAGCCATTAAACCAAACAGATTAGCCTTCTAATTATCAGTGTCAGGTGCTACGGGGACGTTGTACATGTTGGATGCTACCTTTTGGTACATAATGTCAATATTTACTTGAATTGATATTTCACTGTGCACATCACACATCATTATATTACTACCCTTAAGTAAGATGGATGGTGCATTGTTACAATGGATACAATCTTCACCCGGTTAGTGAGAATGCCCTTACCCTAGTGAAAAGGTTGTCCCCTTCGATTGATGAGAACTTTTACTCGTGGGGGATGTTACTGTATAAAAATGAGATTAAGATGATCTGCTCAGCATACCTATAGTGTGTTTGAGTTGGGGGGGGGGCACTATTTTGTATATAGGGTTGGTGTTCCCCTGGATGAGGGAGGTAGGAAAAGGAAACTTGCAAAAAGTGTTTGTTCTTTTTCAGCCATCTTTTTGAAAATCATTTGTAGCGTTTGAGAAAGAGTCTGGTAGAGTTGAAACTAGAGGTCATCACCATGTTTTTGCGTTGCTACCGCACGTCATTTTGGTTTGGAAAGCTGTTTGTAACAGCCACTTCTTTTATCAAGAAAGGAAGCTTGGTGTTTGAACCAAAATTCCTGATGAAACTTCAACTCTTTCACATTTGAAGAAGGGTTTTGTGGAGTGTGGACCCACCCAGCAGCCAAAATTTCAATTCACATAAGACATTGACAAAGCTTTTTCACGTATTAACTGTGCCTTTCAACATTTTTTAATGAATATTATGTTTGTCATGGGAAATAGAAAAATCTTTTAAAATCTGCAATATTAGACTTCTAAAATTGATTCAGATACACCGTGTACAAATGTTTGCATATAGCGACATTCACATGTTCCGACATCTTGAAATATTGTCTCTATGCTGTCTAACAGAAACTTGGTGCCTTTGTAATTTTATACATGTGTTTTATAGACAGTGGTATGGGTAGGTGCACAGCCCACAGCTCTAAGAATTATCTATGATTTGCCCTTTAAAACCCCTTGTTCAGCATTGTAAGGAGACTACATAACACAGTGGGTGCACAATGAAAACTACAGTGCAATCAATGGGAAGCATACACTGTGCAGTATGTGCACAATGTACTAACACTGTGTTTAGTGCATTGGTGTTTGTATGTAAACATTGTCCCTGAATTTTGAGGAAATCCATTTGTTACATTGTGTTACATTGTAAATATCTTTGATAGTAGTATTTACAAGTGTAGTGATACATTTTGAATAAATTACATGTGCATACAATAATTTATTTACATTATGTAATACATTGTGTATGTACATGTGTGCTTGAATGTTTTACATATAGTGCTACTGTGTTACACATAGTATATGTAGTAGTACCACCATTGTATTTTTCCCTGTGGAGACATCTTTTATTCTTTCCTTTGTCCCTGTACTTAGCGTCCTCCCATGTACTTTGTACACAAAATTGCTTGTGGAGCACCGCAGTCTTTAGAATTCCCCATTTGTTTTCCTTTTTGGGGGGGTTTTTGCCCTCAGTCTCCAACCAAAAGTTACTAAAAAACTTGTAGTTTTTGTACACTACTATAATGTTGTAATATTGTACATATAAACAGGGCCCAATTAGGTGCTTTTCAACACAAACATTTTCTAAGCACCAAACAATTTTACTTCTTGGACAAGGGTTACCAGCCAAAATACCATGTTATGTGCCCAGTTTGTGACTGGTTCCCTGCTTATTTTTGCTAAGCAGAACTTTTTATAGCAATATTTTCTGCTTTTAAAATCAGCTCTACGAAATCGAGCCAAGGATATGGATGTGACCATGCACAGATCCTCCAATGATAGGCCGTTTTTCGAAACTTCAGCTTCGGCTGTACTGGCCTGTTTGAAAGCACACATTTTCAGATTCACTGACAGAGCCTATGCGGGACTGAAGTGGTGGCTTTCGAATTATTGGAAAATGTATATAAGCCTGTCACTCTTAGTGCTGCCAACTCTCCCTGATTCTACAGAAGATTCCCTGAAAATAAACCAATCTTTCCATGTTCTGATGAACAAATTTGAAAGTCTCCCTGATTGCGGAAACTTTGTCCCCATTATGTTGAATGTCACTCTAAATATCTCCCTGATTGTTGTAAAAAATCTTCCTGATTTCAAGATGCAAATGTTGGAAACTCTGCACTCTCACAGTATGTTATGCAATGGAAGTTTACAGTATATTTGGTTCCATAAGTGTAAAGAGCTTGCAGTGGACTTGCTGCCTGTTTTTGATAAAGAATTATTTCAACAAAGTACATGTATTTTTCAGTTCGTTAACCCTGGACATTTTTTCTTGATTGTCGTCACTGCAGTGTATTCTGGGATTTGTATTGTGCGGCGCCAGAGAGGAGAGAGACGTGTGAACATTCAAGTGAGGCGAAAGCTTTCCACGATTACGTGAGTACTCTTTTACTAAAATCATCAAGTCCCCCCCCCTACAGTCGGCATGCTTCAAGTTGCAGAAAGGCTTGTGAAATTAAGTGTGCTCCCTGCAGGAGTCCGTCGCCCCTACAAAAGTGGAACCTCGTGTGGAGGAATTCTCTCGAAGATTCATCGGCTCGGTTGTCTTTCAGGGAATTGTCTTACTGTTGTTTTCTTGTACTCTCACTTGTAAGATTGTGTGTACCTGTTGAGTGCATCGAGCCATGTTGAGTAGTGTGCCTGGAAAAAAATGCCTAATGCGGTTAGGTAACGGTCCGAAGTTTTTCTCACAAAGTAACCTTCTTTTCTGGCATTATAGTACACCTCACTGAATGCAAACTGTTTCCGCCCTAATTATTTGAAGTGCATCAAACATACCCAAACAGTGATAAAGAAAACAAATCATTTCATCTGTATGACTAACGTTCTTTTGCTGTGAAAAAAAAAATGTCTCAACTCTTGAGTTTACCTCATGATCGAAATCTCTTGTGGAATACTCACTGACTTTATTTACAGAAACTCTTAACACATGGTGATGACTTTCTCTACATGCATTCTGCTAATTTGTTTCCTCTTCAGGAAACATAACAAGTTGTTCTGCTGTGTTAATGTCTACAATTAGTAACACAGATTGTCACACGTGCCAATTAAGCTTTTATCTTGCAGATGCGTTGCCAGTATTTTTTGTCATATAGTGAATACTTTTAAGGTGTAGACTTTTGATTTGCTTATCTGGTATCTCTTATGTGAAAACAGTTTTGGATAAATTTACCTTCTTGTTGGCCTGAACAAACACCTTTCATTGTCAAACAGCTTTTCATGAAATGCTGCGGAAATAAGATGATACAAAATATTAAAATTCATCAAAATAAGTGTTAAAATGCTAGTTTTCTATCCCCAGGACCTAAACACCGTGCAAATCTGAAAAAAAGGGGAGGTTTGCACCTCCTTTCAGGATGTGCGTGTACATTGTACCTTGGTCAAAAGTTCTTGGGCTATATGCAATCGTTGTTAGTTACAGCAATGGACACATCATGTAAATCTTTTAAAAACTATACATGTCTAAACAACATGGGTTACTCTCACAGTTAATTACATACACATGTACATGTGGGATCATTGTTGCAAGTACAATTTGCATGTTCACTGACTTGAACACTGTGTAGCAAGCAACTGTCTTACCGACCATAACTGGGTCAAAGGAGAAAGTACGTATGCATTAAAAACAAACTGACACTACAGTTTCAACTTATGTAACTTAGGTACTTTTACATGTGTAGGTACATTGTAAACATATCTTTAAGCTTATAGTTTACTGTGTGATGTCAGATGCTTCTAAAGTCCAGCTCCTGAGATGGTGGGGGGTGGGGAATCATATTCGATCTCCTCATTTACTCAGCAAATTCCTGAGCTCCTTCTAGATAAGTGAGATACATCTACAGTTTTGTGATACTGGTAAAATTGTAAGGGTTGCTTGTGATCTGGAGCTTCCTTTCCTTGAAATTAAACCTGCCTTCTCTAAAGATTGTTATGATCGTCATCATTGGACAGTTGCGCGGATAAATCTTGAAATCCTAAAACGGATTACTAACAACAGGTATAAATATTGCATTGAATGAAATTTCCTTTGGAAATGCCTGATAACGGTTTGCCCATCAGGGCCGCCTGCTCACAATGTTTGGGTGAACAAACTTTCTATCCAGAATATTTTCGGAGCAAAAATTCCATATCTAAAAATCCCTTTTGTAATCGGTATTTAGTTATCCCCCACCCCCTCGCTTCTTTCACTTGTAGTATGCTGTGACACTGTTTAAACTTATAAATGTGACAAAGAAATTGAGTGAGATGAATCTGCTTCTAACGTTTGATGAAGACAACTTTTGTGTGGCCACTTGTATTTTTGAAAAAAAGTATCAGAGATGAAGGAATATTCCCAAGGCACAAAGAAGAAAACAAAACAAAGAGGGAAATCAAAGAAAAAAGAAAGACAACTAACTGTTGGAAGTTGTAGATGACAATCACATTACAATCACAGTCTATCCTGGTACTCACAATCCATGGACCACTTACATACATGTAATATTTAAAATATATTTTCTTAATTCCGGGGAATACTGATTGAACTGGAGAAATCAAATATTTCAGGAGGTCTTGTAGTGATCACAGACTAATTTTCAATGATTGGTTTGAATGACACTTGTGTGATCATTTGAGTCAGAGCTCTACATCTCAATGTAATACTGACACAACAGCAGGCCTGGAATATTACAGGGAGGTCACAGATGTCATGACCTCTGTTGCCCTGGTCCTTGCCTTTTTTTGTTGCCCCTTCAAAAGTTGTCCATACCGTTTAAGACCTTCCAATGGAAGTGCCCGGTGAAAAATTAAAACGGCCTTGCCCTCTCTAAGATGAATTTCCAGGCCTACAACAGTGGGGGGTTGTTAAACAGTCTACACCTCATTATACTCCTGAAGATGAATGGGCTTGAGGCAATTCTTTGTTTTGCTCTGATAGAAGTGATTTGCAGTGAAAAAGGCTGCATCCCACTTAAGTGACTTTGGCTACAGCTACATTGTATACGGACGTTGGCTGCAGCAACAAAATTGGGGCTTGTCAGCGATTCAGCCATAGCCGTACATTTTGTAGCTGAAACTATCAATTCGAAGAAGGTTGTATTGTACCAAAATCATCTGCATTTAAATCAATTGAAACTCAACATTTGTCATATTTTTTATTTTGTAAGGTTTGTGTTTACACTGGATGACTTACCAGTACCTTGTGTGGAAGAAATTAGTATGAATATCATTTTAAAAAATAATATTATCTAGTTTTATTGTTGTTATCATGGAATAATTCTGAAATTATTTGGATTATTTGAATGGGTTGCTTTCGACCTGGTTCATTATATGTACAAAACACCTTTTTGTTTTAAGCAATGGTCCTGTTTGTTAATTACAGACTGTATACTCTACATGTTGGCTTCATTTGCATGAATTAGCCATTTTGGAAACTGATATGCTAATTAGGCAATGTAGTTGTTTTCCCCGCATACACCTCATTTTTCATTCCATTCCAGAAACACCCTGGTTCAAAGCTTAAGTCTGGTATGATACCTGATGCACCCGCTGAGGTACGTTTGAATATTCATCAATCCTAACATCCAATCGGTTTCAGTGTTCTGCCCAATCCCATGAATATTTATGTAATCCGATGGCTCTTACTGTTGCATCCATAGTGAAGTGGGTGGGGGCTTACACAGAGATCAGCCTAAAGGGCTTCTCGTCTCCTCAATAATCAAACAACACTGAGTGAATTCCCCTCAAATCCAGTCTAGCGCGTGGGCAGAACACCGAAAAGGTTACAAATTTTAACCAAATTATTTTGGCTTGGAGGTGGAAATAGCCAGGTAACACTGCACGAACCGTACTAACCAGACTTCATTTTGGATGACTACAAGCAAGGAGAATGCACTAAGACTTAACCACATATTGCACTAATTAAAACACAAATTATCAATCAATCTGGATAATAGCTTATCCAGCAGTATAAAAAGCATGTTGGCAGTTGAGTCTCAAAACTTCAAGCAACAAGCATGTTCATTCTGCTTTGTACTAGGAGAAACTCTATTATTTGAACTAACATACAAAAATAGTAAGATTTTTTTCTATAAACTGTACTTATCTTTGTTAGGAAAGATGCATTCTGTATGAAAGATTGCTGGTTTGTACCATTTACTTTGACGCAGCTTTCTGCAAGTGTGGCCACTTGCCACTCCATATTGAAGAGTTATATGTATAACATTGTTTTAACATCCGTGTAGGAGAATGTAACAACCCGATGCACTGTCATTAATGATCAAACTTCTTTAGTATTCATGGACAATTGACAAATTTACAACTGTTGAAACCTGTCAGCAGGATAACCTTAGCATTCGAGATTTAATGAGTGGGCAAAAAATTTAATTCATGCTAAAATTATTCTAATTGTCATCCAACTCTTGACCGTTGCGGTGAACAAACATAATTTTCCACCACTCGATGGCTGGCCAACGAAGTGGCTATAATTGTTCATCGCTGCGCATCCATGATGTTATTTCTCCAATTGAACCCATGTCTTGAAACAGGCTGGAAGGATAGTACACTGTCGTCTGGTTCCTTGTTAAAAAACGAGTTCCTGCTACTGCCATCATTCAGTGTACTGAAAAAAGAAAGAAAGTTTAAATTAAAAAAATGGCCAGTTTGCCACACTATGACACTAACATTTAACAAAGGTCTCTTAAGCTGATGGGAGTAAAGAGAAAGAGTTAATTTTCAAATTGTTTTTTTGTCACCTTTAGTATCGGGGGAGGGGAATCTGAAGCTCCTCCCCTTTCTATTATCAAACATATTGGAATTCCTTTCGTGGTAATGGACCATCTTGCACAGGGGCAAATGTCTTAGTTTTCAGGAACTCTCGTTGATGGCTTTGACCCAGTGATTATACCCACTCCCTGCGGGGAGTTTCTTCCCGGATGTTCTAGAACCTTAACAATAAACTCACAAGCTGGGAATTCCGTTTGAAGAAAGGAGGGGAAGGGGGGGGACACACCATAAAACAAATGCAGTAAATGCAAACATACAAATGTAAATGCAAAATGCCTTTTAAATATTTTGTTTCATTCAGAACAACTGCAGATTGAGTGCCTGCAAATTGGTTTTCTTTGGTTTTGTTTTACAAAAAATTGTGTAAAGTGACCGATCGTGTTTTCATATGGGAAGTTCCCCATTAACCTTGAAAGATTGGGGGAGTTTTGTGTTGATTAATTCAATCCTGAAAATCAGCTGGACCAATTAGACAATCAATCATGGAACTAACTATTTACAATGAAAACAAAGTGCATTTTCACTGCTTCTTTAAGTTCAGCACTTGCTCTCTACGCAAACAGGCTTGCATGTATTTTATTCAGAGGAGAGATATTTCCAAGTTGTTCTTGATTTTAGGAAAGGTGAGACAAATGTGTGTTTGTTTGTGATTATCATTGATGGATTTGAAAAGTATATTCACCACAGAAAAATAGAGATTAAAGATCAGTCCCTATTTTGTCTAAACAACTGATGTGGTATTTTGGTTGACAATGAGAAGCCCTAAAACCTGTGAAATGTAATTCTTCCAGCAATCAGGGGTCAGGAAGACAGGGACGTTTGCTTATTCTATAGGAGGCTCCTCTGTCAAATCCTACCCTGCATAGTCCCACTTATCAGCCAAATGCTTCAAGGAGCCCCTTTAAGATTCAAAGCTACATAACAAATCAACTGCAACAGCAGTCCACAGACAGTGCAAAGATGAGGCCAGTGTTACTATGGCAACCCCAGTGTTCATGTAATAAGGGAAACCGTACTGCTCCTCCTGTTGGACGTCAAAAAAAGGGGGGAGAATCTTTGCCGTACAAAATTCAACCACAATTTATATTTTGTGGTACACATGTAGTCTTACAATAACCTAGGAAATTGGATACCTGCTGCAGCTCTCTCTAATGATGATGTTAAAATATCGAGTATCATCAATTTCATTCAAATCCAGCTTGAGCGGTTGCCATACTGGATCAAAAGTCGAAAATGAAAACTTTGAGGGTTTGACCGAACAAGAAAAAGAAGAAGAAATTCACTGAAAAAGCAATGGGGCCTTTATCACACTTTCCTCCGTTCAAACTGATGTCTCAGATTGAGGCCTGAAGCACAAAATAGTCTGATCCCTTTTTGGTGTAGTGAGAATCTGTATTTGGATTGTGTATATGCACTTAGGGTACTAGATGAAAACGGTGGGAAACTGTGCACTATTATTGAAATATTGATCCCTTTTTGGTGTAATGATAATCTGAATTTGGATTGTGTATTTGCACTCAGGTTACCCGACAAAAACAGTAAGAGAATGATGCACCACTATTGAAATGATAAAAACATTTTTTTTTTTTCAACTCAATGGAATCAGACGTCTGACACTCATAGAATCAGAATTGCAATAAAAGAAAAGAGAAAAATGGTAAAATATAAATCAGCGGCGACCTGTTGTTTTGGCTGGTAATTGAGCATCTTATATTCACAGGGTTAATAATTACAGTGAACCCCACTGACTTTGGCATATTTTAATAGAAGCTGCAATGTACTTTGTACTTTGTATCCATTTCTTTTGTTGATCTGTCTACCAGCCACAAACTGTCAATTACCCCCAAGCATTGCCCATCCAATCGTGTGTGTTTGTTGACAATCCAATAGGGGCTTTTTTGTTTCCTAAAAAAGTGTGAACAAATTGACACTTTGTTGTGATGCAGTGTTACTCTAAAGGGACCCCATAGTTCATTCATTACCTTTGGGTTTTAACCATTGGAATAACTTATGTGGAATCCTGTCCAAAGTTACCTTGGATGAGAAATAATTGGAATCACACCAATTTACTTATTCTGCCAGACAGTTTTTGAGTAATTTACATATTATAGGTTAGGTTTGTATCAGAAAAGTGAGAGAGTTGCGACAGGGAGGGACCAGTTTCTTTTGTCACGCGGTTGCTGGACGCCATTTTGGTCGAAATGTAGCACAGCCCAATTCAGTCTAGTCTGGCATCCTGTGTGCGCACATGCATTTTTTGGACTGAAAATGGTTTATAATTGCAATTTGTCATATTTCTCCCAATACACTGCTCTGGATTACATGCATGGAAATGGTGACCTGACCACAAGCGGCAGTCATGGGATTTGTCAAGAATTTTCCTGGTTACAGTTGGTTTAGCTTTTTTGCAGATCTCCCCATGTCACTTAAAATATATTGACAGATGTGAATTTACTCTCCTAGGGGGAAATACAAAGCTGCAATGTTGTAAACCCGCTATGGTTTCTGGCCGGTTGTGATGCACAGTTATAGGATCTGAAAATCATCTTTTACGTAAACACACTGGTACGTGTGGTGCAGGGGTTTCAGTTGTAGATTGCTCTATTGTCAGGTTTTGTTTCCGGTTTGTACAATCCTACTCTTGAAACGAACAAGCCAATGCCTGCGCTCATCTTATTTGAATGAACGGCAGTTTAGAATTCTTAGTGCTTTTCACCTTAGATTGTTGTCACTGCTGTGTGGTTCATAATCCACAGCAGTACAGTGTCAGTACGCTAGATGGTCCAGTTGAAAGTATTTTATATGTACATACACAGCTGTAAGGCTTGCTTGCAGGCAATCTCAAGGTCGAAGTTGTATGTTCACAGCATCACACACTCCAAAGTATAGGAAATACATAGATTCCTGCATGAGACTCACGCATCTTGTTTCTGTTTACTGCATGATGATTTTGCCCTTTGCAGAGTCTGCTTTTTGACATTATTTCTGGGGTAAATTTATTAATCTGGTAATTTATTGTGTTTTGAAAATAAGCAGGGCATACCCTTAATAGTAGCCCAACATATATTGTCTAGTAAAAGCTGTGCGGTATTCAAACGATTCTTTACTTGCCTAGTGGGCCACCAAAAAATATTTTAATCTAACTGTTTCAAATATTTGTTTTGGTTTCAGATATGAATGATAATATAAAGCCAAAAAAAAAATAAAAATCTTTGGTGTGTGGGAATTTAACTTGAAGTTGAAATAACATTAACCATTGTTATATCTAAAAGTTGATGTTATGACAATACATATTTAGAATCTTGGCAACTAAAAGTTCATTTGGGGCAAGTAAAAGGCATTTTAGGGGAGTTTGTTTGACAACTTGTTACCAGATAAATTATTAAGTTCAGAATGGATAACATTTTAAGATTTTGTACATTTATGAATGGCGGGCATGTCAGAATTGGATTTTTGAAATCAACTGAGATTAGGTGCATGTGTTGTTTTTTTTTCTTTTAGTTCATTTGAAGATTTAATTAATTTGGAAATTCTCAATCATTTGCGTTATGGCTGGAGTAAAACATATTCTGTTTAATGAAGTTGACAGTTCTTTTTCCTGAAGTGTAACGAGGAGTTCTAATCGAGAAAGCTCATGTCATCAGGCACAATATAACGTATAAGCAATCCACAAATTCCATTAAGTTTTAGCAATTGATAAGGTACATTTTAAATTCCTTTGATACAGTTGCACAAACCTTCAACATGTAAAATTCCACCTTTAGTTTGTAATTGCTTCATAAAATCAATCATTGCGGAAAGAAAAAGACAACTTTTACATAAAGTTGTAAAAAATAATCCAATTTGGGTTCATCGGGATTCGGGAGTAGCCCTCAGGCAGTACACAATCAGAACTATGTACGACTGCAATCCAACCTGTTAGCAAAACTCACCAATTTTCCCCATGTCTCATACGGTAGTATTTGGATTAATCCCTGTATCTTTGTGCGGGTTCAGCTACAACCCAAAGTAGTGCGGCTGCATCATACCAGCATTTTGTGGCCAGATTAGACGTAACCCCCACAGACGCCACTTGTCGGAGCTTTCTACAACTGTGAACTGTATCGTGTCTGCAACCATAAAGGGCATGTACTGCACTGTATTAAAGGCATTGAACAAAAGCTAGGGATTCCCTATCACTTGAGGTTTGAAGGGAAATTGCAACTTGTGAATATGGCATCCACAGTTCTATGAGCAATTGGTTGAGTACAGCAGTACAAGTGATTAATCAATCGTTTAGCGACTAAAAACAACACCAATGAGACAATAAAGCATTCACATCATGGGTTTCTAGGGTACACATTTTAAAATAAACATGGGAAATTTCATCACATGCCTTCAAGCTTAATGTAGTTTGTTTTTCTTGAAAAATATTCACAGAAGTTCAAGACCTACAAACACCTAATAGGTGTATATTACTTCTCTTTCACTGTAAAAGTCAGATGCTGAGGATGTAGCTGAGGGTGCGTAGCATGTGCTGGTAACCTCTCCCCTCTGTTATCCCCTTTTGCCATTGTTTTTCTGTAACTTATTTAATTTATAGTTTGTAATAGACAAGGTCTTTCAGTGGGAATAATAACAAATGCGTGATGCTTTAAATTTGCCCTTTTCATTTAAATTTGTATCATTAAATGCTTGTATTTTTCTTCCTTTCTATTATGTTGTTTATATTGCAAAGCGCCTTGAGGCTTGCAAAAGGCTCTCTATTGATTTATTATTATCATTCATATTTGTTTCTTTTATATCAATGCATCAACAAGGATGTGAATAAACTAGATCAACCTTGTCAGTCAACGATTTCTCTTGTATGGCATAGCAAACTGCTGTACAAAATGCATCAGTTGCTGCTCAAAAAACATCGTTGCTACTTAGTTTTAGCATTCAGTGTGCACAACACGTGTTCAGTCTATCACTCCCAATGTCCCAGCATGTTGAAGTCCCATTGTTTGCAATTTGTACTAGGTCATTCACAGTATAACTAAACATTCACTGCAAATTTAGTAGCTTGAGATAGGACTTTGCTGAACAGACCTGACGAAGCTAGTGTGTTTCCCCCTAAACTGAATTACACGACTGTGTTGGAGTGATGCAACAATGTACTGATGAATTTGGCCTTCTGTTATGTATGTGTACATTGGTACATGTAAACCCATTATTTTCTATATGCGGACATCGTTTTCTCAGAGGAGAGAGTGTTTGGTTTCCCAGCATGCTGGAGGTGATTGGTACATGATGTAATTGTACCCCAGGTCTGATATTTTATGCCTGAAGGGGGCAAGGCCACTTCTCCTGAGGAAAGGACACTTCCATCAGAACAAAATAAGTGGTATTTTTTAAGGTAAACAAAGTTCTGACTAGGGCAATGAATGCCTCCCGTCAAATCACCACTTTTATAATGAAGAGACAACTTAGTGGCCAAATGTTCACGTTTTGAGAAAATTACGTTGAAAGTTAAACTTTATTTGAAACATTGTTTCGGAGACCGTTAGTCACTTAATCTTGAAGGTTTGCTTGTCATTTTCATTATAGTGCCTTTTATTAATGAGTAGTTTACTACTTATTAAGAGTGTCTCTTCTTGAAAACTGAGCTGATAAGGTATGTGAGCAGAGCCCCATGTTCAAACCAATGCATGAACAAAAACCCTTTTGCAAAAAACCAAGGTCACATAAACTGTCTTTTCTGCAAACTCGGAAGCCATGAGCACCAATTTCTGGCACTGTGCCAGCAGTATGTACTGTAGCATAAAAAAATGGGCAATTAAAATAGTACCACTTTGTGGAAAGATTTTTCTGCATTTAGGGAATTGCTCCGCAGCTTTTTTGAAGATGGGTGATTCACTATATAGCTCGCCCTCTACAGTTTACCCATGGGAGGGTTTGGGACACTTGCAATGGGTAATACGATTGTCTGGCCTCACCAAAAAATACTCTCGTATTCAGTGAACTGCAAAGAAATACAACCTTGTTACATTTTCAAACCAGGTATAAACAACTGGGTCAACCGAAGAGTGCGCAATGCGATGACAAAAACTTGTTGACATTTTTCCCCTCAATACACTGTGAAAGTGGCTTCTCCTTGATTAACTGTTGCAGCTATGATACTCTGTTCTTGTAAGGGCAGTGCAGTTTTTCATTGATCAGTTGATAAAGGGCTCCTCTGCTGGGGAAGTGAAAAATTTTACTGAAACATTTTAAGGCAATGACCAAGGGGTGGGAGGCTCTCTTAAGTATCAAGCCTACTGTCATGACTGTTGGGGGTGCACTCTATTGTGCCAAAACTTCCCTAGGTTTGATGCCCTTTTCATTGCACTTGTGTGGCTGTATGTACACAATGGTACATGTATGCACCATGTTCATATGACAAGGTTTAGACACCTCTTATTTTATGTCTGCATGTACATGTACACACTGAATGATATCAGAAAGATTAGAGCCATAACACACATACATTTCATTGTTGTAATGTTGCCAAGCAAGGCACTTCACTGCCCGCCGAATATATAACGAACAATACCAACAAATTCTGGGCATTTGTTATTGTCTGGCTGGTGAAAGAGGTGCGTAGGATGACCCGCTCAGGCGTGTCATTTGAACATTTGACCTACAGCAAGCCCTTGCAGTCTTTGACATGGCCATTGTTGGGGCTGTATGTACAAAGTGTAGCCGGTATTTTTGGGATTTATCTCGCAACCTATGCACACTTGGTGCAGTCTGTGCATTATTGCCAGTGTGTTACACAGAAATATTTTTTTCCCCAACTGCAGCTTTTTTACCAAAAGATATCAAGGGTGAGACCGTGAGACTGCCATTGATTATTTTAATACCATAAAATTTGGTGGGAAACTCATGAGTATGTTTTCTTGAAGTGTCGAATCCTGTTACCTTTTAAAATTTATCTTGTTCACAATGTGGCAAATCTCAATACGCGCTGTTTTTATACACAGTGTCTTGCAGGCTGGTCTTGTGTGTTTTTCATTTTCATAAAGTGATGAGTAAGTTTAGGAATCAATAATGCAGTCAAACAGTTGCAAGAGTGGAAAGTATTGATAGTTCTGTATAATCAAACAAAATAAGTGGTGGGTAGTTGTGTTAATCAGGTATTTACAAAGAAGTGGGCTTTATTTTGGCAGGTAAAAACAACCATTCCTGAGTCTCCGGAGTTGCGGCTTGACAAATTGTTTAAAATTAAGTTCATTTTTTTAAAAACATGGTTGTGGGACGGATCCGGCACTTCGTGAAAACAGTGAGGATGGGTTGCAGATTAGGCCACAATGTGTCTCTGGACTGTAAATGGATTACCTGGTTAGCTAGTGTCAGACAGCATGTGCTGCACATCAATGGCATTGAGCAGCGCTTAGACCCAGGAGTACACCAAGGGTTCTTCCAGTCACCTTCCCTTCCTGTTAGAACCTGCGGCTCACAGTTGCCTGTGGTTTATTACAAAGTGACAGAATCCCAAAGTACCACAATCTACAAGTTTGTTTAATCTCACCCCAATGTTGAATAATATGGATGTCATTTATCAGGCAGTGGTCTGTGTGGGCTTCCTATTTGGGGAATAGTGGGTGTTTGAGCAAGTGTAGCTGTCTGTGTCTGTAGATGTACCTTATACCCCTGTGGTTTTGGGAGCAATCTGACTCATGCAGTGTGTTCAGTAACCCCAATATTTTAAAGAAGGGATGTACACCTTGTGAACAATGTATTGGTGAAATATTTGTTTTATAGAATTCAGTGGTGCTTTCTGCCTGAATGCCTTCATACACCTTTACAGGTATTTGATTCTCTCAATGCAAAAGTCTACCAAAACAATGTACTTTATTGTCATGTCGCGGCGGAGCGGTCAAGTGCACTGGACTCAAGCTCTGGTTTTTCTGATCAGCAGAGTGTGGGTTCAAGTCCTTGTCATGACACTTGTGTCCATTAAGCAATACACTTTTACCATTATTGCTTTGTCCTTTAGAAGGGACATAAAGTTGTAGGTCCTGTTTGTTGTGTAATGCTCGTAAAAGAACCAGTTTATACTTATCACTAAGTGAAGGGGTTTTCCCCCTAGTTTCTGCAGGACGTGGCTGCTGAATGCGCTGCAGCACCTTGTGAACACTTATGAGGTGCTACGTAAATCGGTCTCATAAAAATGTGAAAAACAAACCACCTGATGCTGGAATATCCATTTGCTGAAACATATCTTCCTTATTCGCTCAGTCCACGAGTTTGACTTTAGAAAGCAGTGCAATGAAATATTGCCTGTTTCCAAACTAAAACACATCAAAACAACTTTGTTAAAATTAAACACAAAGTGAATTGTGAAGTAAAAACAGATTTCACCTCAAATTAATGTTGATCACATTTCAACAGAAGAGAATATTTAGGGTGGAGGGTGGGGGGAGACTCTCTCAGCATTTACTGTTGCGTTCAATAGAAACAGGATTAATCAAGTTCCTTTAAAACTGAACGATAGTAGAGAACCCTGTAGTTTACAGACTCTTACCCAACGCGGGAGCCTTATAGGAAACAAATGTTTCCTGATTCTGTCTTGAGATTTCCTCTGACCTTGGCATCGGCCAAACACTGCCTTCCATCTTGCGGTGGAGTGTTGAAGTCACAAAGTTCTCGGTCACCGTCACACCGCCATTTGAGTCACTAATCAATGTGTACTCTTCTCGTTGTTTAAGTGGGCCAGGGGTTCACAGGGCATGGTGAACAGAATTCAGTTATTCCCCACATCGTTAGCTTCATGTATATAGGTACACTGTTTTTGAAAGAGCTCATTAATTCTTATAGTTTAAGATGTTAGGTCCAATTTTTGGCCGATTGGACCCCAAAAATTAAGATTTTATTTTGCATAGCAACTTTTACAGATCTGTGAAAGTAATGAGCTTTTATTTAAGGTATTGCCCCCGAAAAATGTTGCCAATTATAAGTAGTAGTTAATTGAAAACTAAAAATGGATTATGTCCAGATCCAGACAGAAAGTTGTTTTCAGATTGTGAATTTTTTTAATTTTATGTATTCCTGTAAAATGAACATAGTACCACCCATCATTCTCAGAGGTTTACAAAACTAAAAATTAATTATGTCGGGATCCAGACAAATAGCTGTTTTCAGACATGTCAGATAGGGAGAATTGTTTCTTGTGTAATTCTGTAAAATCGTAAAAGAGATTGGGAAGAAAATGTTGATGTTACAATGAAGCATCTAAGTATGAAAGATGAGCACCATTCAACTGTGGCGAGTCCTTAGCTGTGTTTTTTTTTTGACATCAGAAGGCGTAACACTGCCTTTGAGCTGAATAGGAACCATGCTTTAAACCAAGAGGCAATTTTTCTTTGGATTTTTCACTTTTGCCAAATCATTCCCTTGGTATGTACACCATGTTTTACAGACGTTTTTATTGAAGGTGCACTCATTGTGCATGATGGAAAATCCTTATCTATGAACTCGACTCGACTGTGATAGTGGTCATCAAGGAAGCTCTTCCTTTCCTGTGATTTCTTTTAATACATTTCCGGTACACATGTTCGAAGGAGCACTTGATGTATGAATTGTGCAACTCTAAAGTCAGAGTCGTTTGGGGGATACCCCGTGTGCTATGTGCTGTGTGTGCGTTACAGTACACACCAACACTTAATGCACAGCTCTCCCAGCCTATTGTGAGCTGCACTGATTCTAGTGGGCTAGGGCTGTGACTCCATACTGTCGCAAATTGTAATAAATGGCGGTCAGATAGAAACTATTTACTAAGCCACAACTTGTCAACTAAGAATGCTTGAAGTGATGTTTGCAGCTTTGCATATAGTGTGGATAGTAGGATGCAGCTATCTACTGTAGTAATCATGTGGGTACAACTAGGTATAAATCTCTTTTGGGAGGTGTGTTGGGTCTGAAATGAATGGGCAATGCTGCAGCCCTGTGCCTCTTTTCGGAGCCAACACTCCTCCTAAAAGAGATTTATACATGGTTAGCTCGAAAGTTTACTCGATGGTTACTTCCCATTAGAATACTTTCAAGAACACATTTGTGCTGGAATTTGGAAACTTTACAATATTGGTTTGACTTCCTGCATTTCCGCAATACTGTTAGCTACTAGTACCATGAAGTTAACTTAACGGTGAACTCTACTTTGACAAATAAGAAACCCTTAAATGGAAATTGTGAAATGCCCTAACCTTTGTGCCAGAAATTTGCATTTGGCAGTGTCAATTTGTTATTTGTTGAGTAGGAGAACCCATCCGAAGATTTAATAATAATATTTATGTGTTTTTGGGAAAGATCATTGATTATTAAAACAAATTCATAAGTTGACCCATCCTCATTTTAAATATTTCAGCTGGAATTAACCAGAACAGATTTGTCCATTGTAACTATACAGCTACTTTTGTGCATCGCGTCAGTCACGTAGCGACTACTTTCTTCAATGTCATTACCAATTCAACCCTGAATGAAACAGACAAGTTAGAAATAAACACAAATTTATCCAACAAGTGAATGGATATCTCATTGAATTTCCATTTTGGCCACTTCCTGTTTGCCCAGGTCGTTGCCCCTGTTTGATATCTGCTCAAACAAAAACATTGTGGTGGTCTAGTGGTTCAAACATCCAATGTTGATTGCTTGATGTCATGGGTTCAAATTCTGCCCAGGGCACTTGTCCCTCAGGGTATGGAAAGCTCATGCACACCAAGGTCATAGCTTTTTCATTTGGGCTCAATCACAATTATTTCATCTTTTACTGCAAACACATTTTGATTTTCAAGAAGGTATACCCTTCACCAAGAAGCAAGTTACAGGTAGTTTCACTCTCCATAAACTTCTCAAACCCCCACCC
>CM021538.1:9391685-9403333 GCA_010994315.2 Pisaster ochraceus | reverse complement strand
CAACACCTTACTATACACTACCTTCTGTGCAAAATGTCTCGCACATTGTAATTAGCATTATGAGCCTTCGTTGAGACCAGGGGCAGTAACACCTGACCAGGCTGCGGCATTGCCCATTCATCTCCAGTGAGGGGAGTGTTTATGCCCTCTAGTGACTGCCCGGGCGTTCGTACAGGCTTGGTAGATAATTTGATTCTCCAGAGGAGATGTTGAACTATAGATGGGTGTACTTTTTTCATGGGTGCTTGGCTACTGTACACCATTGGTGAAGCATTTGGTGGATTAAAAAAAAACTTGCTCCCTGTTATCACTTTTATAGGTCAAAGCACATGCTTCATATTTTAGGGACCGTGCTTACTGTACATGCTTTCGTATTCCTTTACAGTTTCACTCCTTTGTTTAACATTACCATACATTATTATAGTTTTGATAGGTTATTTGTGAGCACTGTGGAAATAACTGAACTGAACTTAACTAAATGCATCACTCCGTCACCAGACTCAGGATTTGTACAATGTAGAGAAGCCATGGCTAATTGTGATTATTGCATGTAGTTGATGGAAACAAACTGTGCTACTTATTGGTCATTGATAAATTGTAGTATAACAGAAAACAGAGGTTCAAAATGTTGGGCAAGAAACATTACAGGTCATTCAGTATCAAAATTTGCTGTGTCAAAAAAATATAAAAATATAAAACCTTACAAAGATGTTTGCTTTAGTAATTGTTGCTTGTACCTTAACAAACGGATCAATTCTATGCTTAGTTGCATGTTACTGTTAACCTATTTTATCAAACTACAGTCACTGTTGCTGACATTGCCTATCTTGGTAGAGATAATCTTCCACCAATCCCTTGCATCAAGCCTCCATCGCTGAGGTTAAAAAAAGGAAACCTGCAGACATGTACTCGCTACGCACTCACCATGCACAACCCTCAACCATTGATAGGTCTTCCTCTGATCTTGTTGAGGGCGCTCTTTGAGCTTGTGATGTCATTTGCAAGGGTCGTGTTCCCTGAATAGGTCTAAACAAATTCGCAGAATCTATGTAGATAGATTGCTACAGACGGACTGGAGAAAACCCAGAAACTGCAGATGGACTGGAGAAGACCCCCCCCAAACTGGGCAAAACGAACCTTACATAATACTTGTATAATACTCTTTGTGTATTCCGAATTGTACAACAATCCTCCCCCCCTTAAAAAGAATTAATTGTAAACACTGTTAAATAACATATATGGGCCATGGTTGAATGCATTTTTTTGTCGTGGTGGCTGGTGTGGTTGAAAGTTGAGGGCAAACCCTTCCTATACATGATGCATGTGGAGAGAACAAAATGAGTAGCTTGATGCATTATGTAGGAATCGTTCATTGGCTGTGTGTGGGGGTCTTTACTTACTTCATTACATGTGCAGTAGAATACTGATAGCCTCTTTGCAGTTGCAGTTGACAAAATAGTCAGGTTACCAGTGCAGCCTTTACACGTAGACAATGCCTTATCTTCAAGGAAGAAGACATGCATAAAGATTGATAATTGCTTGTAAATCTGGAGTGTATGATCTGCACAAGAAGCAATGAGTGTATACAGCCATATCTTGTTGTCTCCCCCTATTGACCTTTATCACACTGCAGCCATCTTTGTCAGACTCCCCGTATTCACACAATGACACTAACAGTTGAAATTCCCAATAAATAAAAAGGAGTCTGACTATTTTCACTCCAGCCTCAGTTTGGTTATTGGTTTGATTGGAAGAAAAAACAAAAATTCTATTGGAACCAATACATGTGTAACTGAGACTGAAAGGGCGGCGTAGTCTGACCCCTAGTTGTGTTCAAAGGGAATTGATATTGACCTTAACAGGGAACATGACTTATGTAGAAGGTAGCCATCTCAAACATGTCAAAGTGAGAGCATTCCCCGGCCCCCAACAGTACTTTGTATTTATAACTGTAGTAGTTCAGTACTTCACTCAGTTTGTGACCTGGGATTCACTTTCAGAAGCTCCTCATAATCCTCAGTTTAAGTCAGTACTGTTAGTATTGCATACATTAGTCATGTTAGTTTGTGGTGGCAAAGTACGCAGTGAGTGAATTCATCTACATGTATGTATTTTTAGCGGGTTCCATGTACAATGTCCACCACACAAGAAGTCAGTACTGTTGCACACTTTACAATGTACGTAACAGTAAATATGAGCTTGAAGTACCCACTGTACACAGACTGTACATGTACATGTATACTATATTAGATGCGTTTCTATGGAGCTGTGTGCATTGATTCCTTTTCCCTCGCAGGGAAATCCACTCATTTCTAACGGCACCTTACATACGTACATGTACATGTATACAAATGTACAACACATTGTGTGGCATACACAGTGCCAGAAATGGTTGTCGAAACATGTATACTGGATTGAACAGGTCAATCCTCTGTTGTCTGCACAAACATCACATTTTGAAGTTACTGTCTAGTCTACATATTGGGGTGGTTTTTCTTGTTAGGGTCATCTCCTCACCCCAGTCTGGATGCCAGAGGCCCTGACCCATGCCTGAAATGCTTTGTTCCAGGCTAGAGGACTCCAAGGTCAACTGGAGGCATGTAGGGTTCTTTTGGGCTGGTTCCATTCAGTGGGAGTAGGGGTGAATATTTTATGTTAAGCTGTGAATTCAGGGATGTGAAACGGTTTTCAGTTGTTTGTTTATTTATTTATTATTTATTTACTTCAAATCCAGTACATTTCAAATTCAAAATTACAGTATTACAGTCCCACTTACTTATGGGTATTGGGGTGCTCATTTATATGTTTATTTATTTATCTTTTTTCTGTTTTTACACAACATTTTGTTAATTTTATTAAATTGTTTTGTTTTTTAACTTGGTGAAATCCTACAATGTCTCTTTATATTTATTTACTTATTCATTTCTTTATGGTTATTTTTTTAAACAGGTATAATATAATATCACTTACATGGGGGTAGTGGAGTGCTGATTATTTTCAATTCGTTCATAAAAAAAATGCACTCTTTCAGATATTTAAAGAATATTATTTGTTAAATTGGGTACAATTTTACAATTTAAAAAAAGAAGAATTAGGGATATTGTTTTCCATTATTCTGAGTCATACACTTTTTGTTAAGATTACAAATAAAAATTTTCACATATTTCACATAACCAATACATGGTATAAAGAAAGTCATGGTGGGACACTTCTCTTTCAAGTATTTTGTCTTGAAATGCTAGGCCCTATAGTTTTTGAGAGCAAAACATTTAGTTTTGATCTCGCGAGTCCAAAAACCTGATGTCTGAGTACAGGTGAAAACATACGTGCCCATTGGGGTTTCCTTGGTTTTGTGTGTGACTGTGATAACTGATTAAGCTTGAAACTTTCACAGGTTTATTACATGGGTTGCATAAAGTGCAGATACTGGTTTTTGACAAAAACCAGTGTTCTTCCTGTGTTTTGTGAAATGTATTAAAATTTGACAAGAAGTGTCTGTAATTTTGAGAAAGAAAATGTAATTGTCATCTGCTACAAGATTTGAAGAAAAAATAATGATTTTAGAGCAAGCTTAACACACTCACGTAACAAGCATATGATTATTTTTTAGTCCCACACATGTTGAGTTTTTGTTGGGAGTTAACAGCCCTCATTTGCATTGCTAGATTTGTGGCTTGGTGGTTTACAGTCAGACTGGGCCATTATGATGGACAGGGTATAACAATAAGATGGAAGCTTTAGCATTGAGACACAGTTGAAGAATGGTTGACGGCCTTGCTTTTTTATTGGGGGGGGGGGAGGTTGCCCTCAGTCTCTTGACTGTTACATTGATAGTCATCACAAACTGGCAGCATTTATATTATAGTTGTCACGCAGGTGTATTTGGATATGAAGGAACATTTGGTATACAGTGGTGGTTTATTTTTGTTGAGTTCCATCATGCATCTCATCATGAGTTAATCAGTATTTTGACTTTTTAAAACAATCTACTTCTAATGTGTTGTGGCCAGAAGCTTTCTCAAATAATTCATCAACACTCATGTACTCTGATAAGATTGGCATTGGGGTTGGCTCTGTGGTTTCTTCCCTGCCCTTCACCTCTGTGGACCCTGGTCAGACTCCTGGACCAGAGCCCTGCCAGATTGCGTGGTTTTCCTCCATTTTATCCCATTCCTCTCATTTCTTTGTCGTCTGCTCTACACTGGTGTCTTCAGGCCTATGGGTTACTGTGCTAGTCACTTTTGAGGATCCCTTGGTTTCATCACCAGAAACACATTCTTAGTACTAGTAATACAGTTAGTAATAGTGATAATTCTGCAGTAGGGGGTTTGAAACAACAAATTTAATCAAAACATGGAGATGGATTTCGGAAGAATTTGGGTAGTTGAGATAAAGGGGATGTCTAGCTGCTAACAAATTTCTTTAACCAAAACACAATCCTCAGGTGGGACTCATGGCAATGGCACATTACGCAGTCTTGATTTTCAAGAAGACTGGAGTGTTAAGGATGAGGACAGTTGTTAACTTGTAACATGGAGGGAGAAAGCTTGTACCTTGGAGGTGATGTACCCACATGCTTGTTGTACCATAGAGAAAGGGTTGTACCATCTTGTCAGCAACTGTGGCCTCCAATATTGATGGGCGTAGATTGGGATGGGATCATTTTTGACCTTAATTGTTTCTTTACTTTCAATGGACTCAACACAGTAGGCCTACAAGGTGAACACCGTGTACTGACTGAAATACAGTATGCACATGTTACCATATTGTATTTTAGTAGTCAGTGCATTGCATACACAGTCATGGACTTAATATTTACACTATCTAGACTGATATAAAGTGAGAGTTTCATTTACTGTGAAGGTGTACAAGTAAGTACACGTGTACAGATGTACTTTTTTGTTGTTGAGACAATCATATGTACTTCAACAATCAAGAGAGCTAACAGCCGAAAACCTCTTGTTTGATCTTGGTTCTTCTTTGTTTATATCTCTGTACATTTAATTAAAGCAATGTTGGAATTCTTCATTTCTTCAGTCATTTCTTCAGTGTCTTCATACACACTTTTTTTTTAGTTTAATTTTTTTGTTGGCGGAGGGACCCAGTGGAATATTTAATTGATATAGTTTCAGTTATTGTAAAAAGTAGAGATCTTCTTGTCGGGTTAGTGAAAGGTATTTTTGGTATCAATTCCTGAAAGACGTGTTGCCTTGAAAAGCACCGTTGGCTTTGCTGAACATTTTCTCAGTCATTCCCCCTGTAGCGGTCATCTGCCGACGATGGCTGAATACCTTTCTACTTGAGTCTGTTCTAGATTCTATTTCAACATCAATCCGGCATTGTGGAAGAGTACAGTGAAATGTTCGATATCCATGGCAGCGAGGCGTGATTGGGGGATGATAAAATGAGCATGATGGGCAGAGCAACCCTAACATCCCCCCTCCACAGGCCGACTCGCCCCCACCTCTTCCCTGACACCCAGTTGGTTTTCTTCTAATGCGCTAATGAACTGTATTCACCAGCGTGCCCCAATTTTAGCACAACTAAACACCAAACCTAATGTTCACGGAGAAGCTTTTGTGCTTCTGCGCTTACAAAAAGTGCATCCAGTTTGTCAAATCATGGAGGTATTATTTCTTTCCACCATGGTCAAATATTGACACAATAATAGTTGTATCTGATTCAATGTAGGAGAGTGTAACAAAACTTACAAAAGGTTCTCATGCCTGTTTCAAGAAACATGAAAAACGTAAAATGTTGTCCAGGGATTTTACTGTACTGTTTGATATTATTTGTGACAGATTGGAGCTTTTTTTTTCAAACCTCAGCTTGGGCTCTGGCTCTGGCTCTGGCTCTGGCTCTTGGCTCCATTTTTGATAAAGGAGCTCGGCAGAGCTGGAGCCCGAGTCCAAGTTGAGGTTTGAAAAAGGCCGCCGGTCTGGTTTGTATGAGTTAGGACTCAATTTATGCACAACAGAGTCAACAAAGACTTTCACCCCTTTTGTAACCTCAAAAAGTCTTCCCAAATCCACCCCTGGGCTGAAATTCATTGAGTTAGTAAGGCAGAAAATATCTTTTATGGTGAGAACTATCAGAGATGAGTCCCAAAAAGTTAACACCACTTTGTTCTTTAGCTGATAACCATTTTTCTGGTAAGCAGATTTGTTTTTGTGCTTAGCCGATTGATGGGACTTGGTTATTGTTTTGATTGTGATGGAATCAGTAACAAGAATAGTGAAAGAACTGACCATAATCAGCATGAGGCCAAGTTGAAAGAATACATTTTCAAAGGTTTTAGAGGATTGTTGGTATGTGTAGATTCACAGCCTAACCTCCCTTGGGGTGAAGGCATACCTTAACTTGTTATAATGCAGTGTTAACACAAAGACTATTGTCAACAATGCCCACAAAGTATGCACTATATGCATACAAATGAACTGTACTGTAGATACGTATACTGTATGATACATCATGTACTATATGCTATTAATGTACTGTATTGTGTACCGTGTAATGTATATTACATGTACAATTGCATTGTAGATATGTGCATGTACATTGCAATGTTATTCACCAATGCATTCCTCATTTTTACCATTGGAGCATGGTGGTAGAAATGGAAGAAAGCTTGGACACAATTAATCATTCACCTAATTGTGGTGTCATAACCAGACATTTTGGAAAACTATATTCTGTAGGCCTAGATGTTATTATTATTTTTATTTTATTTTATTTTTTTATGATGGTATTTTTCCTTGCATTTTTAAGGAAAAAAATTACTCATGCAAACAGTTGACAGTTAAGAATTCTAAATAACTTACAGTTCAATAATAAATCCATTTGAGAGTAAGGAACATCAGAAACTGAATTTGTTTTGTTTACTTTCCCAAAGCAACATATCAGTAAACTGATATGTTCCAACTTTTGTGCCACACAAAATTTCTCATCAAATTACGCAAATATTTCTGTAAAATTCCTTATATTTGAAGTAAAAAAAAAATTGATTTAAAATTTAGGATTTAATTTTTTTAAAGCTATTTAGAGATTAATTCAAAGCAGTCTTTTCATTCTGAATTATCCCTCATGAAAAAAAGGACCACTGAAGGTACTATGCTGGGATCGTTTTCAACCAGTGAATTTACAGAATCAGCCTCAGTCACGTGACAGAGGCTTGACATTTTCCAAAGGTGGGCCCCAGGGGTCAGGGCTATACCAAAATATTTTCAGTAAAAGCAAAAAAAAATAAATAAATAAAGAAAAAATACCCACAATTTCATCAGCGTTGGAAGTGCGTTTTCTTTCCATTTCGGACCATTTGCCTTTGACATCGTTCGACCTCTAGTTTTTTAAAGTGCTGTTAATTTCCCGCACCCAAGTCTCAGTCAGAGAATTAATTCAACTTTTGTGAGAAGAAATAAAACATAGAATACACACACACACACACACTCTCTCAAAATAAAACGTTGATTGGGATGGTGAAACACCCCTTCAAGCAAAATGCATTGTCCCTACTTGGCATGCATCCAGATTCTCTGACCAGCAAAGCCACCTTCTGTTTCCACCATGAGGTACTACAACAGCATCAGACCAAAAAAAAAGAAAAAAAAAGAAGAGAAACAAATTCAAATACATCTCTATGAGTCTCTTATTTCCTCACAACATTTCCCCTCAATTTTATTGGAAATTATTGTCTAATGATTGCAAACAAATTGTACTCAAAATTACCAACCAAGCAAGTAACACAGGAGGTATATCTACACATAGAACACAGTTGTATGCAAATGATATGCTAATTATTTCATTGTGTATTCACCAGTAATAACATGAAGCATGAGCAACTTGTTACAAATCATTGGTACATTTTCATAATTTTGAATTTCTGACAAAAACAGTTAGCTCTAAAGTGGAAAGAAATTCCTGTGGATACCGTACAAAGTAATGTCTGAAGGCATCGGATTAATAATATGTGTGGGGCCAGTTATATACATTATGTACTTACCACCTATGGATACTGAATGTTAAATTATTGTTGAATTTTTGCCTATTTTAGAAAAATAAATGTGATATGATATCATGCAAAGACAACATTTAAAGAATGTTTTTAAATGTTTTGTTTTTTCAAAATCTAAAGATGAAAACAAAAAATGTACCTTCCATCCTTTAAAGGGAATTGGAGACAATTAGTCATTCCGGGGAAAAAGTCATTAATGGTTATAATAATCTACCTTTGACTTTTTTTATTTAATTTGTTTTTAATGTGTTCGTATTAGTAACAACACAATGTAATAAGTATAGTTTCCCATGGTTTAGCTTTTTTTTGTGCGTGTTTTTTTTGCATCTTAGTGTTTAACTTGTCTAGCCAGCCAATTTAAGAAAGACTGAACTTATAATTTCATAAATTTTTTTTTTCAGGATTCATTTTAACATAACAAGCAGGGTTCGATCGGTGCACAAGCTAGCATATCAGGGTGATATTTTTTTTAACATTTAGTATTTACCACCCCAAAAAATGATAATAATTTAGAAAGTAAAACCATTTAAAATGCTCAAGATTGTACTGTAAAGCTTTTAAAACCTGACATAAACATCAAGTAAAAAACAATTATTCCTAGGACCTCGTTTCATTTCAGCATGCTTCGATAAAAACCTGGGGAGAACCCTTTCAGAATACAAATATATGTAATAACAACATTTTCTTTTCATTAAAAATAGCATAATTCTACATTTACAAGTAAAATATTTGAACACATCAAAATACTTGATTTTATTGATATTTAATTTCCCTCTGAGTTTCATGTAAGTAATGAATGGCAATTCACCTAAGTAATCAGTTCATTTTGTAAGGTATACTTTACTGGATCTGGGTTTTTTTCCTCCACCTTATTTAAGCTATCAAATTTTACAAAAGCCTTGTATTTTTTTATGGGTGTATATCACTAATAGCAGAGCTTATTTTCATTTCATTGTCGATGGTCTTTTTTCTGTTTTGTTCTTTTCACTTTTTTTGTGTTGGTGTGTGTGAACAGAATCACATAAATGGGTTACTTTTGCTGGTAGTGCATTATAGTGTTGTACCATTGTACACTATTACAATTTCTGAAAAAAGGAAATTTATGGGAAGTATTCACTTCTGTTCTGGTCTATGAATTTCTGAGTACATGTTGTGACTCAAAAAATGTTTGATTCTCTCATTGGATATGCAAATTTTATAAAGAACTACGTTTAAAAAAAAATTATTTTATATTTTTTTAGTGCCGCTATGCAAGTTTTCAGTTCCTACCAAATTAAGATGATGAAAGTTTAAATGTTCATATTTTTGTTTAAACTATACACTGATCATCAAGACATTGTATCCTACAAGTAACAGTGTATAGTGGACTACCATACAGTTTGCAAGAACCAGTTTTTTTTGTGGAGACAAAAGACAGGCTTAAAGACAAGGCTTGCCAATCTATGCCCATCTGGCATTAGGTTTGGCCAACTTAAAGGTGTACATTGTGGCATAAAAAGCTGTGAAATAATGATAATTCACCATACACCATGGATCTGTGCTAACACAGAGAGGCGTTTACACTTCAAAGTGGAATTTCTTCAAATTCTAGAATTGTCTCATTTGTTACAGAAATTCTTTAAAACACACCGTTTGAAACCAGATTTCATCTTCAGTTCACTTTGTCTATTTTCTGTATTTTTAAGCAACTCCAATTCTGTGTTGCACTGATCTTCCTGCTATCGTAACTTGGAATATTTAATGGGAAAGAGATGCAAACCTGGTTGTTTGTTGATAGAAAAAGTCATCAATGAAAGCTACTTTACAAAATAATACAGGGGGTTTTCTTGGTTTTTTCAAGATGTTCTTAAAGAATTGACAAATCATTAGAAAATACAGGATTTGACTGAAGCCCAAACGTCTGATCAAAAACCTGAAGCACTCTCTAAGAAATAATAAGCCCCTTTCATCCTTGATGAAGTTCCCATGAAATTCCAAAGAGAATTTGCTTTCCAGCATCTTGAAGTCTGTTTTGCTGACTGCTCAACAACTCAAAACACGTAGTTCACCTAAATAAACCCTGCCTCCTGATTTATGATAAGTCTCTTCTTTTAAGAACAGAACACACGCTGCCCACAATCATTAAGGAGGTTTGATCATTAGACGATGATGTTTGCTTAAATTGCTTCCCAAATGAACATCTCCAAACACCCTTGAATTAACAAAAAAATATGACTCCCTGCTCATCTGTCATTCAAACTGGTGTCTATGCTTCTTCTTCACACACAAGAACACCTTGACAAGGGAAATCTGCTGGCATTGCTGGTCAGTGATTATGTAATCCCATGCAGATATTTTTTTCTCCAATCATTTTGAATATGAATAGGTCCTATGGGAGGGATACCAACTAAGCCTATTACTTGGACAGGTTATTGTTTGCATGCAAGAGCCATTCTGAGTTATGTGCTGTCCAGTCCAGGTTGGAAACAAAGGACTCAGTAGAGCATACATTGATAGCTTATCTAGCTTCAGCTTGTGGCTTGTTTTTGTTCTGGAGATCCGAAATGGGGAGAGAGAGAGAGACAGAGAGAGAGAAAGAGCAAAATGTCCTTGTGGTTCAATGTTTGGCCATCTCAGGGTGACAAAGGATGCCTTACTTTATAAGAACTTATTGTTTATTTATTTATTTGTTTGTAAATTTTTTCATGTGGTTTCGTTCTTCTTCTCTTGTTACTTCAGTGTATCTACATGTAGTTTTGGAATCATATTTAACACCAAGCCAGGAATTTTAAAGTGGCTGTCGTCAGAACTGATTTGAAATGGTTTCTTGCTCTTCTTGTTTTGTTTCCATTGAAAGTGCTCTTAGCACAATGAAGACCCCCCCCCCCCCGAGATGAAACTATATGCCAGATATTTTTTCCCCACTAAAGAAACATATCCCCTAATGACCACAAATTTGTTGAAGTTTCATCTGACAACTTGGGTTACTAAATGTTATTGTCTTTCTTTTTCATATTGGATTCAATCAAAATGCTTCTTTGTTTTTGCTTACATGTCGACAAATCCAATGGGTTTCCTCGAAACATTTAGAGATTATTTGACAATTTCTTTTAAAGTTTTCTCTGATGATTGTGTTTCCAGACATGCTGTCACTGTGAGAGAGAAATAGTTGTAGATTTTTGAATTTTACATCTCAAAAAGTGTCTTTTCCTATACAAAAATTGTATTCTATGATTTTTGGTTTGGGGTGTGTTATCTGAGGTTATACTGATTAGAACTGTATTCATCTGTTAAGTTCAATTTACATCTTGCCGATATAACTAAGTTTTTAAAAGAGTTTCAACATTCATTTCCTTTCCCCAGTTTTCAGTAAACACCATCCAATTTATGGTTTCATTTTGCTTAGTTTGAAAAAGAAGAAGATCGACAATCGTACTGGTTTATCTTAATTTCTGCGATCAAAATAAGTTTCAATGATTTTGGAGGTCTTCAACTGCTTGTTTCTCGGACAGGGATGTTCTCTGGAGGATTGTTACTGATATGAGCGTTTACCCACAGAGCAGGTTTACCCTTCACTTTTTTAGTGACTAGCCACGGGTACCAATTAGCTTGTCATTTCACTAGTCTCCAGTTTTCTTCATATTTCATATAAATAGGA
>CM021538.1:9356770-9382990 GCA_010994315.2 Pisaster ochraceus | reverse complement strand
TTGCAAAATTTGAGTTGGTTGCAACAGGACAATTTTTCTACCTAAAGAAAACCGTTCTATCAAATGATATGCAGTGTCTGCCAAAATATATCTTTTCTAGTATCAGGAGCCCAGTCTTAAAATAAAATCTTCACAACTCTGACAACCAGATCAAACACCAAAGTAAAACCAAATAACAAAAACCACATTTGAATTGCAAAAGTACAACTGCTGACATTTCTAAAATGTTCCTGAGGTAGTGAGTTACGCTTCTAAATTGTTACTGTGGTACAGAGTTGCCTCAATGAATTCGATAGTTTTTTTTCCCATGTTTTTATGAAAAAATGTGCAATACAAAATAATTTGTATTCCTATTAAGGATTCATGAGGGGGATAAGTCGCCAGCTTTAAGTAAACTGGGTTCCCATCAAAAAGAGCCAGCCATGGATTTCACTCAAAGTGCATCCCATCTGTGAGGTGGAGCTCTTACAAAGCCAACATGGCCATCACATAATCGTGAGCTTTGTATTTGGCAAGGTGCACTCATCCGACGTCCATTTTGCAAAGGGGGGAGGGCGCTGGTGACGTCAGGACCTCAAAATGGCACAATGGAATTTGACATGGTACAGACACAGTATCAACCTTTGGGATAAGTCCGTCCTTGGCAACCAACCGATTGGCAATGGTGAAACACAATCAGTGACGTCAAATCCTCAAACTAGCGCGAGTGACTCGTGCAATTTAGGACACATTTTTTTAAAGGTACCATCAGCGCTTTCTCAAGGAGACAGTTTTGTCAACATTTTTGCAAAATTTATGTTTGGCACATTTTAGATGTTTTCTTTAGCATTAACTTAATTCCCAAGTTTGTTGCTAGTCCAGTTTTCATGAAGTGAATTTCTTATAAACAAACTATCTAACTAAAAATCTATAAAAGTGTCAAAGGATTTTGACGCTTTAGGTTATCCATTTTAACAGTTAGTAAGATGTCATGAAGATTAAGTGACTTATAGTAAACGAAACAATGACTTCCAAAAAGTTGAACTTCAAACGTGATTTTCTCAAAACTGAAAAGTTTGGGCTGCAGGGGGTAAAAGTATGTCTTCCTTGAAACAGTGACTATATAGTGTTGTTATTATTATCCTTGCACATAGTCACTGCTGACATTTTAGGTCAATATTACATTTAAGTAACCATGGCATAACTGGACATAGTATATTTTATGGAGAGTTTGAAGGTAAAGCAGTTATGAAAAGTTTGGTCAAATCATTGGACACCACTTAGGTTTGAGTGAAGCATAGCTTTTCAACCCTAGACCTATTTTCAAGATATGAAACATGACAAATTTATAAAAAAAATTCAATATAAACATTTTCTTTTGACAACATCAGTGCCAATCATCCTGACTAATATTCTTAAATAAAATAGGCCCCCCTTTTTGCATCTTACTTTTATCTCACTTTGACAAATCAAACAAAGCATTATAGGATTCATACACAAATCTCTGTAAAAAGATCATTCTTTATTTGAAAATATTCTCCAAAATGTTAACACCATGTTTGACGAGGTTGGTTATATTATGGCATAATTAATAAAAACTAAACGATGATAACTCAATGTACTCTTCTAGATATCAACAATTATATATTCTTTGAAGCGCATGTACAAGTGGCAACGACCAGGGCCCAATTTCATCGGAACTGCTTAAGCAAAACAAAACAAGAAGCTTAAAACTGTTACACTAAGGACAAATAAGCAGGGTACTAGTCACATGTGGTACATGTGACATGGTATTTTGGCTGGTAACATTCTTCTGGTAGGCATCAATTTGGTAGTGCTTAGCTGCTTTTTATGCTTAAGTAGCTCTGCTGCACTTAATGTGATCTGACACACACATGAAATAACAAACCTGTAAAAATCTAGGCTCATATGAGTCACAAGAAAATAGTGTGGGAAAAATTAACAAAAAAACCCCTGTGATGTTTCCATTGTTTTAGAACATCAAGTTTTGGTCTCGCGAGATCAAAACTTGTATTACCCATTTTGTCAAAAACATAGCATTTCAGGCAAACATTATTTCAAGGGATGTTTCACCATGATACTGTAAAGTTATGTGCAAATCTGTAAACATTGATTTTGCTAATCTTACCAATGTTGTCCACATCCTGTTACCCGCAGGAAAAAAAAAAGTGTTTCTATTTTCACACTTCTCTATGTGGCATATGCACCGGACAGGGCTACCCATGTTTTAGGTGTCTGGAAAGAGACAACCAATCATCATAAAAAATTATCTTAATAAGAGCAGGAGATACGAGGGCCTCTATTAAACGTTGTTGACAGATCATTCAATTGTCGTGGTCCGCACAAGGCTTGATGCAGCTAGAAATGATGGGCTGGTCATCGTATCTGGGCTATTAGCCTACTTTAGCGAGTGTAAATATAACGTTGTCAGCGTACATAAACTGCAGGCCTGACACTTCACGGAGGCAGCGGAGGCAATCGCTCCCGCCCACTGCCTTGATGCCCCTCTGAAATGTTCCAGTAGAAATTTCAATTTCCCTCAATGAGGTGCTCTTGCCCGAGGACAAATTGCCTTGCCCTTACAAGAAAAAAGTGTCCGCCTGCAATGTATACACTTTGAAATAAGAGCCGTCTTGAGTTTTTTACTTGACTCAATCAGATACATCACAGGCTTTTCATGGGCAGCATTCTGTTTACTTCACCTTGTTAAAATGATTTGAGAGATAAAAACTACCTGAAGTATTTATATTCAGTCAATATCTATAAAAGTCGATTTGCCAACTCATGATACCATTTGGGTGATTGCATAGCAGTTTTTGTTTCTAATAAAACAAGTTTAAAAACTGAACCCCCCTCCATAAAAAAACAACTAATATGCGTCGAGAAATCTCTGCAAGGCCCCCAAAACAAAACAAAATAATTTTTTCTTAAAAGATTATGGCATTTTTCCCACTTGTCTTTTAACATGATACATCAAATGCAATTATAGATAAACATTGACATGTGTTTGAAGAAAATTTTTACCAGTGCTGTTGGTAAGAGGACAGGAAATTTGACTGCAAGAAGAGAAAAGCACATCTTCCTTTGAAATGTACACTTACAGTGACAAAAATAAATCATTTTGATTTGAACATTTCAGGGGGCCCCGAGGCAGTAACCAATTAGGGGCAGAGAGGCTTTTGCCTTCAGTGCTTCCGCAAAGTTCAAGGTCTGGTTGGAGACAAAAAATTGTCTTTAGGCCTGTTTATGTTTTATTCAAATGCTAACTCGAGGAAATTGTTTGTGAAATTGCCAGATCTCAACATCCTTGACATCATGAAATTCACTTTACATTCAAAGAAACTAACCTGACTCTTAGATTTGCATCTTATAATAAATTAAATCGACTGTTGCAACGGTTGTTAAAACACACATCTCCAGAAATAACCTTAAGTAATGTTGTTTTTGCTGTTCTCTTTCCAGAGCGGTGCAGCTCCCAGTCCAGTATTAGGTCAGATGCCCCCTAACGATGGAATGCCTCCCAGCGGTCCAATGCCTCCAGGCTTCTTTCAGGTAGGGTGATCTCTGACCTCTGACATTTGACCTCATTCCATCTCTACTGTCTGTACGCTGTTGTTAGTTGCATGGTTGTCTAAACATCCTGTTGTTGTGTAAAACAGATCACATATATTTCAGTGTAATTTTATGTATTAATTGCATTGGGAATCAAGACTGTTATTTTGGTTTAGTCGCATGTTAATGTAGGGTGAAACCAAAATACGATTCTATATACTTTTGACTTCTTCTGGTGGTGTGACAGAGCTTTTACACAAACTTTTACTCGGCGAACAAATTTTGTATGTACATAAAAACCTTGCTCTATGATAAAAACCAATTACAACACATACTATTAATCTGACTTGCTGGGTATAAAGCATCTTTTCTACTAATTGAACATGGCTTATGGTAGCTGTTGGTTCTTTTGTTTTACATAAAAACGCAATGGCGATCCAACCTTCCCCATGCCTGTTAATTGGTTCTCCTGTGTGGTTATTTTATAGTGACTGCTGTTCTGACAACCCTATGTTCCGATAACCCTTCATGATCTACATGCTTGAGTAAGGGTGAGGGTTAGGATTAGGATCATACATTTGGGGTGACGGAACTTAGGGGTGTCGGAACAAAGTTGTGTAACCTATTTTGTACATGAATGTGGACAATTGTTGTCTTATTGTTTAGAAATCAAGATTGAATTATCAGCAAACAAAGTTTCAGATGAAGAAAACATGGACATTTGTAGCTTAAATGAAAGTATATAAGGCCTCTTGTTAATCCATTTCAAGAACTAATTGCAAAAAAAATGAATTAGTGATTCCAGAAATGGCAGATAATGTCAGAAATATTTGGTAACCAGTAATAAACCACAAGGGAAACTGACGGTAAATTTGAAAATTATTAGAAGTATTTGCTGTTACAGTGCCTCTCTGTCTGTTATCTATCAGTGTCAAGTTCCTGACATGCTTTGGTAGAATCATCTTGTCTACATTTGACAGGAACCAGTCTATGCTACCTTTATTCGGCATTTAGTCTTTAAGCAATTTGTGAAGCCCTAATGGGACTACTTGATGTGAATTAGTAACATGTACATGTTCTTCATTGTGGCATCCCATGGTCCTTATACACATTGTAAGCAATGTGAAAAGCCCGAATGGGACTCTATACCAAAGTTCAGATTTTGACTACTTGATGTACATTCGTAATGTGCTTACATGTTCTTCATGTTGGCATCCCATAGTCTTGGAAAGCCATGTGAGAAGCTCAACTGGAATTCTACACTCTACCTCAAGTCCAAATGTAGATGCTGTACAGTGTGCATTTGTATTGTGCCGTTTGTTTTTTTACAAAAAGGTTTTAGCAGGCCGGCATGTGTTTATTACAGATTTGTATTGTGTTTGAATGTTTGCCAGTTCACTACCCGTTTAGGTATCTCTGACTTATTTAACCGATTTACATTGCAAGAATAAGGCTATTCAAACAATTTGATGTACAGGTAAAAATAGTAGGAATCGTGCTATATCCACATACCTACTGTCAGGATTATCATGTTGATGTAGTCCGCTTGCCAAAGCTTGTGTGCTTCTGACATGTTTGATATAGTGTACACTGTATATAGTAACAACTTTCTTAGAAAAACTCAATTGGTCGATTTGCTATAGTAAAAGAATAAAGGTGTACCAGAAAAAGTGGGCCAAGGTGATGTGTAGGTTTGATAAGTTGGATTTAAAAAGGACTACATTCTACAACTCTTTGTACTTTTTGGCTGATCGTGGTTGATGTGATATAAGTGTCCCAGATAGTTATGTGTGACAAAAATTATTTAGGGTTTCCCAAGATTTGTTAAAACCCTGATTAGTCCATAATATAAATTGGATAATATTCATCGTAGAACAACACGTTTTAACAGTAGAATTGGTAGTCTTAGTCTAAATTTAACAACAAGCTGTTAAAATGTTTGACTAAAGTTAATGCCATGCTCCTTACAAATTAATACAGATATTTTTCAAACAACATTTTCAGAATATTATACTTCAACTTGTTTAAATGTTCTGGCAAACAAGCAAATAGAATTGTATTTTTCTTCAAGCAATTTTTATCCCTCTGAAATATAAATAACACCGGGTGATGTCACATTCAGAAAAGTCGAATTATTGGTTTGCTTATTCAAAGTTAATATGCTTTTGTAAATAAGTTTTGAACATGGGAACATTCCATAACAAACACATAATGTGTCACATAATGGCTCATCATCATAGCTACCAACAATTGTGTTAATTAAACCCACAGAATAAAATAACAATGCACAAAGAAGCAGCAGAAAACAACCAGTCCTACAATGGACCATATTTTTGACTTCATGGGGGCTCTTTCAACGGTGAATTTTCTTGCATCACAATAATTAGTTTTATCTTATCGTTGAGATCGCGTGTATCGTTTTCTTGCATGAGTGGCCAGATGAAATATAGTAATATAATTTTTTTTTTTTTTTAACCCAGTTTGTTTTACATGTTTGCATCACGTAAACTTGGTTTACACCACGCCCTCATGCGGTCAAAAGTACGGCGAATTGATAGGAAGCTCCTCAAAATGTTATAAATTCATGCTCAACTTGGGGGTAAAAATAATAAAATTAACTTGCAGAAATAAAATCGTGATATCAGGTAAGCCATTTAGCCATTTACCCAAACAGTACCGAATGTTATTTTGGACTGATTGAAGAAATTTTTTGAAATCAGTACACAATTTTGGACTAATTAAATATTTTAGAAATTCAGCAGTGTGCCTGCACAATGTCCTGGTTGTAATGAAGAACCCATTATACCATTACAGACCATACGCATAGACCATTAAATTATTAACAGCGCAACATACAAATAAAAATCGCCACTTGCCGACCAGATCCCATCTTAGCTAATCAGCGTACGCAAAACAACCCAGCTTATCGCCTGGCCACGGTGCCTGCCCAGCCACGGTTTCCATGGTAACCGTGACTCAGCCTTCTAGCCCCTAACGGCAGCTCAGCAGTTCATCTGACGTAACACCGGGCTGCCTTGGAATTACTCTCTATAGCTCTTGTCCGCTTTTTTTTTTCCCCTCTCTTTCTCTCCCTCTGCTTCTTTTTGGTTGGCTGGTGTTCGATGTCATAAACCGTGATCATACGGTATGATTTTGCATTCTGCTTGAGTTGGTTTAATGCAAGGGGGGAAGGTGGAGCTTGTTGACATGTTTAAAATTCATCCTGGAGACAAATTTGTGTGTATTTTGTTGTTGTTTATTCACATCAGTTTAGTTTATGGTGCAGATGTGGTATTTTAGCGCTACTGTCAAACAAAATAAATAAATAAACACAACCTGGTTTAAAACACATTTGTTCTGAGAAAATTTGTAATTTGAAAGACACTTTTGACTTCCAATTTTCCTATTTTCTATTTAAAAAATGTGTTGAAAATACATGGACTTAAAATGATGTGGATTATTATGACAGTTAATCCTCTGGGTAAGTAATGACGTTTTCGATCCTGAAATGCAATGTACGGTAACAAATACTTATTTACATGTAGGCCTACATCTCTTTATGTGGCACTTCTGGCTCCAAAACATCATCACTTACCAACAGGACTGTTTGTCAAACTTCGGTATGGCCATCTTGTTTTCTGTCTTTCAATTTAATGTTTACAACCAAAACGAGGCTGGAAAGAAACACTGGACTGGTTGCTTTTTGTAGAGTATGGGTAATCAGTGTACTGTTTACATCAAACTTAACACAGATTTGGTGTAAGAATATAAATGTCTACAGGTACCAGGTAGGTACATGATGTACATCAATGTACATCACTGTACAGTGAATTGCATAATACATGTATATACATTGTTCCCGCTTATGGGATGTAGATATAAATTTTGCATGCAACTGCATGTAGGTATCTGAACAGTGTACATGTGTGAGATTGTGAAAAATGATGACAGACCCTCATATAGCACACTGTACATGTAGATAAACCTAATGCACACTCTAATTATGAGTGAAACCATGTTCTGAGCAAATTCTATCATTACAGTAGTTCTGAGCAAAGTATTATATTGACTGGCAGTGAAGGCAGTAGCTCTGCACAAATTGACACTATTTCCCCAAGGCCTGGGGGGTTAGGTTGTGGGTGGGTGGTGTATTCACTTGTGCCCAAATAATGCTATCCAATGTTTTATTATAACGCTCTACAGTCAGGCCATTTAAATAAAATTATAAAGCATTTCAAATGGGGGGGGGGTGGGACTCTATTCAACTAGGCACTGTTCTCTTGTAACTGGGGTAAAAATTAAAAGACTAGTGCCTGGATGCATAAATAGCATGTACGTTCATGAATATTTCATTATTCTGGCACAGTTTGGGTACTAGCCAACACCACCATGTGACAGCGTTTTAGCCAATCAGGATGGAGAATCAACGAGAGGTGTGTTACTTAAAATAAAATAAATCATAAGACATTCATCTGGAACAATTTAAAAGGAACGTTAATGCTAGTGACAAACAAGTAACCAGTACATTTGTGTAGACACAACAGACATGCATAAATGCATAATCATCAATGTTGGTTTGGTTGGGGGGGGGGGTGCTTCATTCTTACTGGACTATTAGGCATGCATGGCGTCAGGGGAATAAAGTTCAAGTCGCCCACTTGTCTAGCTAAATGTTGTTTTGTCTGTCCACAGGCAAACCCTTCACAGTAATTTGACATAGCTAGAGTTAATCGGTCCCTGTACATGGCTGTGTTTCTTCGATGTTTCACAGCAGAAACTTTCCTCTACTCATAACCATACTATGCTTTTTTTAGTTATCTTGTATGTACTCTTGAGTATCAGGGGAACGAAAATGTCTGGAAATTTATGCAGATGGCCCAGATAAAACCATTGAAAACTTACAGACTTTAAACTAAATTCAAAGCAGTTTTTGTCTCCTCTACGAATACCGCATTTAGTGCCTGACACATAGAAGGGAAAATAACAAGTAAAACTTTCAGCCAATCAAACCAGTCCATAGTGACAAAATGTTGTGAATATTACGCATGATGAGTTGATTTCGTCTTTGTTCTTTTTTTTCTTAACTGCCATAGAATTAGCCTGATGTGATGTTGCACATAATCCCTGAGTCAACATGATCTTCTTTTTGGTTTTCCACTCAAATGTGATCACTGACCTTGATGACTTGTTTTACAGGGCTTGTGTAGTGCATTTATTGGTAACTAGAATTTGGGAGTTAATTTATTTGTCCCAAAACCATTGATGTACTGAACCCTTTAATGACACCCCCAAAATAGGTCTGTATGCGGTCGAAAGTGAAAGGTTTTTTAAGGAAGGGTCAGGAAGTCCCGATTGCTGCCAATATAAAGTGACTTACATGCAGAAATTATGTTATGTTAGAATTTCTCTTTCTTAAACTACGCGTACTTATGTTTATAGGGAAGTAGTTAAGACTGCCAACCCTTCCTACTTTCAGTAACCACATCACTCATTTTTTGCCAATATCCCCACTGCTGGGAAGGTACCGACATTAAGCTCTGTACCCTGCTACATTTAAGTTCCGTGATAGAGATGTTATTAAAAAAAAATACTGTTTGTGACCAAAAATTTTCCCAAAAGCGGTTTGTTCGATTAATGTGCAGTTTTAGAGCTTGGCAACAACCATACTTGGATTCAGCACCATCGGAAACCCTTGTACACCAAATTTCGCGCGGTATTTGAGATAGAGATGGAACCCCCAATTCATGCCCCCTTTTCAATACCTATCCCATGGTCTAATTGTAATCTTGTCTTCATCCCGTCTGTTGGGAACGACCCATAGGCACAGTTTCATGCAGCTCCTAATTGCAAAAGTTAACTAAGCACAGTGATTTCTAACTAAGCAGAGACGAGTTACCAGCTAAAAAAATCCTGACAAGAATATCATCTTTGACTTGTCACCAATCACGATCCATTTTTGCTAATATAAAAAAAAGTGCAGCAATATTTTTCAAATACAAACAATTAAACTGTGTAGAAAGTTTGTTCTCATATTAACTCTGGTCTTGCACAAACAAATCCAGTCCATAAATTTCTTTTGAGCTGGTCTTTTAAGCAAAATTCTGGTCAAGTAAATACTTTGAGCTATACAAATCCTGTGGATATATTTTGAGGCATACAAGTTCCTTGGATTTTGTGCAGATTTCCGAAAACAATGGATTTACCTGGTAAGCCTTCTGCCACCAAAAGTCCCCCAAAGTTCCCCATTGCTGTTCTCGACGTAATTGTGTAGTACTGACTGAGTTTCTTTAGCACACGTGCGGAGATTTCATTGTTATGAAAAGTTCAAACATGCACAAGCAAAAAAGCATGTCTCACCCACAATATAGTGCAGAATTTTCTGCTACACTAGAGCCGATTCTTGTCTAACAGAAACAATTCTTTGTAATTAGGCCCTTCTTGTCAAATTATTATCAACCAAAATATCACTCAGTGTAAATATCAGACAACTTTTGATCAGCCACAGACAAAATCTAGGTTTGAGTTCTTTCATCTTTCGGACAGGAGGAAATTGGTCTGTCAAAAATTATTCTAACTTGACTGATTTAATTACAGCTGGTTGATTTTAGAGTATTTTTTTTTCCCAAAGAGAGCACAGGCCGTGACATTGGGAAATGGTGCAATTTACCCTCACTACTGTAAAGTTCAAGGACTCGATTTGAATTATTGCAGTTCAAGTTATAGCACTTCTATGGTAACAAGAGTTTGGCTTTTCAATGGTAAGAGTCACTCTGTATGCAGATTCAAGCCATTTTAAGCCACATTCATGAAGTTCATCAGATTATTATTAAATCAAAAACTTTGGCAACTTTAGGGGGCTCCTCCTCCCTAAAGCAACCACTCAGTACACTTAAAGATACTTTTGAAATTGCTCAGTAACCCCTGTACATATCCAGCACTTTACTTACAACCTTTTGCACTCAAAACATATGATTAAACCTGGCTGGGCTCCTGGACTATTTTAGATTAGCAGTCAAGTTGTACTTGTAAATTCCAATACTTTTTAACATGCTGTTTTGGGGTATGTTGTTTGTTTCTGTTCAATTCTAGCTTGAAAAATAATTGTTAAGTAGCTTTCTGAGCAGGCTAGCGGGCCCGCGTTGCTGAAAATGCTAATTGGGCGCTGGTGTTTTGATGCCCACAACCCCCTAATGAAGAACCCCGCGTGAGCAGGTGTCGCGTCAGACAGCCAGCCACAATGTTGGGGGCTGTACCCTCTGCCTTGCTGCACATGGGCAGGAGGCATCAGCAGTGAACTCTGACGCATTCTTATCATCCCTTAACACCTCGGACAATGGGAGCGACCGGCGCGGGATGACACGCTTGGATGCGACCCCCACACCAACCCTCTGGCCTTCGGGAAGGTGTTACAAAAATTAAGTGGCTGTATTTTGCTTGAGCAATCTCCAAAGTTCAGCTGCTTCATTCTTAACAGTGCTGCAGGGCCTCATAAAAAATGGCAGCTTCTATCTTTTTTTGAAAAGAATAAAATTCTCTGAAAAAAAAGCGGAAATAATATACCCTAAGGCAAGCAGCAGTTTTTATTGTATGAAATTTTGCATGCCGACTTTCAAAAGGTCACATTCATTGAATGAAAACATGCTTTTTCCAAAAAAAAAGGTCAAGGTCTTGCATAAAGGGAAAACCTGCTCTGGTTATGCTACATTAATCACGCTTTTGTATGTGAAAATGAAAGGAAAAAACAACCTCTTGCAACAAATCAAAAAGTTTTGTTTGAATTGGAAAGAAAATGGAAAACTTTCATACTGCACTAGCCATAAACTTCATGAGGCAATGGAGGTGTATTATCTTGGAGCTCATGCAAATGCCAAAATAACCCACCAACAAAAACCTGAACTTCCTTCACATTCTTTTGAAATTGTCATCTTTAAACAAATTCTAGTTTGTATACATGTTTATTATTTCACAGTGCCATTTAAAAAACAAAATACAAGTGTACAAAATTTGTTGTTGCGTTGTTGTTATTATGAGGTGGGACTTGACACCTTGCATGGAGATACAATCCAGTACGGTTTGGACTTACACCACGTAGGCAGTGTATGAGAAACCTCTCTTCTTACAATGGTCTTAGTCTTAGGAGTTGTGGTCCTTGGTGTTTGGTGCCCCTTCAAATGTTGGGGGGGTGTCACAACCACCACAACTTATAAACGAGATTCATGGATATAGTGTTACCGCAAACCTTACTGGTTGTTTGGGGTTTTTCTTTCAATTTTTTTTACAGATTTTTTGATTTGTTTGTTTGTTTGTTTGTTTATGGGGGGGAGGGTGGAAGGGCAAGGGATCTGTTTGTGCACGCAATATTTTTCTGGAATAGTGCATCTGTTTTTCTTCACATTTGCTGCCAACATAAAGCTTTGCACATAGCCTGTTAAGAACACTGTCAACTACCCAAGCCATTGCCCTTTCTTTAACATCCTCTTCCTAATCGTATTTACTTCTAAACTTACTCTTGTGGTTATGGACATATACCACAACCCTATTTTATTACGAGTATATATGTGCTTCTGGCCCATTTTAAGGTTTGAATAGTTGCTGTACAACATTGGTTTTGGAAGTGTGTTTCTTTTTTATCAATATCAAGTTCTTGTTTTTTGTTTTTTATTTTTAGTTGAATGGCAAGTGTTTTGAGGGATTTTGATAAGATGTTGCCGTGTTGGTTCACATTTTCTATGACATCACACTGTTATAGGGAAAGTGTAGATTATTTTTATGAATTTACATGTAGTAGTAAGTTCATTAGAATCTACAGATTGCTGTAGATGTGTTAGTTTATTTTAGATTGGTCACCAAATCTGCAGAAATTTCAATTTAAAAAGACCTTAAACAAATACAATATGTAAACTTAAAACAATATGTTTTTTTTTTTTTTTTCAAAATAGGAATATTTGACGCAATAACAATGCAATTTTGCAAGGTGTGTAAATGTACGCTTTATAAGATAAATGAGCAATTTGTATGAAAGTCTTCTTTCAAAACACATCAAAAGGACATACTCAGAGATATTATTCAAGAGAAGTCAGAACAGACTCGCCTCTTGTCCATCATGTCCATTGCCCTTCGCCATGTTTGCATAATTTTCAAACTTTCAAATGAATCTTCCGAGGCAATCAAAATGAAATAACCATCTGAGAATTAACTTTACTGGACTTGATTATCATGAGTGAATACCCTGTATTCTGAATTTAAACAGCTTCTTGCAAGATAGGTTTCAGCATTTAGACCAGATTATTTTCCCATTCCGTAAACTGATTTGCCCAAAACTTGAACTTTTGAGAATTTGAGGATTGGAATAAATTCATCCAAGATGCTGCTCAATCCACATAACAATTTGTGTTTAATGAAATCTGGAAATAGTCGTTACTTTCCAATACAGCTTTGCTACTGTTTTGTCTTTCTTTAAAATGTTCCTGCCCCAAATCTCTTGCTACATTTCTGGAGTTGCTTAAGGTGTGTTACCTTTGTGACATAAACAAGGTGTTTGTGACCATTTTAGTCATCCCCTACCCCCCCTCTCAGAATCAAGAGGCAAGTCAGTCACAGAGTTTTTTTCTCCCTCAATCGGTAGATTAGAACTACTTCAATCTAACAGCCTACTTCCTGTGGACAAACATGAGTCCCAATTGTAACTCAAGAATCACGCAAGGCAACATTGAATGTGTGCATGTAGTTCACTGGCACAAGATGTGAGTGGGTACTTTGGTTATAGACACCATGATTGGCTGTCTGTGGGGGATGCTGAATTAGAGTCTCGTGTGAGTCACATGTTTGTAAACTTGGACTTTGATTTGGGGTGAAACAAGAACCCATAGAGAGGGAGTTGGTGGTATGTGGCATGGGTGTGGTCTGTGTCATAATGGGCTTGACCCCCCTCTGCTCAGACCCCTTGCATTCTATGAAGGGAGACTATGTAAACATCCCAATCCTTACGGTCAACCCTGAAATGTGTTTGGTACTCTCCCATCCCACGCCCCCAACAATTTTAATCTAAATTCAGTCGGCCAGTCGGCTTTGATGTTTTACCCCTTCAAACTTTGTGTGATGCCTCGCTTTTGATGCAAACACATTTTGCAGACCGTTTTCCGATCAATTTCACAAGGTTGTAATGACTTCTTATTGGAAAAGTACAAGTAGGAACATCAAAGATGGCATTTATGTGTAAATCCTCACCTGTGAAATAAAACACTGTCAAAAAAGAGACACCCGAGAATTCGGACATTTGGAGTCATGCCCTCACTCAGAAATTCCAGATCCGCCTCCAGATCAAATGTGGATAGCAAGTGACATTTTCCGAATAAGTCCCTGCCGAGGTCTTTCCCTACTGGCACATTAATGAAAATTTGTGTGTTTGTGGTGTACTCTGGATCTTGGTGTTTGTAGTTCATTGCCCGTTCGGCCTCACAGTGGAATAGTCTAAGAGAAGGAAATTTGGAACATCCAGTCTTACGACTGATTGAGTATCATCCATGCATGCCAACCAGTGAGACTATTTTTTTGCTCCTCTCTCTTCTTTCTTCTTATTTTAACAGAGGTGGAGGGGAGCGAGAGAAAAAATGAGTGTAGGATGTAATGGATTGAAATATGGAATAAGAGAAATATTGTGTGTATCAGGACAGTCCGGTTCATTACTTTGGGTGTTTGTGTCAGTCACATGAGTTTTTTCTTATTTCAAAGACATGCCTTATTGGATTTTGATTCAAACATATTCTCAATAGCTGAGTATACAGATGGAAGAATTGAGCACGAAAAAGTGCTGTTGTACTCGCATGTCAGGGTACGTGTAGACCCTTGTTTTTGTTTTTGAGAGGGGCGTGGTATTTCACCCTTGATATCGTGGATAAAATAATAATAATAGTACGCAATTCTTATATAGCACTTGATCACACCCGAGGGCGTCTTAAAGTGCCCTTTATTTTTTCTGTATTTTCAAGGCATGTGGAACTACGTTTAAAATATAAGACCCATTCATTTACATAGCATCAAGGTGCTGTGGCGCAATCTGCAGTCTATACTGGAAAAACACAGGGCAAAGCACATCTCAATTGTACTGGGTTCTTTTACATGCAGTACACAACACACAAGACCAATGGCTTTACTTCCCATCCAAAGGACGAAGCAATACAGGTGAAGGTCTTGCTTATCATTATGGCCGTTTTAATTGGTCCTGCCGATGCACAGTCCGAAAATTTTGCGGACTTGATCGACCTATGACACTGCTGCAGTGAATTTAAAGCTTTTAAGGGTCACGTGAGTTATTGTACGTGTTCATGGACAGGGCACAATTTCATAAGGCTGCGAAGTAGAGAAATTTCGCTTGGCTAGTTGTACCAATGTTATGTATGTATCTTGTATCTTGGCTAGCCACTTGCCCAAGTTAAGATTTTTCTTTCTGTGACATGGTGAAACTTGAACCAGATATGTATGTTTTGATGCTCCATTGGGGAAGGGGGGGATGGGGATGTACAAGTGGTTTCTCTGTCATTCAATTTACTATGTAGACCTAATTTATTAAGTGTACATGCATGTCTCTGAATGCCTGGAACCTGTAGACTTCAGTCAAGCCAAATATGGTAGTACCAGTGCCTTAGTAATACAAGCCCGTTTCTGAAAAACATGTTTACAAAATATCATACATTTCCCCAAAGACCTTTGCACACTTTAAAACCAACTTCCTGGTTGCACTCTGTACGCGACGCCCCAAGGGGGTGTAAATAACTAAATATCCCATTCGCAAAAGGGGTTTTCTGAATTGTTAAGTTGATAGTGTTTTCCTGACGGGGAGATGCCGTTGAAATAAAGCGACGTAAGACTTGCGTGGTGTCAACGGGGGCCGCTGGAAAGGAAGTTGCTGGCTAAGTTACTGGCGCCGACGCCTGGTCATGCGTGACCTACACATGGTAAAGTGGGACACTACCTAAGAGCACCATGGTCAGGTGTTTGGTTGCGGAGCTGGGTTGGAGCAAACAACAGGATTCTCCTAATGATTGTTGAACTATTTTTTGCACTCTTTCTCTTAACTGGAAAAAGGTCACAGTTGTTGAAACGCTAGGTCTGCGTTAATAAGTATTGGCCCAATCTGCACGGGTTTGGAAAAGGGTTTTCAAGTTGGTGGATTTGAGTAAGGTCAAGGGACAACTTGATCAGTGTTGGTTTTGCCTTCTTGGTTCATTATCAACAAATGGGTCTTTGAGGTTGAGATTGAGAATAAGGCAACTTACCCAATTAGGCTGGTACCCGCAACATGCTGACCCATTTTGCATAATTGTCTGTTCCATGCCTTCAGGGTGCTTGACACACACGTGGCGTGTAGTGAAAAGCGTTACTTGTCCAACAACCAGGACCTGTGGCTTCCGATTGTAACTGTTTTGTGGTTCTGAGTTTATTGGCATCCATAGTATCAGATCCTGCCAAAAATAAAATGTGAAAGATTTCTTTGTTTAGAAATATCAAATCTTTTTCCTGCACAGGCCGCAATTGTTCACATGATTGTAATCTACAAAACACTTGACCTAATTATCTCCAAGTTGAAATGTTAAAGTGATGGTACACTGTAAGTGACAAATCCTGATTTTGAAACTTTCAAATAATGGTATGAAAAGCCCACTACAAATATCTGTGAGAATATGAGGACTAAATTTGGAAATGGCTTCTGTAAATGTTTACAAGCCTAAAGACAAGCCCTTTTTTTCCATTGTTTTTCCCACTGAGAAATATGAAAAGAGATTACATAAAATTGTAAGCGTAATTTGTATAGGTTTGTTTGGGAGATTTTCATAGGATCGGAATGAATAATGGTCGATTGTCAAAAAAGGAAGTTCTGTTTATTCGTTCATATCATTCAACTTGTAGCTCACAGGCCAGAGTGCAAGTGTGTATCAATATAAAAACATCAAAATATGCTACAACAGAGTCAGAACACAGGTATCAAAAATGACAAAGTCCAAAAGTTATAGTCTTACCAAAACAAACCCTGGAATAGTGTACTTCCAAAACTTTTGCTCAAAGTGAAGGGTGACATGTTGTACGCGACTTCCATTTATTTCCCCCTAGTTTTCACCCAAAACAAGATCTCATTTGGGTCAACAAGAAACTATTTCTGGTGATGCAAAAAAGGAGATCGGATTTGGCATCTTGTCCAGAGCGATTTACAAGCATGGTGAACCTTTTCACATTTCAATTCCTTGCTGTACATGTATGTGATAGTGTGTTAGAAAGTGTGGAAAGAAGTTACATTGGTTAAGCTCGGTACATACTTCCTGCGAAGCGAATTTGAAGTCACAGAGCTGTGACATAGCTCTATGTTTTCGCTGCAAATGTTTCACCATGTTCACAGGAGTTGAGCACAGCTCAACTGTTGGGAATTGTTTTTTTGCAAATTTGTGACGTCAAAGGAAGTATCAACTGGGCTATACACTATCAATAGATAATACATGAAATAGTTCAAAGGAAAGTATGAACAGAGACATTCTGCTTCCCATGTTGTTTCGTAAACTTTGGTGTTATCTCTGGTTATATGGCAGTCGCAGGTCGACTTTCTTTCGACTGGCACCCCCAATCAAAGATATTGGCAAAGATTGGGAGACCAACAACATTAGGCTAGATGGCTCAGTTGGTAGAGTGCCAGCATGTTAATCTTGAGGTTGCAGGTTCAAATCCTGTTCTAATCAATGGTTCTTTGTTCAACCCAAACTTTACCGTTACTTTCCCTTGTGGTTTATTACTTGACATTTATCTTGGGCAAACTAAGTTTTTCTGAGGGAAACATATTTTCTTAGGTTATTCCCAGATCTGGTGTGCTTTTATTGCTCATTTTCATTTGGCAATTATTTTTCCCTCCTCAACCTTGTCAACAGAGCTGTGTATATACATGGTATAAGGAGTGCGATCATATTGATTGGGTAATACATGGTGGACATCATAATGTTCTTGTGATAAGATTGTGATATCTTTTTCTCGTAAGAATTATTTTTAAAAGTATAGGAAAAGGCAGAAACATTCCATGTTTACTTGTTTTACGTGTTTACTTGTTTGTCATGGGGGATTTAACTAAATACCCAGAAAAGGCCTTTTTAATCAGTCTCAAATTATTTTTGTGATTTTTCATCATGTTTTATTCAACTAACCCAATAATTGTTCCATTCTAGCAAAATATACATGTAGTGAAAGGGAAACAAGTCAAACGCAACATTTTTGTCTCCAACAAATGTTTGGCACCTTTAACTTTGCAGTAGCAATGCTTATTAGTCAAAGCAACGTTTGTGTTTCGTATTTGCATGGACATGGTAGTTGTAGTTGAGAGTAGAACTATTGAAGTGGGATGTGAAATTTTGTTTGGTAGAAATGCAATCTAGAAAGGTTTGCAGTGGAGCATGCAACTATCTTTGAAGAAAAGCTTTGGATGGTGGATTAGGGTAATCACTCTCTAAGTAGAGCTGCTGAGATTCTCTCAATGTTGAATCTTTTGTGCTTTGGTCTTTTTCAGAAGAGTGGTAGCAGCTTTGTAAACATTGTCACAGACCTTCATTTGTAAGGACTGAGGGTGCACTTGCAGTCCTCCACACTCTTAAACCTTGACCGAGGAGTGTGATGAAAACCACTCCTTAAAATTCAAAGTGGTTTTTAAAAATTGGGGGGAAAAACAGGAAATGAACTACTGATGCGGCATTTATTCGCTTTGATTATGTAAGAAAAAACAACAATTTGCCAATCCAATCCTGCAATCTGCTACAAGCGTTATAAGAACCATCAGAGGTACTTGCTTGCTTAAACTGAACATCGTGAACGCTGAACAGCCGAATTTTAACAAATCAAGTGATACTTTTAATTTTTAGACCGATTTGTGGAGTTTGGTTCTAGGGAGTCTAAAGAGCTCTCCTCAATAAATTAAGCTCTCCTTGTATTTCTTAAAATGAAGGACTGGTGTTACTGCAATCCTTTCTAGGTGGAACTAAATATGCTGTTTGCATGGTGTGTTTTCCATTTGCATGATTTCTATAATGTGCATGCCATTTTCTTTTTCCTCTTTTCTTTTTTTGAATCTTATGTTCCGTGCATGGCTGTCATGTGCTTTCTGCATTGCATGCTACTCATCCGATGTGTGTGTGCGTACAACATCCAACATTTCATCTTCATGGGACATTTGTTTTCTATTGAAAAAAAAAAAAAAAAATTCCATCCCCTACATCCTCCATTGGTAGAATCCCATGCGTCACTCACCCTCACACCAGAACCCCGGCCCGGGGGGTCCCCCTGGGTCGCAGCCCTCACCCCATGCTCAGCATCATCACCACAGCAATCCCATGATGCAGCAGAATCAGGTGGGTTGTACCATTTCCACTGTAGGGAGTTCAAAAGACATTATCATTTTTAGCCATTGATTTGCATTATGTCAATGCTACTTTCAGACATTATAAGTAGATGGTACAAAACTTCATTTTTCCATTATGCATGGTGATTATGTTTTGTAATGTTACTTGTCTGTGTCATCAATATATTTGCCTATAGGCATTTTGTTCCAGCAGGATAGTTTTTACTTCCATGTAAATTATACCAGTATTATCTGTATGGTACATTAAAGCCAAAACAAAAATCTAAATTTGTGGTTACACCCAATAAGGTGTATACATATTTTATAAAAATTAACATTTGTCTTAAAGTGGCATATTACTGAAAATGTGTATTGCAACTGATAATGTTGGATATGCACATGTTTTTAAGTGGCAGACTAACTGAGGGAATCCATTGTTGTTGAAAATATGCAAGTACTCAGAATTTTGTTAAATACAGAAAATTTTACGGTAGTGTCACATAGCCTCTGATAAACTTATTCCACAACTTCACAAGTTCGACGGCATGTTTGTTTATATCATTCAGTACCCAGTCTGTGATTTCTCAGGATTTTCCCTGATTTTTAGGGTTTTTCTTCAAACCTCCTTGATCAATGAAATAAGTAAAAAGCAGTCACCAATGGCAGAAAGAAATCGTCAACACTGTGTCCAAACTTGTAGTTTTCTATTCTGGGTGATGCTCAGAGTTTTTAAACCTCCTGAATTGTAAATTCTGGGAGGCTTTGGGTTTAGATAGGAGGGGACACCCAGGCCTAGTGCAAGCCTTTTCAAAAATGTGCATGTTCTTCTAATGTCATCCCTGCAGTACATATCATCACCTTAACAGTCCATTTTCCAGAATGCCCTCTGACCACCAAGAATGTTCTGGATTAGTTTGAAATCTTATGGGGTCTGCCTTTGTTTTTAACAGACGGCAGAACCATAAATTGTTGCAAACTGCCTTGAAAGGTTAACGATAATGGCTCCTCTCTTGCTGGTTTCTTTTCTTAGACAGTTATAGTTTCACATTTATGTCTGACTTTGTGTTTTCAGTCATTCCTCAGTCACATAAATGTCTCATTTTGAAATGTTCTCCCCTTTCATTTTTTTCAATGCAGTTACCTCCACATCCCATGGATGGCAATCAGGTAAGATTAACAAGCTGACCAGAAACTCAATGGACAAAAAGTTTGTGAATGATTGTGCAACATTGAAAACAGGGAATTTCAGTTGAACGGCTTAGGCCGTGTCTGAATTAATGGCTACAGCTGCAACTGTGGCTTGATCGTCACGTGAACGCGCCTAGATAGGATGCCCACAGCAACAGCCGCAGTCATAGCCGCAGCCCCCACGTCAGAAACTCACTTGCAAATATGCTGCCACTACCCTTTATTGTGGGTAGGGTGCTTGCTAGTGACTGTCTAAAACAACTATCTGATCACAGTTTTTAAGAATTTGTCTGTGCAACAAAGGGTTCCCATACCCAATTTGATCAACCTAGCTGCCTGCCAACAGCTAAAGCAGCGCTATGATGCAGATTAGGGCATCGGTTATGTAAAATGTAAAGACTGGTGATGTAAAGACCTGTTTTTTTTACCCCAGTTTCCACCAAAAGTGAGAGGCTTTAGATACATCATGGATGAGGTTTAACTGAGCATTTAAGTCTCAATCAAGTATTAGGAATCACTGTGCATAGTTTTTAATGTGGCGTGTCATGGCCTAGCGGTTAAGAGCACCGGATTCAAGCTCTGGTGTTTGATCAGCAGAGTGTGGGTTCGAGTCCCGCTCGTGACATTTGTGTTCTTGAGCAAGACACTTAACCATGATTGCTTCGTAAAGTTGGGGAGGTAGTGCTTTCTGCTCTACCAGCCAGGCTTCTGATGGATGATACCCAAGCCTACATCCGTATGGACTGTAAAGGGGGTAACCCTGTTTCAGCCCCAGGAGTAGGTGGCAACGGCCCCTGGAAAAAATAGTTGATTGTAGCCCGCACCTTGAAGTGGCATTCAGGCCTTGTTTGTCTGGCGACTTGCATAATTTTTATATTTTTTTGTAATGTAATCAGGTTGTTCTGGTTGGTTTGAGTATTTGATTTTGTTAGTTTTGTTGTGTTGCATCAGACCGTGGTGTTAACTCCAGAAGTGTAATTTCACAAGAACAAAAATTCTCATTCAATCAAGACAAAAACCCTTTTGACCTTCCAAGGTGATACATAGGTTTACATACTTGCTGCAAGTTTGAAGATTTGGGGGTTGAAAATTTAACTCCTCAAATAAAATTTTTGTGGTGAACAAAGACAATTGGACTGGAATGGGATTTCAACCTGTGACCTGCAGATTAACGTGCCAGTTCTCTATCAACTGAACTATCTACATGTAGCCCCAGCATTGGTGGTATTTCCCATTTAGTCAATATTTTTGTTAGGGTTGCTAGTCAGAAGCCATTCAAGCAGTTAACAACTGCTGTACAACCAGAGATCACACCCAAGTTTACAGTACAACCTGGGAGACCGCCAACATTAGAACAAGATGGTGCAGTTGGCAAAGCGCCAGCACAGTTAACCGGAGGTTGCAGGTTCAAATCTTGTTCCAGCAATTTTTGTTCTGAGTTCACCACAAAATTGAATTCGATTTGTAAGCCCTGGGCTGGCTGGGGGTGCTTGCTATTGCAGTGTGTCTGAAGTAACACAAGTTTTTCATTCTGATAAAAATCAGAGTTTGATATCAACTTTCAAGAACGTTCTCTTTTCCAAACTGAAACTTGCATTTCATTTCAAGAATGGACTGCTGAGTATACTACTAGACCTAGAGTCTTGGGTCTTGAGTGGTAACCTCTCTAATGCAGCTGCTTGGAGCTGAACTGGGAGTGGCTGATCATGATCTCACAGCCTGTGCAGCAAAAAATCAGTAGCGGTGTTGTGCATCAAAATGTGTGCGCTTAAAAAAACAAAACACAGAAACAAACAAAACAAACCCTTTGAGCAGATTTACAGGCCCTGCGGACCTAACAAGTCTGATGCATATTCGAACTTTGGGCTCCCTTAAAGTACCTGTGTTTGTTTGCTTCACATGTTTAAGAAGTGTATGTGGGAGTCCAATGTTACCAAAAATACTTGATTAGTCTGTTATGTTTGAAACTCCTGATTCGTTTCTATCCAGTGCTGAGTTTTACTGCTTAATGGTTACAACTAACAACTAGCGTGTTGAAATTTGTCTGTGAAACAGGATTTTTTTTCTCACCCAACAACTCATCAATTCAGAACTTTGATTTTGGGAAAGGTAGATATCCACACCTATTATTTGATAGAAAAGTGTTGGCAATTTTTGTTCAGGGAAGAAAATGAATGCAGCTTTGAAGGTAAAATTTTAAACACACTGTATCTCTTGTTGTTAATGGAAGGAATAGCCAAAACAAATTTTAATAGTAGAAACGTCTTCTAAAGATGTGGTGGTATTCATGTGTAAAGTGCCCAATTTGATGGCACATTTCCGCCCCAACCCTATAGTTTAAATTATGATGATAAGCACAATATTTGTAGCAAGCAGTGCCTTTTAAATTGTAACACTTGTGTACATACATTATGTATGTAGAAGTGCAAGGTAAATTGAAATGTCAAAATATCTGTTGATGTTGGCCACACAGTTAGTGGAATAATACTTGACTTCAACGAAACAAGTCAGTTATACTTTGAATTCATGTTGAGCCGGCCTTAAAACTGCTTTGGCATTCATGGAATTTATGCGAGTTGGAGGGAGCCACTTCACATGAGGAACAGGCTTTCCCATGAGAAAATCAGAGTGTAAAACAAGGCAAAGGCCACAATTGCGACAAGGCAAAGGCCAAAAGGGACAACAAGGCAAAGTTCAAAAGGGGCAAGAGGGCAAAGGCCACAATTGCAACAAGGTAAAGCCAAAAAGGGCAACAAGGCAAAGGCATGGGCCCAGGGCCATGGGAGCAATTACCTGAGTAGTTTTCTAGCCATATACCAAAATCAGTATCAGAGCTTAAATTTCAAGACAATCTCCGCCAGACTCACAGGTCCAGATTTATTTTATGACGCTCCAAAAGTCTCTTTCGATGTTGTTTTTGCTAAACTTAAGGAGGAGATTTGGACTTGTTAAGCTGAAGTCCATTATTAGAAAATTTAGATGTTTTGAAAATACACGAGTTGGCAAGACTTGTTTGATTATGGTGTTCGGACCAATTGCTTAAATTACTGGACTCTGGCCAGCGGTCCAGTGGGTACTTTGAGCCTAGAATTGAAAGTAGTTTGCTATGGTACCATGACAAACGCCCCTTTGAGTTGTGAGAAGTGCCAAGCGTTAGGAAGAATCAGTGGTGAAACAACTTAATCTGATCACGTTTAGAAGAAAACAAATCTTCAGAGATATGAACCTCAATTTGGAATCACAGCACAATCAGGTAGAAATCACGGATGGCTATTTTTTTTTACGTCATACCTTTGCTAAGTTAAAGTGTGCATTCATCACTGGTTTTATGAACTTTATGGAGTACTGAAAAGTCACTGACACTTTTGCCTGTTTCATCCTTTTATTCCTATCTGCGCAGTTATCACCTCACCGGCTGGATATGAATCAGGTAAAGACCCTGCCCCCTCTCCCAAGTAAACAAAAAATAGTAATCCCCTTCACTCGCCATGCCTGTCAAATCCCTTTCCACAGCAATTATATGCACCATATTTTAAAGCTGAAAGAATCTATATGCTGTGTTTTACATGTGATGTGTTGTAGTTGCTAGAAACATAATGTGTATACGTGCATTGTGTACCTTAATATGTTTGTATGATACTAACTGTAATTGTTGCAGTTGAAAAAAAGAGGACACCATTTTCATAGAAATTGCATTCCTGATTTTAATATTCCAGGAAAAGGTAGTGGGCAGAAACGTAGAAAAAAACAAAATCGCATGCTGTATTGCGGTGAGCCAAAGTATCACACGCAAACAGAGAATCTCATCTATTTTTAATTCTTTGTAAAAATTCAAGGAGTGCTGTTTGTTCAAGGACAATGGTTGGTTCCTCTTGTTCATGTGAACCTGTTTTGCAATCGTGCTTCTGTACCTTCTATGAAATCTAAACTAACTGGCACTATTTGAACAAAAGAGGGCAGTGTTTACAAAATGCAGTGGTTGTAAAGCCAGTGCTTGGCTGTGAAGTAGGTGTCAGTGCATTTTAAGGAAAAGGGTGAAGTTGCTAAATGTTAGAATTACATGTTGCTAATAATGATAGATGTAGCATATTTTATATGATTATCAATTATTGTATATAATCTGCACTCTTGCCTGAAACTGGTAGATTTTGTGTGTGGACGTGGTTCCTCCCTTTTAAAACATTTTGATAAATTTCTGAAAATTTGTTTCTTCTGACTCGGAAATGTAAGAAAAACTACAGTCTGGGTACCAGTTGACCAACCATTGGAATCTACTCCAACTGTACAGACTATTTATGGTGCCCTAGATGTGTACTGTGTATATGGGTTCACCACACTATATCACACTGCTGGCTGGCACAGTGCATCTATCATTCAAAGTCATGTGAATTATATGAAATGATCAGACAGTAGGAGGGTTGACTGTGTACTGTGTAGATGCGTTCACCTTTTGGTTACCAGCTTAATATATAATTATTTGTGTTATCTGTAGCCTTTGGTGACCATGCTTTGCAACCGATATGGCTGATTTTTTTTAAACAAATGTTTGTTTTCTGTAGTGAAATTGTATTGAACATTTTTGTTTAGTTTTCTGTTAGATGATCATGATCTTATTATATTAACCATTGGAACTTTCCAATTTGGTATAATATGATCTACATGTGTCCTACATGTGTCCTATGACCTTTGACCTTCTTGACTGACAAAGTTTGAACTTGGGTAGTGTTCGTGCAAGCTGGGAACAACACGGTTTGTAAGGGGTTAAAAGAGGGGAAACTATCAAATGAACAAAATTTAATTGTAAATCCACCCAATTCTGGTTCCTTAAACCTAACCATCCCAACCCATCAAAATCAAACATTAGGACTGAGGACTTCACTAGTATGCTTTACATGGGATAAGGCATACCACCATAATCAGAGTCCAAAAGGATAGGTGATGAGTTAACAAGGGGTGTTGGATTTTGTTAGAACAAAGAAGTATCCTAGTAAATTACTCTTCGGAGTTTGGTTTGAAGAATGAAATTCCAGAGGAGGAAAACAATTTTTTGAATGTGACTAAGAAGTAAAGACATCTTACTTAATTGACTGATTTTGGTTCTTCTTCTGCTTTCTTTCAGCCGTTCATGTCACCCCGTTACTCAGGCCCAAGAGGTCCAGTTAGAATGCCAGGCAGTCAGGTGAGAGGAACGGTGCGATCAATAAGTCCTTCTTCTTTCTTATTACTAACAGTTTAAAACTAACAAGTAAAAATAGAAATACTGAAAGTTTGAAACTCAATGTTATTTCCAGTGAAGACCACAGCAGCAGTCAAATAAAATTTGGAATAATACCGAGACATAAAAGCTGTATTTTGAGACTTGAAGCTGCGAAACCATTGGCTTGATTGCAACTGCCTGCAGGAACTAGTCATGTAACTCCTCAGCTGATTCCCTCCCCCCCTCCTTTTTAAGCGCAATGGAAAGTTGTTAGTCACCACACAAAATTATGTGTGGTCAGAAGCTTCCCTTTTGAGATTGAGAATTACAAATTTGCTTTGTTTGACAGGAGAAAAGATAAGTGAATGAAAGTTACCTGTGGACTTCCCCCCCAACAACTTGCATTATAGTTTAATCTAGTTTAAGATTGTTATTTGTTCATGAAGAAGTCAAGAAAAGTTAGCCTACCTGACATCATTTCTTAGAGCTCAATGTCTCAATTTAGGTTTGTCCAGGTGCTGATGGGATGGCAAGTAGAATCCAATATATCCTCAGTGTTCCACTAAAACAAAACAAAAGTATTCGAGAAGTAAATTTTCAGACACGACTGAATTTTAAACATCATAATTTGTGCTTGAGAAAACAGTGCCTCAACCAGTCAAAAACGATTCACAGGAATTTACTCCCTCCGAATCTGATTTGTGTAATTGTAGTAACGAACTAAAGTTGCGACCTTAGCAGAGCCTTTCTCAAAGCTAGCGAGAAAGTTTCTGCTATTTTACCACAAGTCATTTTTATTGGTTAGCAGTTTGCAACAGCTAATTTGTTTTTGTAGGTCTCCACTGCTGTAGTACCTACAATTAAAAACTTCAGCCATAGACCTTATCGCTAATCCGCCTGGTTGATTTTGCTGAATGGC
>CM021538.1:9338643-9356560 GCA_010994315.2 Pisaster ochraceus | reverse complement strand
ATCAAGAAAAATTCAAGCAAGATTTACTAAAGCTTAGAAGAGTACAAACTGTTTGTTTCAAAAGTACAATATTTGCAGTTTTCTCAGCAATGTTGAGAGGTTATTCTTATGAAAGTGAACTACCCCCTCTGTTGGCAAAAAAATGCAGTAAGATTGTTAAATATCTCAATCAAAGTGACTGCTGCCCTCTTTTGACAATAAAATAAAGTTAGGAAAGTAAAAAAGCCGGAGAGCATGGGGAAAAAAACTTAATTGATTTGTATGTCAAGTCGAGGATAATTTGAGGTAGCATCTTATAAAGGTCTCTTAAACTTGTTAAAACTTGTCTGTGTAAGATGTGTGCAGCCTGGGAAACAAACACTGTGGCGTAATTGCACCCAATTTCTGAGAACTCATTGCCACTGGGGGCCCAATTTCATAGAGCTGCTTAAGCATAAAAAGTCACTTAGCACAACAAAATTATGCTGAGAAGAATAAACTTATCGGCTAAAATACCCTTTCACATGTACCATCTGTTACTGGTATCATAATTATGTTTGCTTTTGTAAGAAAATGGAGGGATGAGAATTTTCAGACTTTTGTCTGAATTCAGACTTTTTAAAAGTCTGCCTGGTAAACCAAATGTGCTGTGTTTTTCTTCAAATAAAATAAGCAGGCATGTGATTTCACAGTTTTTTCCTGATTTCAGGATTTTCCCAAAATCTACTTCAGCCTTCAAATTTTCTTAAACACAGTAAAAGAGTCATCAAAGCACCAAAAGAGAGAAAGAAATAGTCAACCTGAGGATTTGTAATTGTGGTGATGCACAGAGTCTGTAAACCTCCTGCATTGTAACATCTGGGACGTTCTTGGTCGAGAATAAAAGAAACCCAAATCTGCAGGCAATTTTTTCAGGAATTTCTACAACTGGCCAATTTACCTAAATAGGTCATGCTCTTTGATGTACTTCTCTAGGGCTGGGGATACTGTTCTCAAAAGCTCCGTGGAATCTATTACTCAAAAGATGGAATTGCCATCATTTCAGTGTACCTCTTTGATTCAAAACTTTGTTTGTAAACAGTGACTCTCATCCCGGGAAAATGATAAGCAGTATTGTCTACCTGAGCAGCTCTATGAAATTGGGCCCCGGTCTAGACCAGCAGTCTTGTTAGCAGACCCACAAACAAGAACGATATAATCATACTCATGCCAAAGCAGCCCACATCCTTTGGAGCAAGCTCACTGCTACACTTTTCCAAACAAGACAATTTCAATCTCAATTACTCAAATAGTTTGGAAATATTTTTGTTTGTTTTCACCGTGTTCACTGCACTTTTTTGTTTTGCCAAGATGGTGCCATGATCAGCTTTCTGGAGAACTGCATATTTTTTGCCAGTATTCACTGATCAGTGTTTCACTCGGTGTATTTATTTTTCTTCAGGTGAAGATGATCAGAACGTCGTGATAAAAATGTAAAGCTGTTTCACAAAACCAGAATCTATACACCTGGATAACTTTTCCGCGGATCTACCCCAAACCTTGGTAGACTTCATCCAATCTGCAATGTGAGAAGTGGTATCAATCTGTAGCGATGTATGAGATTCCTAATTTGTTGTTACCTTTTATTTTGTGTTGTGCAGCCTCCACCGGGTGGTATTCCCAATTCACAAGGAATGATGCCCAACTCCATGGATCCCACGAGGCCGGGTAAGTCATCTCATCTCTTCTGCATGAACACAAAATAAATAAATAAATATACATAATAATGCCTTGCCAAAAACACCCTGGTGGTTATTTTGCATGTGTTGCAAGTGTATTAGAATGTATAATGGCAAAGCACTCTAATTTTGACTTTGCAGAAACATGTTGTTAGCCAAAGGTCTTATCACCTCAGAGCTGCCAACACTTCCTGATTCTGTTGAAAGTTCCCTAAAAAAAAAATAAACCAATCTTTCCATGTTCCGATGAAATCTCCAGACTGAGACTTCATCCCTATTATGTGAATTAATTTAAAAATATCTCCCTGATTGCGAGATGCAAATGTTGGCAGCTCTGTAACCTTTTGGTCGGTGATTCGGTTTATTTTCACAACTTACTGATGCTAAAATGGATGATGCTATTGCTCATCCTGATTATTATACACGCAAGAAAAGAAGAAGACAAAAAAAAACTTTCGTCCCGTCAAGCCTCATTCTGCTTCCTTTTGAATGAAAGAAAAAATAGGATGGCTGCAAAACCCCAAAAGATATAGTGTGTTGCATATGAAATCAAAGCAGCATGGTGAAAGTTTGTGGAGTTAAAGCCTTTTCTATTGAGATCTTTGTGTAAGGTTCCAATCATGGGTGTACCTCTGGTTACAAAAACGCAAGTGTGAAAAACTCATATCTATTATAATAATCCTTTCCTGGTCTCATACTTAAAAATCTTTAAAAATTGTTGTTCTTTGCTGATAAAAAGCTAGTGGATGTATTCATGAAGGAAATTGTAGTATCGTCCAGAATTGACTGTCAAATTTGTTGGGAGTAGCAGTACACCAATAAAAATAGTGAACATGTGATTGGAGCTGCACACCTTTTCATCTTCGATCGTTTATATTATGAAGAAATGGATTTCAGTCTAAAGCTTCTTTTAAAACTTCTAAAGCCTTTCTTGTTTGAAATGTCAACGCTACAAAAACATGTAATTGATTTAAGTGGTTGTTCAGAAAATTCTTTCCTAGATTTTTTTTTTAGTGAGGTAAGTAATAAATCACTTGGAAGTACCTTACATCTACTCTGTCCTTGTTTATGTCAAGAGACATGGCCATTGTCGCTCATTTCTTGTGTTGTTTGTGTCATTTCTATACCACAGTTGTCCATTGTCCTTATGTATGTACTGGGGTTCAGCGAGGTTTACGAACATACATCAGTTCTTTGAGCAGCGTTACTGCATTGTGATGTGCTTTTGTCGGGTTTTAATGCAGTTTTTCTTTGTTATGTAATTTATTCCCATTTAGGGAAATCCTCTGAAACTGTGTAAACATCTGAAATAGCACTTGTGATATTTGTTCAGATGATAAGTGCATATGGCTTACCTTACTGCAGGCCCGATACTTTGTTCTTTTTAGGGCACTGCATTTTTTGTCTTAGCTAAGGACGCCTCTATGAGGGAAATACAAACTTGTATTGGAACATTTCAAAGGGCACCAAGGCAATGACTATGGACATGTAGGCAATTGACTCCATTGCCTTTCTGAAGTATCAGGTGTATTGTGCACAAATCCAAAACCAGATTGCAACATAAAGAACAGTTTGAACTTTCTACCTCTCTGTGATAAAGCTTCTTTTGGTTTACTCTGTGCTTACAATTTAGAAAGACAAAACTTGAATCACATGTATAGTACCCCATGATAAAGTGCTGTATTTTCAGTGCTTTCCGAGTCCTATAAATCAACCTGTTTTGTTTGGGTTTCTATTTCCGAGTTCATCAGCCCCAACATGAAACAAATAGGGTACAAAGTGTAATATTCTGTCTTAAATATTGAATAACAGCAGTTAGATATTGGAAGTTGTTTTCATTGATCCACTAAATGCGTCATGTTACCTTGCAGGAAACACTCTTGCCAGTCTGGCATGCATGTCCGCTCAGACTAATGAATACTTCTTAAGAAGAATTGATTAAAGTTTTTTTTTTCTTCTTTTCTTGCTCGCACTTGACGGCAATTTTATTACAATTGATCATTCTATACCGCACCACGTCTTACCCCACCCATTGTAAATGTTTCTGAATATGCATGTATTTTGATACGGGATAGTCTCGGGAATTGATTTATACAAGAAGAAATGCTATTTGGTCTCGGTTAAGGTAATGGAAACTTCTGAAGGATCGCAGACCCCGATTGTATGAAATGTATGCACAGAGTTCTTCATCAAAAATTAACACCCTCTGGTACAATCTTAGCAATTTTGGGTCAACTGATAAGAATATTTTGTGTGTGCACCTGCACAACATTATTGTACAAAGTATAGGGTGGTGTTCTGGTTATTTTATTTCTTTACTTGTTTCTAATTCTGATAGCTTAATAAATATCAATTTGGAAAGTTTCAAAAGGATTTTTCTGAACAGCATTGAGATTCTTGCAGTATCAAATTGTTAAAGAGTTCTGAACATTGGCGTGCCGCCCAACAGAGGGCGCTCTCATACCTAACCGTAGCAGTTATGAAAATGGAGAACTCACATTTTTGAAGGTGATTGCTGGGGATGCTGTGTTTTCCCTCTTGGCATGGTGGGATCACGTTTTTATGGATACTTTTTAACCGACAGATTCTTTGGATGTATAGCTTGGCTCTTCAGAATTCTTGTAAAGCTGTCTAACATATAAAATATAAACATACAAACAAAGAACTGTTATTAAATATTTTCAAATACAAATCTCCACTCAAGTCCATGCTGTTTTTGTTTTTGTGTTTTTTGTTTGTGTTTTTCCCAAAATCTGTTCATAAAACTCTTTTTTGTTGTTGCTACAACTTGAATTCTGAATTTCTTGATTCTCTGAGGATTAACCAAAACAAATATTTAATTATTGAAAACAAAAGCCAAAGATTGTTTTATTTATTTATTTTGTTTTTGTTAAGAAAGGAAAAAAGTATGTTTCCATGCACCTGACCCTTAAACAAACTTGGTTAGTTAATAAAAAAGCAATTTAGAAAAAAACCTTGTTTTTTCCCTCCTAGAAAATTCAAAACTGAGGATAGAAATAAGTGGAAAATCATTAAATTTTGTCTGTTGGTATTCATTGAAAAAAAAAAACTTGTGTCGGGATTTCACCTTACAAAGTGTAGATTTATAATTGGATTGGCTCTAATACCCAAACCCTTTGCCTTGCTGAAATTTAATTCCAGACATGTTTTATTAATGAGACAATTAGACTGACTGAGCGTTGATCCTCTTGTCTTAATGCAATCGTGATATTTGTTAAATTTAGGAAAACAACAATCAGCGACGGTGTCCACATCACGTTTTAAGGAAATACCCAGGGGCCCCGAAGCATTTACTGTTTCCAGAGCCGTGATTGCCAGCAGGCAATTTTCGGTTTTGTCTTTGACGGAGGGTGCTAAAAGCCTCAGTAAGGACATTACCCAAGCATTTGTGCAAACTGAAACTGGAAGTTGCAAAAGTGCCGTGACAAAATGCCAGATTCCATCTGTGCAAACAGAGATTGGGCATAGCTTTTTTGGTTTTAAACATGGAGAAGTAGTTCGTCACTTTTTTATGTGGACGCTCGTTGGGATATATTGACTAAAAGGGTCATTAATATTCCTTGTATTATCAATGTATGATGGATTCCTACCCAGAATGAAAATGATTGCTTACATTGATGTTGCTGATGTTGTAGATTTTGTTGTGTGTTTTTTCTGAGGGGAGGGTTTCTTCTGCCTTTTTATTTACATAAAATGTTTTCTGGTGAAGGCTAATTTAGGTTTAGATACATGTATTTACTTGGAAAAGAGTTTGCTGTGCTATCAATAAGGTGGGTTTTTCCGAGTTTGTAAATGATGAGTTGTTTATTTTGTCATGTTTGTAGTAAGTTACACCATGAAATAATCAGCCAATATTATAACTGATGGCTCCGTACACAAGAAATTGTACAGAATAAAAAGGTAAATGACCCTGAACATATAAATTGCATGATCCTGAGTTATCACTCAAGTGTAAAGCCTTATGAGGGCACTGTAACAACAGACCTAAATGACTTTTTTAAACAGCTGCTTTCGCCTGGAATTGTAGTCGTTGGGTCATATTCTTGCATTGGTGATTGAGGCTGGCTTGAATCGATCCTCACTTAATCCCCCAGTGGCAAGAGTCATGGCAGTACTGTTGACCTGCCTCCCCCCCCCCCAATACCCTTACCAACCTTAGTGATTTCAAGTTCAAACACATGGAACATGTCATTAGCTCTCAGGTAACACATTGAATTTATTATGTTTCGTTCCCCAATTACAGCGCACCATGTCTTGTAAATTGAATAACTTGGGCGCAATGTTTTGATTTATGATTGCCTTTGCAGCCAATTCTCACCGAAAGTTGTGAGCTGTTAGTGTTTGCTCTTCTCCCGTTGGCGTACCGGGGCACTTGCACCTCCTTCCGTCCTTCCCCGCGATCCTTTCCCATTTTTTTTTTCTTCACCTCTTGCCCGCGGTTCTCTGTCCGATACAGTGACAGTCTGGCTGCACGGAGAATGCCATCACTGACATTTAATTATCGGAGATAAACAGTGTAACCTTTTAACAATACTGGATTAGAGAGCTCACCCTAGGGGCTAGTATTGTGTGTCCAATTTACTCGGAAAACAATCCACAGAAACTCGGAACCTTGTCCTTCGTGTAAGCCTCACCTGTTCAGAGAAGAAAGGAGAAACAACTTAAACACGTTGAATGTAATGTTTGACTTTGTATGAGGAGGCATTGGAAATGTTTGACATTGTTTATCCTGTGATCCAACATCATAAGGAGAATTCCGAATGTACATATCAGGCCTGGAATTACACGGAGGCCACAGAGGTCATGTCCTCTAATGCACTGGTCTTGATCTTGTTCCTTTCAAAAGTTTCCCCTAGACTTTAAGATTTTCCAATGGAAGTGCCATTGGCATAAGGTAAATTTCCTTGCCCTCTCCAGGCCTGACATGTCTCTTAGGTCAAAACATTGTTCTACATGTATGAACCTGTACAGTAATTTGACTCAAAACCTATACTGTATTTTTAAAATTGTGACACAAGAGAGAGACATGGACTTGTGCATGGAAACTATGTACCATGTACTTCAGTTTAAATCACGTGTAACATCATTACAACAGCACTGCGTATGCATAAATGTGTTAACTGGTCAATCAGCTTATGTTGACATTCTTTCGCAGTCCTGAACGTCATCCAGGCATTTTTGTGGTAGGTTTTTGTTTTGGAAGATGTGAAGGAAACTGCTTCAAGGACAAGGATGTTTGATGAAAGCTGCTGGCTTGGGTGCTGGACACACCGCGGTTATGATTCATTAGTCTAAGTGGGTTCACCACTTCGGGGAAATCATCCCTGAACCCTGAAAATAAACTGCATGTAGAAATCCCTCAACTTAAAACATTTATTCATGTAGTGAATTAGTGCGCGATACGTCAACGATTTGCACCCGTGGAAAAAAAATATATAAATATAAATCTGACTTTCCTTAAGTGCCTGCCGAGGGTATGAAATTCAGGAAATTGAGTTATTGAGGGAGAGAGGAAATTTGACGCGGGAGTGGGGGGACAACTGTTAGTTTAGGGACACAAGGAAATGGATTAATAAAAGAGGACTAGGATGTATTGTGATAGTGTTAAGAGCATGACGATGTGGCAACATTGGGCAGATGCCTGCAGGTTATGCGGGAATGTAGATTAGGGCCAACGCAATGAATAAAAGAACAGTAAGTGTTGGTGTTATTAATCATCGTGCTCAGTGCTCTGTGTACGTGGCACGACGCAAGAATGCCAACATTTGGGGGTGGGAAAAAGAAACACACGAGGATTGCAATATCTGGAATCAATTTTGGGAAGTGTATTTTTGTAAGACGCAAAATGATAATGGGTAGAGGGATCTTCGCTGTTGTAGTGGTTGTTTGAGACTGAAGATGGCTGCGAATACAGCACATTCAGCACAAATGCTGTTTTGTTTTTCTAAATTATAGTGCATCCTTCAAAGAAAGGAATACATGTATACCATGATTTAATTTGTGAATCATGTTTTTGAATTGGAGCGTTAGGTATTTACCGCCTCACTGTGAAGATAAGCCTTAACTGATAAAAAAGAACTTCATTTTGTTTGCAGCTTTTTCCTAAGTCTCTATATACAGTATCAAGAACTCACAATTTTGATGTGTACTGGTAGATGGGATCATCATGTATTAGTTTGCAGGCTGGGTATGTTTCGCTTCAACCATCAGTTTGAATTTTTACCACCTCGCTCAGTTCATCGCCACACAACCTGGAAAAATTTAAGGTTGAATAAAGATAAATTGACTAGAGCAGGACTTCAACCTCAGACCTCTGGATTAACGTGCCATCAATCTACCAACTGGGCTATGTCATGTATGTAGAGCTGTCGAATTCAATGGTCGTATTTTAGTAAAAATTACCCCCAAAACAGGTTACGCTTTTTCTGTGATTTTGTTCTTGTTCATTTCAATTGTGATAATCAAAATTAAGCAATGCTGATTTGTTAGTTCTTCAATTGCTATTTCCTTGACTTTGACAGTATTTCATGCGGAAATGTTTCTCTGGAGGAATGGTATGAACTTTTAATAATCAGTCAGTTTTGAGAATGAAGCAAAGCATCCCCCTTCCATTATCAATCTTGTACTTTGTCTAAAAGTGTTTTTACAATTTCGCTTTCATTTGTAAATTAAAGCAAAACACAAACAGTATATAGTAGATGCACCACAATGGACCGGCATTCAGCTTTGGCGAAAAATTTATTACAGTATTAAGTGTTTCATGCAAATGGAACAATTCACAAAACTATCTTTGAAAGTGTGCCGCCAGCATGTTTTGATTGTAAACAAAAATTGCATACTGTAGCAATCTCATTCAGGCAGGAAATTTACTTCATTGATCAATCTTGATACCATCTTCAGATGTTCGCCCCTCTTAATAAAGAAGAAGGGGAAAAAAGGACCCTGTGTATATGGAGCAATTCCCTCACCTCCCTTTGCCGTGCAATATCAGATTATTTTGTTAGCGCCTGGAACAGCTTGTGAGAATACAATCAAGATTTCATTTTATGATTACGGCCAAACCTGTCAGCATGAATTCAGCTGTTTTGTATTCATGTAGTGACTTAATTTCCTTGATAAGCTGTGACTCTCCAAAATGTACCTCGGGTAACGCAACAATGACTTGGGGTTTACGGGGAGTAATAATGTAACGTTGCACAATTGTATGCACACAGAATCCGATGAATCTAGAGTGGTCTTCATATAGTGGCTGAAACTGGGAAGTTGTTTTGACTTGAACAATTTGAAAGAAAATTATTATGTTCCCATCAAGACTATTTACAGGCATGCATTTTGAAATAATTTTGGTTTTTATTTTAAAGAGACTTTTTACAGGCAATGTTTTGTTGGATCAGCTGATTTCATCCATTCTCTTCCTTTTTAGTGCCGTAGAAAACTTTTAAAAAACACTGTACAAAGTTTGTGTGCTGAGCTGTCTCCTCTTTTTTGTTGCAAAAACAAAGTTGCATGTCTGTGTTTACAAAATAAGTTTGGCTGAGTTTTTGAATGGCTTAGTTTTTGCATTATTGCAAAATCAAAGGACATGATCTATAAATATGGATTTTCTGCCCGACCATTACTATTGCCAAGCACAGCTAAATTTATCCTCTCTCAATTGCAAGGTTTTTGATGGATTCAATCCTGCATAATATGTAGCTGAATGAACCTTTCTTTGATAAGGGTCAGACATAATAATCATATGAGAGCAGCCATCTTGTTTTTCTCTCATTTCAATGCAATGTAACCAAAGTGAGGCCAAATCAGTGGCTGCAGCTGCGACTTGGTAGTCACATATCAACCATATCGACCATATCAACACCCTTAGTAATAAACTATTTGTGAGTTAGATTTGATTTATGTCAGACTTCAGAGACAGTTTTTACTTGTATGTCACATTTGTGCAAGGCAAGATTTGTATAGCAACCTCCAGATGAGCAAACCGTGGCGCTATTGTGCCATGCACATTAGAACAAAGCTGTGCATGGGTGTTCACCGTCTCTTACGTAACTACGCCAAAGCATGCTCCCAAACCATGTGACATAGCAACTGTCTCTATAGTCTGAGGAGTTCAAATTTAAGCAGTAACTTGTGACTTCTAAAGTCATTGTACCAGACAGTATTCAAATATAACTCACAAGTGAATTTTTCAGACAAGGCCAGCCCTTGTGCTGGGATGAAAAAAAAGTCTGGCCCCTTTCTGGTACAATGACACTTAAATTTCATCACTGCTGTTGTCTCAAGGAACATGACCAAGATGAAGGCAACATGATAAATGCATGTTCTTCAGACTCAGAAAGCTTCGTGGTGACAGTGGTATCAAAACAGAAGGAAGGGGTTTACAACCAAACTTTAGATTAGTGTAGTGGGGGGCAAAGTAGTGAACATAATAGGGTATCACAATCATCAAATAGTATATTGTTGCTTAAAAAAAAGGAAGCAGGACTTCACATCCTCCCAGGTGGAACCCCCACCCTTCCCCCTTTCCCCCTTCCCCTTGGGCCGAACCCAATTAACTTCCCCACTTGATGTTTATCTGGCCAAAACCTTTTGAACGGCGTAGGCATTGAGTCAAGGAGCTTCGAGAAATTGATTTGGAAGTGCATAATAAAACGCTGAGATTTCAGCTTCAGATATTCAGCCGTGCGGCCATAAGGTCAGGACGATTTAATGGGATTTTTTCCCCCCACTCTCTCTCTCTCTCTCTCTTTCTGTCTCGCTCAGTGATAGGATTTCATTTCAAGCCTGTAAAGGAAATAAGTAGGTTATTGAACCCATAGAGTCATTAAATAAAAACAAGAAGACCATTAGCTTATTTTTGATATGAGATTTTCAAGTCGGATTGGTTTGGAGCCATTTATATGGTATAAGCCATCTTATTACTGACTGATAAATGAACGTGTGTCTATGCTAGTTTGTGCTGTTGTGTAGACCCCAAAACACCTTAACATTTTTGTTTGTCTAAATGTATGCTTTGTTTGTAACAGGTGGAGGTTTATGTTTTGTTATCTTGTTAAGGGTTTTGTTTTTAGGGAGAAAAGTAAAAAAGGGAGGGAGAATTTCACCTGATTCATTGAGCATTGTGTGATTGCTTCATTCTTTTCAGCTTGCAAACTTCATAAATTGTGCTTCCATGATCATTGGAGCAGGTGATAATTTAAGGGGTTGTGTTTAAGGAGAAAAGTGAAAAGTAGAAAGAGAAGGGAAACCTTGAGCCCAACACCCTATTTTGTCCTTCAGCCTCCTCCAAAGGTACTTTCCTGGATGTGCCAACTAACACATCATTTGAATTACAGAAGAGTTAATTTCCTCTGACAGGGTTTGCCATGGTTGATGAACTGAGCAGGGTGGTAAAATTTTGAAATATTGATGGAGGCTGAATGTACACAGTCTGCAAACACAAATGTGCAATGAATCCACCAACACACACAATTTGTACAAGGGAATAAACACAAAAATGACACAACAATTTTTCAAGCAGTATTTTTTTCCATGGCAAATATTCACAGTGAGGTGGTGATATCTGGATATTGGCCAAAACATGAGAGAGACATTCAGTAGGCTGCTTCTCGTTTGAATGAGCAGTAGAATTACTGCCCTCTAGCTTACAAGAAACATAAACAACTAGCCTGTGATTTTTGTTTTCTTTGAAGTTAGTGCTTACTTTGGTCTTTAAAAAAAGGCACCATGATCATTTCAGTGTCCAGTAATTTAACACTGTTAGTAAACTCAAAACTGAACATTATTACTGAACCCTGCAGTCTGGTGTTTTTCCAAATGCATATTTTACTAAAGTAAACTTAAACATTTTATTTCCCAGTCTAAAAAAACCATCATTGTAAACAGTCCAGGGCCATTGTCCAGTAATTTCATCACTGGGCTAACAAATACTAGTAGACCCACATCTGAACAAGTCTAGTGTGTTTTTTATTTTTATTTTAACATGTCCGTTTGAAGTGAAATCCCTATCTACATGCAAGCGTTCAGCAATAAGAAAAAAAAGAAAGAAATATTTTAGGCCTTGTAAATAGTATTTTTGGTCCAGTGACAGTTCCCGAGCTACAATACCTACGATGTAGAATGTAGAAGAGAGTTACGTGAATTTCAAGCGTGGTGGGTACTTTGACGAAGTTTTATACAAACTATGAAACCTCCTCGGTAACATAAAGGAGACCAGATTGAAACTTAACATTCTCAGTAATGACATACACAGATTATACAATTACAAAGTACATGTAAGCATTAACTTTTAAAATGAGCAATGAAGATTTTTCATTAAAACAACCTTAACTAATTCCTCACAAACCAATTAAACTTGACATCTATCTCTCCATAACACATACAAGTAGCCTGAAGTTGACTTGATCAACCTTTCCAGACACACTGAGGTCATATTGTGGTCCCACCATGGACCATGGTATAACCAAGTTCAGATACATGTAAGCTCCGTCCTGCCAAAAGTCTTTTATCCACACTCGGTGACCGATATCAGATCCTTTTACATTAACCACATTACCCTAATGGCATCTACATTAACTTGTAATTTACTTGGCCCCATTTTAAGCGGAGCGCGCCCCACTTTTTATCACCAGGTTTTGGATCGATCGATAAATTGAATTTGGCGGCCCCATATTTTTTTTTTATGTTGTCCGGGTTCCAAAGGTACATGAATGCCTCATTTAGAAAAGGAAACAATGGTCTGTTTCTCTTTGGCTTCTAAAAGCACCATTAATGCCAATTTTCCACTGCCCTTTTTTTTCCTCTAAGAGGCACTCAGATTTGTATATTTAACCTCTTTGGGAACAAATCAGCAATGCAGCTAAGAAACCAAAATACCTCTGTTGTCGGCTTAATTTTTATGTTGACAGTTTGCTGTATGGTTTTTTTTTTTCCCCGCCAGACCTTGTATTGGTAAATGATGTTCTAGATTTGATGTACAGTATACATGTACACAAACTATACGTGTATGTAGAATGAGTAATGTGATTTGACTCCTGGGCTGTCAGTAATAGTGTAGAATACAACATTTCTCAGCGGACACAATTTCTTTGAAAGGAAGGCAGGCATGCAACGTCTCAGCTGATTTCCTTTTCTTCTCTAAGTGCAATAGAAACTGGAAAAGATCCTACGTTTATGAAGAGGTTCATTTGGGATTGTGTCGACCACTAGTCCCTAAATGTATGATGTCTGATTGTACACCCCCAAAAATACATCATTTTGAAGTTCCTTGAACACCAACACAATCTTTTATACAAGATTCAAGGTGTTTGATACGCGTAACTAGCAATACTTAAAAGTTAGATTCGACTCATACACAAACAGGTTCCTTTAGTGTTGTGTCATTTGTACAATTTCCACATTTAAATTGAACACTCGAATTAAACAAAGTCCAATCAGTTTCCTCTGCTAGAGATTGCCCTCTACTCTCACTGTAAATAAAATGATGGAAACTGACGGATCCGAGGATGCATGTAGTACAACATTAGTGTTTGTTTAATCAGTGTACAATGTAGTGAGATGTTGTGTTTGTTTTTCCCGGCGAAGCCCTTTACCAAATCCATTAAATCAACCACCTCTTGGTTCACCTGTTTGTGTTATATTCAATTTAGAAGTAGAACAGATTGGGCCCCCGGGTAGCCAACTTATCCAACGGTAATGAACACAGAATTTTTTTTTTATTTCGCTCAGTTGGAACTTGATCCAAGTTTTTCCTATCGAAACGCATCGCCAAGATATACCTTCTGGGGTGTATCTTAAGCGTGTACTAAGTGAATCAGGAATGACTTGTTATGCTGGTGATCCCACGTCAGACACTGCTTTCAGACTTCTTTTTTTTTAATGAAATTTATCAAAACATCCGCTCTATCTGAGCCCCCTTGGACAGCTGTGAGGTGCCCACAGGTGTGGAGGAGAGTTTGTGTGTTGGACGACAGTTATTTTGATGGAGGAAGGTGTAGATAAAATCACATATACTTCTTGTTAATGGATAGATATCACTTGACGTTGCAAGCGATTATTGCAGTCGGCAGCTTTGGGTACGCTGGAGATAGATTTGCTTTAATTGGAGAGAGTATTGAAATTAATTTGTTTCGGCATTCATGAAACACCCTATGTGTTGTTCATATTCTATTTCTCTCCACAACTTGCCATATTTAAAAAATATATCTTGTACGTGACATTAGGCATGTATGAGCTATTGTTACTTGTCTGGTTGGGAAGGACGTAAGGCTTTTGTGGCATTCTGCTGGGAGTGCAACATTCTTCCGGCAGAAGTTTCTCAGCAACAATGGTTATATTAATACAAAAATGCAAACAGTAACTTTAAAATTTGCACATTGCCAGAATTACTACTACTGAGACATGCTTTTCCATACCTGAGCTGAATTTAAATTGCCTACATTCACTAATAAATGTCTGAGAAACAATAAATCATATGAATTGTGCATTCTTGAAACACAACTTTGCGCATTAGTTGCTTCTAACCATGTGCCAAGCACACGCAAGTTACATCCTTCTGCAGGGCTTACAAACATATTATAAAAATATAAATAATGAAGCCTAAATAAAATGCAAAGATGGAGAAGGCTTGATTGATGCGGAAAATATATTTTTTGTTTTGCCTAATAGAACAAATGATCTGTTGGTCATGGTCATACAAAACAAATTTGCATTGAATACAGATATAGGTCCCCTAGCCGTTCTATGGATATTGTAGGTCTTAAACAAATCTACTTTTAAAGAGTTTGCAAGCTTGAACATCAGCACAGTTCCATGCCAAGTGGAAGAGAATTGAGAAATAGCATTTGTATTTAATTTGGCACTATTCTTATCTCTGTTGATTCCTGCACAGAGCCAGGTGGAACTTTTTTACCATGGGCAGGGTTCAAAACACTTTCAGAGAAAATATATAAGAGGTGAAGCATCTGATCTGCTTCATGACAAAGCCAACTGCCCTTTTAAAGCAATCTGTGTAAAGATGTCAACAATACACCACAAAGAACCCTTCACTCTATGTATCAGTATCTTCTAACAGTATAATCCCCCATATAGATCTTGCCCCTGGGGCAAGACGGCTCCATTGTCAAATCTACATATTATGCACAGATGGATATTTCCAGGCCTTGTATGATACCTTCTCGTATTATTCTTATTGATCCATCTTATTTAGTTACTTGTACAGTGCGCAATTTGATCACCTTGCCGTGATTGCATACCCTGTTTATCAAAGCAGTATCATCTTCTTAGTGGGAAGTACAAGGCAATGTATTTATTAATTTTTATTAATTAAGTTCACCTGAGGTGCAGAGTGTTTTGAAGAATGTCCAGAAAAGCGATGGAGGGATTCAATAAATACTTAAAGACTGTAACTATTTTGGTAAACAGAACAAACACCACTTCTGACCACCCAAATGGTGATCTGTATAATTAGGACAAAAAATAAAAAAATAAAAATATTATGTGCTGTAAAAGGTTAGAATATGTGATATACTATGGATTGTGCAAGTCTGACAGGTATCTGACTTGTTAAAGTGTGATATTCCGTTTCCTTCAAACTGTTAAAGCAGTGTTCAAATATGTGTGACACTTGCACGGTCTATTGCTGCTGGTGCCCATTGCTTTTGCCCTGGTGCCCTTTTGGAAAGTTCAAAATACAGATTTAAATTGTTCTCAATACCCTTAACCAGGGAGAATTGCTGTCACCGTTCATAAACAACAAGGCCTGGGTCAAATTTTTCATGAAATTGGGCCCTTGGTCATACAGCAGCTTTTAAAAAGCCCCAAAACTAGCAAAGCACAACATATTTGTGCTCACCAGAAATTGGTTACCAGCCAGAATAACATGTCTCGTGCACCATTTGGGACTGGTATCCTGCTCAATTTTGTTCAGCAAATTGCCTTTGCTCAGTACATACTGACATCAAAATCACTGCACTTTAGTGAAATTAAAATCACTACAACATTATGTGTATATATAATTTATTATTTTGCTAATAAGTGCCAATGACCTTTGTGGCATCCATGTAATTCCAGGCCTGGTATTTTTATGACTTGTTTGTAATAATTGTGCAAAGCTTGTGGTAAACCTTTTCCCTAATGTTTTTGACCTCTTGCCATTTTATGAAATGCCTCTGACACTCCAGCTTCTTCTGACCTGTAACACAAGCTGGGTGTATCCATTTTCGGAAGCACCTTTCATCTAAAATGAATACCCCATTTGTATTTTTTACTGAAGACCTAAAAGTTATTTTGAGCTGTACCTTTTTGTTATTCAACGAGTTGACACCAAGCTGTTTCTTTCAGATAGGGTCCTAGTGCCTTCCCTGCTGGACCTTGCTTATCTCCAATTTAGGTTCCATGTCTTGATTTTACGGGGCTAATGGTATAAAAGGCTTTTGGCCGCTCAATTTAGATGGGTTTAACACCAGCCAGGCATGAGCTAAATGTGGGTGGTTGTCCCATGTTGGCCTTTCAGTGGAACTGTTTGGTATAATTATTTGGAATTCTAGTAATGAGATCTACTCTGAAAGGACTTGCAGGAGTTTAAATGAGATGTTCTGTATTTGTTGTACCTTCATTGAGTAGATTTGTTTTTCTCAATGAGGCCTTTATGTATTCTGGTTGATGTAGTTTTCACATGTTGATTTGTTGGGACCAGTGGCTTCAGTGTGTGGAGAATGAATCTGTCTTCCTCTGCCCGTATTTTGAGTGCTGAACATTTTAACAAATTATGTTGCAGTTTCTATAGGTATTTTTTCAAGCCCTAAATTTAACTCCTAAACCTTTACAGCAAGGAATTAACTTGGGGGGAAATTGCAATTTTGTAGGCCTGTAACATTTCTGGGGTTTTTCTTTCTTTCTTGGACTGTATTTTTAGCCTTGGTACTGTTTATGCCAAACTGTTATTGCATTTGAATTGATTGGAATATATTACCCAAACCTAAAACACAAATTGTAAAGAATTAAACCCTTCACTCTGAGTGAAAACAAATGTGAAAACAAGTTTTCCAAAGGAATGCCCACCCTCTCTCTGAGATTTTACGTGGCTGCTCAGTACGTGTGCCTTCACTTTAAAGTGTGTGGTGTACACAGTATGTATGAGGACAATTTATTCAAGATACTTTGCCATTAGTCTGACAGGAATTAAATGGAAGTTATTACAGGATGCTCTGGGGTGTAATTGCCAAGCTGTGGGTCATAGAGGAAGGGCCAGATGACACTGGGAAATCACCACATTTTGGCGATAGCGTAATTTACAAGCACTTCAATATCGCAGGATTGTTGGCATGTGGAAGGGCTTTTTTTTTTTTACATTTGGAGAGGGAAGATTGTGAGGATGGTTTCAGGATCTTGTGACTTGGTGATATTGGTTTGGAGGAGGTTGATGGGGGTAGGACTGAATGATTAGCTGTCCAGGTTGTTGTGAACATTCTTAAAGGATGTGGGCTGTACCACCTTGTCCAGATGCCATATCTATCAAGTTGTGTAATTAACAAATATTGAATCAGCTGCAGAGATATCTTCAACTATCCCCTTTATGTATTGAAACAATTTTATGTCATTTAAAAAAAATCTCTCTGAAAATGCGCACTTCTGAAATGCGACTTCGACTCAGACACCCCTGTGCTTTACCATTATTCACCCTCAACTATCATGATGGAAATGTACTATAAAACACAGATCAAGACAGTTTTATTAAAAAACAAAGATCCTGGCTGAAAATTAATGGGCGAAACTTGCCACTGCTTTGTGTAAGCATTTACTAACTAGGTCATGACACCTGTCAATGTTTACATCATTTGTACTACTTGCAGTTTTTGTATCAACTCAAACAATAAAAATAGACAAGGGGGGAACCAGACCGAGAGAATTTACAGCTGTCAAAGTCAAAGGTCAGCAATGAGGTTGCAACTAAACAGCCACACCTGCCCACCAAATGATAAACATATCAAATTTATGTGTGGCTTGCATCGTAAACTACCAAGTGGCACCTAGGTGTAATGGATAACAAGACCAAGTTTTGAAGAAAGAAAAAATCAATTTGATTTGAAATTTTTAGTTTTATTATTTTTATTGAATTGGTGGTGCATATTACGCATGATATTGATTTATTGCAGAGTTTATTATTTTATGTTTATGGTTTAACCCCAAGAGAAAGGACATGA
>CM021538.1:9321366-9338425 GCA_010994315.2 Pisaster ochraceus | reverse complement strand
AATTAAACAAGATGCAAATCAAGTTTTGATTTTGACCCATACCCTTTTTTCAGTTCATTTAACAATATTTAAAAAACATGAGTTGCAGAAGATGTTCTCAATAACAGTACTTTCTCACACACACATAAAAGCTTTCAGCTAACAGATCACAAAAAAATAATTGTCAATTACTGGTAAAACAGGCAAAGTACTCCAAGTCCCCTTTGATGTTCCCAAACCTTGCTTTGACCACTCCCCAATGAAATTGTCATTGGGTTGATAGCAGCTTAAGTTCTTTGGACATGAGCATATAGTTCAGATCACTATAAACTGGGTCCACATGTAGGTTTTATAATATTAGAGACCCACTTTAAAGTGATTGGAGTATTTTATACACTTCCCCCACATAGTTGTACTGTACTTACAAAACTAAAATACTGTCTAGCGAGTGAGAGGCCCGTCAACTAAATTGGTCCCCTCAGATATGATTAAACTTGTAGTTCGATCTCTCATGCTAGCCTCCTTTAAAGAATAAATGATGGGAGACAGAGTGATGTTATCACCCTCGTTGTGTCATTGCCTAATTACATGTCTAATAAACCCGCCCAGTAAAACTTAGTTCAGGGTACCAGTTGGTAATACAGTCAAGAATGAGCGCCTCAATTATATATTGGTTGGCACCCTGTTTCCATTTGGTAAAACTTTTCTGTCCTTCACAAGGTTGTACAATGGTGCAGTTCTGTTATATGGACTTCTTGTGTGGATAAAAATGTGAAGCTTTTTATCTATAAACTATGACTATTGTCAATACATCACACATGCCCAAATCTGCTGCTAGCGCAAACATAAAGAACACTTCTGGCTCTAAAGCAGGCATACTTTGGTGTGTACCTTCCCTAAAAAAAAACCAATTTTTTTCATAGTTCAAAAGGCATTCCTTATGACAGAAACTGATAGTTATGACAAGACAGTGAGTCTCTGAAAAAACATGCGAAAGGCACGTCCAGAGATTATCAATTTGTATGCATAATTCTCAAAGAATAACTTTCTCAATACATTTGGTAATTGTTGGAGCCAGTTTGTTTAAAGTGGGCTTGGCTTACTGTGGTATTACCTCACAGTTGCCATCAAGATATGTATTGGCCTACATGATTGTGAATGACTGAGGTATATAAACTGTAAACCACCAATTATTATTTACACACATATCACTGCACTGAAAGCTAGGACCATTCAGCTAGGAACAAAGTGTCATAACAAGGTTATTATCCTTGCAGGTGTGTGCACTGCCATGACTGCCGAGTGTTGACATTGTTAAGTTTGATTAATGACAGTAAACAACTTGCAAAACATAAGTCACAAGGGGTAAAAAAGGGGAAGCTTAAACTAGTCATGGCAGGGCAGTGGATGGGGTGATTCATATCATACAGACTGAAATGCATTAAACACATAACAACACGATCATTGAACACTCTTACCTTTTCAAATTTTAGAATGCACCATCAACCAGTCCGCAAGTCCAACCTTCAACCACAAGCAAGCAGAACTCCCCAACCGTCCTCTCTGCAACACAAAATCAGACTGACACTGAACATCCCCCTCTTCCACTAAACCATTATATTTCATGGGTGAAATTTGCTGGCTGCAATTGCCACATTTTTAGTGCGGGCCATGATTGATGACCCAATAGAAATTTCAATTTAATAGTGTCTAGGGGCCAGGCTTCCCTCAGCAGGGCTCTTTTCGTCCTCTCCCTTCTCTTCTCTTCTCTTTCATGACTGGTGTTTTGAATAATTGGTTGTGGGAATCAGGGGAGTGAACAGGGGGATAACCTCACCTCATGCTGAGAGTGTTTCAGTGTAGACTTCACGATGAGAGACCAGAACAAAAATATTGAAAATCTCTTTAGAGTTGGAGCAGGGAATGTTTACTCTTTTTCTGTAGCTCAATCGGGTTGTCTGTTTGATTGATCACCTGCTTGCAGTAAAACAAAACTGAGCCTCCTTTTTTATTATTGCTTGAGAAGTGGTGTAAAAAAAAAATATGAGGGTTTGGAATTTTTGTTTGATATTTGAGAGGTCACTGTGTCAGTAGTATGAACAGTGAACAGTTTGGTGTACTTCCAAGAAACTTTGCTGAAATGCATGTGTTTCATCTAAATGCCATTGTGTGTACAGCATTATGTGCAGTGTGTTTACATTGCTGTAGCGCCAATAAATCAAAGTTTACATGTAAACTATTTGCAGGTGAGAAGTACTGTTGATTGGGGAAATGTTTTCATCTAATGGCTATGATGGCAGACATTCATTTAAACAGAGACGATGTAGGCTATTTCGCTGGCATTTGCTTCTTCCGCCCCTTACAGATGTTCCCATAGACCCTCTGATTTTGTAATAGAAATGACCTTTTCCCAGAGAAAGTGGACTTAATATTAGATGAGAATGACATTTCAAGCCTGGTTGAGTTGGACAGAAATGGCTTGACTTTTAAAAGTGGCAGGACAGACAACTTTTAACAGAAAAAAACAAAAATGATAAAAACCGTAATTGTTTCACCTCCATTAGATCTCTAAGCGTCTTTAAATGAAGCATTAATATTCATTCTTTCAGAACCCCAAGTTAAAATTGATTGTATGAAGTGAAAACCACAGACCCTAGACGAGACACTAGTCCATGACTTAACAATTCAAGGGAACCCAAAGGTGATTGATTGTATACTCACATGAGCAGACATCGGAGAGACTCTTGCCAAGTCAAGGGTTCATTTCCATAAGCCAGCAGCACTCAGCGGAAGTTATAGTTATTCCATAGTAATTCCAAAGCTTGAGTTTTTCAACCATACCAGGGAGGCAAAACACACACCACACTCGTTGACAGAGGAGCCTCATTCATGTCACCACATTTCCTGGAATCGCAGCAACAAAATAACCTCTTGATTATTGTCTCACGATTGCATGTCATGATTCCCATATTACAGAAGACCGAGCCATCTTAATGAAGTCCACGTTTGCATTGGACACACCATCCTCTGTGTTCGTCCTCTATGGTGACTTTTTATAATACCAATCCTAATTCATTTGCTATGGATAGCCATGGTGCGATTGGTATGCCTCGGTTGACTCGATCCAGTTTAATTTTTTATTTAGGGGCGGGTGATTACGTGGAATACTGTCTGGTGATATTGCACATCTGTTTGTTTGTTGTTGATGGTTGCTGTGAACCAGTGGGGGGAAATATTGCTAAGTTCTGTGTCTTGCTGTTACCTCATTTATGATTGATTATAAGTTTATTGCTCAGAAGTTTGTATAGCATTTTATGTATTGTTGAAAGTATACAGTTTGTACCATACAGTTGGAGGGTTTTGTTGATTTTAAGCAAAGGCTTCACAACATAGTATACTCAAAAATGCTTGAAAAGTTTTATACCAATAGATCAAACATATAATTTGCAACAAGCAGTTCAAGTCAGTGATCCTGTAATGCATGGCAGTAAGCATAAGCTACACTGTACATGTAAAATATTTCAAATATGGAAAGCTGACTCCAACAGACATCATTAAACTTGTGTTATTAGGGGTATTCAAAAGCCAACAAATCAGTGAATCAATCATATTGATTCAATTTTAAACCACCTCACATTTGTATCTAAGTTTTCTGTATTCATAACTCTACATTATTGTGAATTCACTGAAAGTCTGAATATTTTTTAATAAACCGTATTAGTGACGGCACTTTTGGGCTGAAGCTAAATTGCTCCAAAACAACTGCAGGCTTACAGTCATTTCATTCCACGTAACAGAAGCAAGGAATATTTTCTCCGGAGACTATAAACACCACTCAGATTTCCATATTCCAGAAAGGTTCCAAAGTTCAGTACTTCCCAAGGGCGAATGCAAATTTTTGAATTATCGACACTCACTTTCTCTCCATGGTAGATTTAAGAAGGGCCTCCTGAGGTCGTCACAGGTTTTTTAAGGTGGTTCTTGTGGTAAGATGGAGAACTTGATGGAGAACTTGTTGATGTATTGGTGGTTTCACTGATTTTGAGTCGCTTGATCAGGCAGGGGGTTGTAGTTAGATAGTGTGCACTTACTATGCATGTAATTTAAATGTGTTGAGAGTAGTTGTCAGCAAGCTTTTATCTTGCAGGGGGATTGTACCTAATGCAAGGCAACTATTAAGAGATGTGCAGTGTCGCATGAAGTAATGCAGAATGGAAGAATTAATTTCACATTTGTTTAAACCGACATTGCACTTTAAAATGTGTACTTGAGTGCCTTTAAAAAGACAATAAGAAAGCAATCTGTAACCCTCAGTTTTCGGAAGTGGCACGCGATATAGCTGGTGATCATACAACAGAGCAGTGAAACAGATTGTTTTATGCTAACAGCACCACCCATGGAAGGTCCATTTGGAATTCTGTGAACTTTAAACATGGCTGTCTAATCGTTGTGTTTGTTGAGTCTTACACATCCGTTCCTCTCTGAAGTCTCTTCCTTCCTCTGTGGTCCAAGTAAACTTGCTTAGAAAAACCACTAAATATTTGAACGCCTGTGCTACGAGTAGATTTATAACAGAAGACGTTTGATTCCCATCATCACACTGGAGATTCGTGTAGCTTTCCAAACCATTACTTTCCCCGGCAGAGGACGAGATACCACATTATCCAATAAAGCTCTCTGAAGTGCAATGATCACTTTGATTGAGCGTGACAATTTTGATGACAACTGGTGGCGAGTGCACTGTACATATCTCCAGATGAATAGCTGTTGATTTACTCATGATTGCCCCTAACACTGCCGTTATTCACCACACAGTCATTGCTTGAAGGTTCAATCAAAACACGAAATCATCTGAAGAATGCAGTAGACTTTCAGAATCACGATAAACTTGAGGCAAACTATCCAACTGCAAAGGAAAGAGATGAGATCAGATTAAGCAGCAAATTCAAGGAAGGAATCTGATACTAATGCATGAAATGTCATAATCTTGAGTGAAAAAATGTCAGTGGCTAGAAGTTCTTTACCATGTGTAAACTCCCTGTGCTGGTTGTTTTTTTCCATGCAACCAAGCCGTTACTTTTTAGGTGAACAGCAAGGACTTATGCTGTAGAATGCTGGCTGTTTCTGCAACTCAGGCTCTTAAATCACGATTACTCTGAGTTGGGCAGGAAGAAATGGCTTGAAATAAATCACATTGAAAGCAGCTGTCGCCAGAAATCCAAATGAAAATAAACTCAACATTCTGTGCACCTATGCTGCTGTGAGAATGACCAGTGTTGATGACAAATATGATGGATTCTGTGACATGTGATTGGATGATAGATTTATGAAGATGTAATGAATATTCATGAGGAGGTTCCTTTTGTGTTGTTTATGGATTGACTACTCAGTGTGTGATTGGATGATTGTTTTATGGTTTCAGTGATGTCTGAATGATCAGTTGTGTAGGTCTGGTTGTGTAGTGTTTGTACATGTATGTACCTGTTCATGAGGATGATCGCCCAATGTCAATGTTTGATGACATTACCATGAATATTTATGGTGTAATTGCTCTGACTGTGGAGGCATGCTCCGACATGCTTTTGCAAGATACATGTGGACAGGCTGACACTCCATTGATGCAAGGGCAAGGAAGTTTTCTCTAAGTAAAGGGCACCTCTATGAGGGAAGTGACAATTTCTACTGGCACATTTAAATAATAATAATAATCGATTCTTTTATAGCGCTTTATCACAGCCCGAAGGTCGTATCAAAGCGCTTCTGACATTATTACCCCTGGTCACTGGGCCATATATTTTATTCCTTAAACCATCTCAGCTCCCTGGGGAGTATACAGCCGGTGCTGCGTGTTACCGCACTCCAAGCTTATCATTCACATAAACCATCTCTGCGCTCCAGGTACCCATTTTACCCCTGGGTGGAGAGAAGCAATTATGGTTATGTGTCTTGCTCAAAGACACAAGTGTCACAACCGGGATTCGAACCCACATACCGATAACTTAACCGCCAGAACTTGAGTCCAATGCTCTTATCCGCTCGGCCATGACACACCTTAAGGGGCATAGAGGGAACGACCCGGGGCGTGGATGCAACTGTGTTGCCTCTATCAAGTATTCAGGCCTGCATGTAGATTGATGATGCTCTTCAATTGATGGGGGTGATGAATATTTATCAGCAGGTTCATAATGTTGTAAAGAAAATATTGCTACATGAAACTTGCTGTCAGCCCAGCGGACTAATGATGATGTTTGGTGACACGGTGAATATTCATGTGGGTAGATTGATGGCGTTGTTAAATGTTGTAATAATAGCAAAGTGCCATGTGGCAGTTCATTTGTATTGCTGCATGATTATTATTCAATTAGTGTGGTAAAGGAGTCTTTAATCGTGCAGAATTTATGAAGGGAATTTAGCCCATTACGGGATATGATGAATTTGCAAGAGGTTTTCAATTCTACCGGTGAATTAATTTACCACTGTCCAATTAAATACTGAAACTGACTTTTCAACTGAACCCAGGAAAAACATATCACCACGTTTTCTGGCTAGTTATGTATTGTCATTGATAAATACTTGTTCTGGTACTCACAATACACTACAAACTGAATTGTTCTTTTCTTCCCAGAAGGCACATTAATCAATTATCAATGGACAATAGAAGCTGTTGACCCAATTTACTTGATGTCATTCAGAACCAATTTTGGTTGTGCCATTTTTGGAGTCAGTTTCCCTTTGTGTCACGCTGTAGAGCGCATTTTGGGTGTGTGTGAGTTTACATGCTCACAGTATATTTACCTACGATTTCACTCCCAAAATAGCAAACAATGGGGAAACAGTGACGTCAGTGCAAGGGGTTAATATGTTGAAATTTTGCATAATTGAAAGGAGTGAGACTAATTTTGTCCTTTCAGCCTCGATTTGGTTACATTGATTTGAATGAGGAAAAAACAAGATGGCCACACTAATAGGCTCTTTCCAAACCAGTGCCCAATTTCACACATAGAGCAGGAAATATTGCTTAACAATTTTCTTCTTGGCAGAAATGATCAGAATATCAGTCACAAGTTGTACATGTGACATGGTAGTTTTGCTGGTAAACTTATTCTGGTAAGCATAATTTTGTTGTGCGTAGCTACTTTTTATGCTTAAGCAGCTCTATGAAATTGGGCCCTAGGCTTGGGTTCTGGTTCAGTTGTTCTGAAAAAGTGTGCTTTTGGTACGGGGCTTCCAGCAGATGGAGCCCTAGCCCAAGCCATGGTTTCAAACAGGAACATAGAGACTTTATACATGTACATCCTTCATGTAGGATTTATGATACTAACGAAAGTACCCTTGACTAACTGTTATTTCATATAGTACAGTGAAGGGGTGAAGCTGCAATCTCACTTTATTAGCTTGCGTTTAAAATAGCATCGGCCAAGCAATAACAATTCAATAAAAAAAAATACCATTCAAAAGAAACTTAACACAGCTAATTCCAGGCCCTCTCCCTGCACACCATTCCACACCCCAGTGGTAAGTGCAGGTACGTGCCTCTCCAAATTGAGTGTAATTGTGCCAGCATGGCCGGACAGTATGGGACAGCAATTTGACTCATTTAGCTGCAATTGTCGCCACACAGGTGGTGTGCTGTTGACGAGAAATTGCTCGTTAGCCGAGAACATGTGCAGGTAATTACAGTCTGGCATTATCCGTTTATGAATAGGAATAGCTGTGGGGATTTGACATGGTTTTTTCATATCTGTCATCTTTCAAATTAGTTTTTGGAGAGTCTTGCTTGTTTTTCTACACGTTAGGATTGAGTACACAGAGGAAGAAAGGATGGAGGGCGATTAAACTTTGTACATTGAAAGAAAAAAACTGTCATTATTTTAACAAGTACATGTAGCTTAATGGCCTGCGGTGATTCTTGTTGTTAATTAAGTCTGATTCATCTTGTGTTGAAAACAAGGTGCCTTTGCATTGAGACTCCCTTGAAAGAGTTACAAGTCAAATAAGCTAGAAGTCAAAGTTTGCCTCGCATAAAGTTTGAACCAACCCCTCAGTGTACAGTGTGCTATTCCTTGCATTCCTTATCTGATTTCACACAAAGACCTCACTACTGTCCTTTTGGAGTTATGTTTATACTCACATGCGACTGTGAAACGAATTTGACGCCACAACTCTATTTTCGCAACAAATGTTCTGCAAGAGTTGAGCAAACTTTCAACGTGAATGGATTGTTTGTTGCTATTTTGTGATCTCAAAGTCGCTTCACTTTTGCATTTGCATGACGTATAGTCTAGGCTTAAAGCAAGAGTTACCAGAGTGTTGTTGTTCCAACTGCACCCCCCCCCACCTGCCAAATTTGTCTCAATGAATGACAACCTTGATAATATGCAGTGCTGTAAATTGGATGAATTCAACGCAATACTCAAGATGTGGAAACAGTTTGATTACCATATTTACATTGTACACTTTACACATGTACACATTTTGTGTTGGACCCGTTTCCCTATGAAGACCATGACTTATAAATATAGAGCATTTTGATGCAAACCTTGCATATTGTTTTGGAAGAGTTCATGGTATCTACATTGATAGGATAACAAGCACGAAAAGGTGTCGATTTTGTATTTGTGAAAACATTAATTTGCTGATACTTTGCATAAGTTCAATGGAAAGGTAAATTATAAGTTGCTCTCTGTAAGTGGGAAACCCACCTCTTTTTTTGTTCTTTTTTTCTTTTCTTTTTTGTTTCCTTAGTGGTTTATGGTGGAAGTTGAACTATTAGAAAGTTCTTGTACAACTTGTAAAATATGTTGGTTTTGTAAATTAATTGGCATTGAACACAAATGGTAATAACACTTCAAAACAAATATGCTTGACAATTCTCATGTCTGCCTTAATATAATGTAATACCCTACACACTTAATCAATGTCGATGTGAGACTGTTTGCACAAGGATGTCCAACCTGATAAAACTACACATTTCATAACTTAATTGAAAAAGAATTTAATTAATTTGAATCATGCTCATTACGTGAATGAGAATGTGGTGTTATGTTTCACGACGCTGAAAGTCTGAATGTAGGTTGTAATGGCAATTTTCTTGTCTTTTGTTATGATACTCAAAACGCACCTGACATGAATGTAGAAGATGAAGGGCATCTTGTTTTCCTGAGGGGTGGGCACCACACCTCGTCTTCATTGTTCATGAGGCATTCATGATTCATTATAGACACTCAACATGATGAATGGGTCCCATTTAGCTAGGCTTCTGCCTAGGGCTAAGCGTACAGCACTCAATAAGACAACTTTCCTTCACGAGTAATCAAAGGCATTTTAAAGTGCACCCCGTTTTTTCTTGTTAATGAAATGCGCAGAGGTGGACTTGAATTGCGATTGAGTTTTCGTCTCTCACCACGCTGCCGGTTGCATTTGTCTGCTGCAAATTAAAGCCATGCTTTTACCCAATTATTCCTTCCTCCTCTAGCTGGTGGAAGGCGCTATAAGTCCAATACTGTGGAGAGAACTACGTCTTAAAATCTTGTGAGTGGTCAATTTAAGACATACCCGCTATTGGTTTTTATTAATCGCAATTTTGATGAAGGTGTAGACTCAAGTTGATGGGGAGTCAATACGCACTCAAGGGACAAGCACACGACAAGCAGCAAGTTTTCTCAATTTCGAGATGCGGGAAGAACTTCTTTTTAAGCATCTCGCAAAGATTTCTTGGGAAGAGACAAAGTATTTAGAGTTCAGATTTTAATGGAATGGATTTTTATCACAGAGTTGGCGGAGTCAGTGTAAATAGGGGTCATTTTCACTTGAGATGAGTGTTTTACTAATGTACAAAAGGGTGAAATTATATCACGTTGGCATCTGATAAAAGATTGCTTGACACCCCCACAAAGCAACTAAACTGATTTGTTAATATTGTGAACTAAATAGCAGTATAATATTATAAATGTTTTTCTCATATTAAAATATATTGTGGGTAGGAGTGATGAGCAAATCGGTTCCACTCGAGTGAACCATAACATTTTCTGACACTAGCTAATCAGGCGGGTAACTCCTCATATTTACCTGTCTTCCTGATGTTTAACCACTTCATCTAGCATTCACTGAAGGTACAAATCTAGAAGTGTCTTGTCAATACAAAGGCTCTCGTACTTTAAAAAAAAAAAATATGAAGGTATTTTTCAAAAGGGCATTATGAATTTGGTTTGATTGAAAACAAAGTACATTTTTTAAATTTTTTAGATTGAAACCTTCTACAGGGGTCAGGTACAAATGAACATAATCTGTTGTATGTAGCTACCTGGTACATGTACATGTACATGTACATTATAACTGAGCTTCCATTTTCTCATACTATAATAGTGTTTGTGTTAATATCTTCTTCTTTTTTAATCGCAGCATAAATGACTTGAGAGTAACTGCCAGTTTCCTACGTGTATTTGTTCAATGCACAAGAAGTGATTGTTGTTGTCTCGAATACAGCACAGTTTACTTGCACTTTCAATGTTATTCATTGTTACACATACTGTATGTACACTGTAATTGTTAACAGCACAATTGTCGGATTCCCTTGCGGAAGCACAGCTTCCTTCTTCTAAAAGTTGCCACCATGGACTCTAAATTTAGAAATGATTTGGTTTTTAGTCTGTAAACTTTGTTTACATTTCAAAGAATGAAAATGTGATGATGTGGAAGAATAAAGAGCAGTTTGCTGAAGGTGAAGTGAGGATTCTGTCCTAGTTTGACTTGATGGCTCATGTGAATTGGATGCCATGTGTCTGTCGGTGTTATTAAAAACTGGACACTGTATATGTTGCAGTTCCAGTTGTTACAGTAATCAGAACGTGAGATGAATAATTGTAAATGAACTCCTCCAGTTTGGATTGGATTACTCCTTCAAAAAGTCGCAAATTAATTCATAAGATTTCCTCATCCAGTCCTGCCATACAGCGTGCATCTTAAGTGTATTGTGTATAATACTCGGAGGCTATCGTCGTTACCCAAGGGTTTCCTTATTGGGGGACATCGATATCCACAACGGGAGAAGGGGGATCCAATCAAGGTAGAAGTATTTCCCACTTGGGTTTAGGTTAGGCAACATAAAAACACTACAAGCCATATACATGTATGTTCCATGGAATCTTAGCATACCATGAAGTGATATCAAGATAGAGTCCTGTGAACGTACATGACGATGCAAGACATCTGTATTCAACGCAGCTACATTGTACAACGTCATTAGTGTTGTTTTCTTTTAGTGAACTGATCGCTGTATATTCATACCTGATAGTGCAGGGAACTCCTTTTAAAAACGACTTGGATCCTTTTGACGATGACAAACATTCCTTTGACTTTGTCGATTTTTCACTCTTGTAACCACTATTCATAGGCAATCCCTTGATAGACCTTTGGGTCCTGCGCTGAATCCAGTACATATTCCATGTTGGAGCCTGATCATGTTCCTACTCTACAGTATCCATCATGCCCAGTTGATCTGCCAGTTATAAAGCCCTGTGACAAGTGTCACTACGCTTTATGCTCGATGGCTCAGTGGATATTGTGCATCTGCTGTTGTGACAGGTATCGCTCACTGCTGTGATTGGCAGAGAGTTTGCCCACTTGCGGATTGCTGACACCATACTACTCCTATGATGGGCTGATATTGTTTTATGCTCTAGTTCACACAACTGAATAGGACTGTTAATGCTCACAACATTTGCTCAATAAAGACAGGTTACCAGCTTATGAGGCATTGTTTTTCACACTGGTGCCCCTTCTCACTTTTATGTAGCATTTATATTTGTTGAGCACTACTTTATGCGGAATGAGCTCAGTGGAGCTGGTCCCCGTATGCCTTGCATAATGTTCATAAGCGAAGAGCAATGCTTCTAATCAAAGCAATGAGCAATTCCTGAATGTTGTCTGTTGACATCAAACCGGTGACATCAACCATGCAGCCCCATTGGAAACACAAGCACATGTTGCTGACAGACCTTTTTGTAATTGGATTGGCCCCCTCATAAGTGGCAGTAAATAGCCAGGATTTTTTTTTCCCTTCTTTTTTTCTCAGCTATATCTTTGGCAACTCATGATTGGCAATAAGTCCCCTTAGAAGATATTAGTTTCGCCATCCCAGTGTCTGGGCCTGTCAAAACCTCTTAGCTGTACTATCTGGAGTATGTTTTAAACATCGGGCAGATTTGGAAGCTCTCATGAATGACGTCTTTTGAGCCATCGTGACCACTGTCCTAATGGACTGTTTTGTTGGGCAGTAATTGTTGTCTTTTACAGTCCAGAGACTAGATTAGACATTCAACAAACGGGCTCGGCTTCATTTTCAAAATGGCACTTGATCTGATGATCCCGCTTTTTAATGGCTGTAACAAAAAACTTGTTTCTACCTCGGGGGAGATTTGTCATTGATCTCGGAAGAAAATTGTGGCCCCTTAAGTACCTGACACCCACTTATTATGGTGGAAAAATGTTGGCATGAAATTAACCTTTGGGTGTGCAGAGGTGCTGTTTCTGTGAAGAGGGGTTGGAGGACTTACATTTGCTATTGCTATCACAAACATGTTTACAAATGGCTGTTCAGGTTTTGAGGAAAAACAGACCCGCAAAGGGGAGCTGTCACTTGTCTAGTTTATTAACGTCCACTTTATGATGATGTTAGAGTTGATAAATAGGTTAGTAGGTATCCCTCATGATTGTATGAACTAACTTTCTTCTACTAACCTAAAGGAAGAAATATTTCCTTGGAGAAGGTTGATGGGTTAAAAATTCATTCAATCATATTTCTTATTGAGATTGAGAATGCATATAACACTCAAATGATCAACAAACTTTAGGAAACAGTCCTCCCCCAAACCAAAACTATTCCAACTTATTGTTGGTTTCTTTGTCTCTTCAGGATTTTTTGCGGTCAAGAAGGAAGGTGAGTGCGAGAAAACTTCATTGACCCATTTTTGTTCTGAGCTTTTGTTGAAATCCTGCTTATGATTGGGCTGTGCTAAGAATGTTTTTTTGAGCTGAATGACACAGGTCGCCTGTAGACAAAAAGCTACTTGACAAAACTAATACCTGATAAGAACTAAGTGACACCAGTGGGCCCAATGGACACTAGTGCTAACTGCATTGGAATGCTTGATTTTCAAGTGAAGAGCTCTTTCCCTTCTGACCTTGCTTGATTGAGGAATTTTGAATGCATTTTGTTTTCTAAATGCCTCATAATAACTGTGGCTGTTGTCAGACTCCCTTTGACTCACCAACATCTAGATTCACGAAAAAAGAAATACCTGTGGCCCAGTTTGCTTGCACTTTTTCATTGGCAGTTTTATGTTGGTGCTCTGTACACATGTACATATACATGAATCTCTATGTAAAAGGCCAGTCAGAGGAGTTGCCATGGTAATAGTTTGGTGGGCGCCATTACTCCTCTAAGTTGGGATGACATATAGGGTTTTGTCTGAGCAGATTGCCATGGACAGACTGAACCTTGAGGGGTATTGGCTTTGTGTTTACTTTGGTTATAGCTTGTGATATGCTCTAATCAAATTGCATTCTTTCCTTTCTTTTTACCCCTTTTTTTTCGTCTGGGTCCTTGACTGTATATTGTGAATATCTATGATTTTATAAATGTTTGGAAGCCAAGTGCTTGCAATCGCTTTTGATCCATTTATAGAGGTAAACTAAAATGTTGGCCTTAGGTGAAAGTCATTATTGCCCCACCTAACCTCTTTGCATGGATGGCATTAAATATTCTGGATGTAATGTGCTCACAGTTCAAAATTTGTAATGTCAATGGAAGGGAACATTTAACATTGTACAGATATTCAACTTGGTGTGATTTGGGTTTGCACTCGTTACTAAGCAAGCATGTTTGCATCGTTCAGCATGTCAAATACTCATCCAACATTTTTGTTGTTGAAAATAACTGTGAGTAAAGACTCGTACTGGCACATGTTTTTCTAATTTATTTTGTTTGTTAGTTTTATTTATTTATTTATTTATTTATTTTTTTTTTTTTAATGCTCTGGTCACTTTCTGTGCTAACCTCCCAGACAAACAGTATGCCTTGTAAGATTTGAACTGATGTTTGGCTTGATTTATTTCACTTTCCTAATGTTATGTAAATATCAGTTGTAAAAACCATGCTTTGTGACCAATCTTGGCATATATGTTTGAGTGTGTCTTTTAACAGCGTTGTCACAACCATAGTTAAAATAATCAAACAGGTATTCACAAAGGCGGTACTTCAACAAAAATCTAATTTGACAGATGTTTCTGCTGAAAATATTCTCATCTTTGAAAATGACAGTGATTGTCAGACTTGAACAGCAGCTGAGCTGTATAAGCATTTGTTTGGTTCACCATTCTCACTCTGGCCCTAATTATGCTCTGCTTCTAAGGTAACAAGAAAACTAACAAGTAAACAAGGTTGTGTTTTGTGCTCCAAGAGTTATGAAAATCCCGTAGGGGATGGGCACCAGCAATCCAAACAATTTTCGTCCTCCGTGGTTTTCAGGACTTCATGATGCTGTTGCCTACATGTAGATCATATCCCTTGTTAGTAACGTAATCATTTACTGATCATGGGACATTTTAGCCGGGACACGATTAATTAAGTTTGCCTGTCTACTCTGTGTGTTTGTCACGAAAACTGGCCCCGACAGTCCAGGGACAGGGAGCAAGTCTAATCCTTCCTTCCCCATGTGTTTACATTATCACGCAAGTGCATGGAATAGTCCGGTGCACTTGTCTGTACACCAGACTGCATTTCCCATCCATGAGGTTTGAAGAGACAGCTTGAAATTAACTACTGTGGAAAGTGAAACCTGAATACACATTGAATTCCCTACGGTCACCCTTGATTGACTTCAAATGTGGTCTGGTTGCCACGGCGATGGCGATGACCCATTTCTCCATGGTGCTTATCCCCATTTTATCAGTGATTTAGAGTTATGCACTTCTTGCTTTGTGTCAGTTTTGATATTAAAAAACACGGGAGCCCATGAATTCAAGAAAGAAAATACCAATCACAGTGTGAGACACTTCAGTTGGCAATTGTAGTCTGAAATTGTTTATGATTCGCTCATAGCAGGGGGAAACAAATTAATGCATCTGACAGGTTTAGATCAAGTCAGTGAGAGAGTTCCCTAACCATTCCGTCTGCTCCATCGGTTGTTGCGGAGGGCTTTCAAGCTTGTGTTTTTGTTAATCTAGAATGTCTTGCATCTCTATTGTGGGGTTTCAAGAAACAACTTTTTAAAAGTGATATTTTTAAGCCGAAGGTCACAAACTGCCTCATAAAACTGAGATAAGAATTGGGGAAAAGTATGAAAATTTAACTTATGAACCCATCTGCATTGTCTATATAAAATGAACACCATGCAAGGAGAATTGAAATATATGAACATAGCACTTAAAACAACTGCACTTAATAAGTATATTAAGTTAACAATCTACACAGATTTAAAATGATATTAAACCACTCTGCTCCATGATCTGTAAGAACTCTTCCTGCATTAACATCGCAAAAAGAAAAAATACAAAAACACATTGACTTGAAAATTAGATACATCGAAGTTATGTATCGGGAGCATTGATCAGTAACTGTAGTCTAAATGTGTATCTCAGTCTCTCAGTGGAGAGATCCTACATTTACATGTACTTACTGGCTGATGTGATATCATCTCCGAACACTGCACTGCCTTCCCCGGACCCTTGAAAACCCTCAGAGAGAATTGTCAATTTGCAGGTGGAACGAGACGCAGCTTTCGCGAACACGAGTCCAGCCAAGCCGGCCCGCTGCCTACTAAGTGTGTTGTTGTTGTTGTTGCTGCGGCGTTAGACGCCGGTGGTTTGCTAGTGATCTGAAAATTGCCCAGCAGTCAGGGGGTTCAGTTGTGCTGCATGCCTTAAGAGGGCAATATAACAAACGAGGCACGATCCGTCACTGTGCCCTTCACTGTGTCTGTCTCACTCCGCATGCGTTATTTCAGCAACTCCAGTCAGGCTATAACTAATCAGACATCTTAGTGTGTGTGAAATGCAAGCCTAGGGGGGACTAGGGCCTCGTATTATTACCAATCAAGAAATAGGATTGGGGGAGTTATTAGTGTGGCAATAGAACCTCCAGGGAGCTAATTATACCTTGGATGTATATCAGTGGGTCTGCATACATAACCCATTTTAGTATTACATGCCTGGTCTTTTCTATTGTGTATTCCTTCCAAGTCCTTTAATACAAGTACCTATTCAGCGCGGCACAAAAACTGCAAATTACTTCTTTTACTCAGTGTCTGAACTGCCTAGACTGGGGCATATTAAAGCTATTTACAGAGGCTGTTTTTTCCCCTCCATTGACACTTACGCCTCTGTACAACTGGTAAATATCCTGATTTTTAGGAACTGTATTCAATTGAGATGGCCCAAAGTGCCTCATCCGTTGATGGGCCTTGCCTCTGAGTCTGACTAATGGTTACCGAGTCAGCTTTGAGATGGCCACGTGCACTCAACCGGACAGGTGTGAGTTTCTCCAAAGCACTCTGGCTTTATCGACTGTGAAAGTAAAGCAAGGTGATTAACCCTGTAAATATTTATGAGTTCATCCAGTTACTGCATCCCGTCTGCACTTGCTGAGATTCCCAGAGACCCACTCAGCTGTGAAAGGAATGGTTGTGAGGTGATTAGTGTCATGAATATTGATGAGACAAGTTCAGTGAAGGAATCCTTTCTGTTTATCCAATTGTGAATCTCCTGTATGGTTCTTGAATATTTATGATTGGATTGAGGGAGCAGTAAAGCCTGAAGTGGCTTAAAAGGTTCCAGTAATGAAATTTCAAACACAAATATCTTCTTCTTTTTTACTTCATGGTAGAGGACAGTTAACGTATACCATGAGTCAATCGTACAATAAAGACTAAAGGCATCTGTGGATGATATTGAGTCTTTAAAGTTCTGTTCACACCACTGAGCCAATTCCCAGGAAATAAAACCCCGGAAAGTTCCTTGAAATGTTCGTTCCACACTGAATGTGATTTTTCTAGAAAATGGCATTTACTAGGAGATTGCAAGG
>CM021538.1:9296524-9314256 GCA_010994315.2 Pisaster ochraceus | reverse complement strand
CCAATTTCATAGAGCTGCTTAAGCACAAAAATTTGCTGAGCACAATAACATTTTAAGGTTACCAGCAAAACTACCATGTCACGTGTACAATTTTTGACTGGTATCCTGCTCATTTCTGCTTAGCAGGAAACTGTTAAGCATTATTTTCTGCTTAAGCAACTCTATGAAATTGGGCCCAGAGAATGTGAAGGTGAATAAAAAATCCTGAAATCACGGACAAATCCTGATCAATCTCATGACCCGGTGTGTTACATTTACACACAACCTTAGTATGAAGTAATAGATCCAATGTAAGTGAGACACTTTAAAGCTTGGGTAATAAATGTGACATGTACTTATAAGTTTGGAGAAAATGTCTCCATTTCATTTTATAGGGATGATTAACAAAGTTAAGATATTTTGTTCAAATTGATATCAAAGCCTTGTGCATTTTTTTTTTTTTTTTTTGAATTCTTCAGACAATAATAATATTTATAAAGTCATTAAATGAATGAAGGCCATCCAAGGAAACGAATAGGAGCCGTCCAGGGAAGAACAAAAGGAAAAGAAACTGCCACCTTAAAAAAAACATGCCCACACCCCACTTACAATATGTGCAGATGTAAGCAAAATTGTTCAAATGTAATGCTTAAAAAGACTGATTTCTTTTTAAGATTTAAAGATTAAAAAGCCTTGTGTGAGTGAAAGGTTTTTGACTATTTGTAATCATCTTGACAAATTAAAACTGCCGTATTAGTTGAGACATGTTTGTTGCTTTTTAAATCATCTGAAACAGACCCATGTTGCTCTTTTGCATATCTTTTGAATCTGATTCAGTATGAATGTATTTACAACATTACTGTTCACATGCACATGAATTTGTGCATGGTTTGTGGCATTCCTAAATGAACTTAATGATTATTTGTTGTTATTTTGTAGGCCTGGAGGAAGACCGTGGAATCCCAACACATCAACGGTAATTACAGAATAAATAATTCAATCAATCAAAACATTTTTATTTTTTTTTAAGTTCCATGTTTGTTTAATGATAGGGGCCTACATTCCTTGATAACTGTACAATAAGAATAAAAGTACAATTACCTTAAATGGAAGTTATTGTTGAACTCTCCCTCTGCAAGTATGTGCAACAAACAGCTTTCTAAATTCACTTTAACGTCAATTGGGGTATTTGAAGCAATTGTTTATTTTCTTGTAAATTTGGGAGGGTTTACAACTGTTGAGTTGACATTTAAAAAGAACTTGACAACATTTTTATGAAACTGTTCTTTCAATGTAGATAAACTATTCTCGAGCATCACCTGGTGGTTTTGTTGTAAGTAAAATCACTGCGGGAAAATTCAAAATGTTTTCTTTAAAAATATATATATAAACACTGTATCTGTGTAAATGTTAGCTCTTTGTTGTTTCAGTCCTATCTAAAAATGCATTCTTTTCTGAACCAGAATATGAACATTGTTATAACAAAACTGTGTGGGAAGTTCATAACCATAAAACAATCTGAAAAACAAATTGTATGTAGATGTTGAAAAACACAACTATAAAGATTTGGAATGTCAATATTTTACAGTCAATCTTGCAACTTCACAAATTACAAACTTTTTTCCTCCTCTGTTTTTTTTTTTATTTTTTTTTTTTTTTATATTTTTTTATACTTGACAAACTTTAAAAAGTTTTTGTCCGAGGCAGTTTCCTCTGTGCTTTTTAATAACTCCAGTATTGCATGTCTGTTAATTTCAATCAGAGGAGGCAAAATTGAATGAACAAGGAAATGTGAGCCGTTCAGTCCAAGTTAACAATAAGATATGGTTTTATTCTTAGAAGGATTGTTAATTGTACCACAGTTTCACATGTAGATACATGTATGTATTGCATGATACACAAATGAGACATACCAACATGACTTTAACTTGTTAAGTGTCCTTTATAAGTAGAATTAAGTCATTGTTTCTTTTGATTATTTACATGTGTTTCTGTTTTAGTTGGGTTGGGTCTTGGATTGAAACTGTTCTTGTTGAGTTAGACTTTAACTTTTCTTGTGTTGCACTTAATTCTTTTCATGTGTACTTTAGTATTTCTGTAGTAACTACAGTCAACCATGTTGTATGTTAAGTGTTGTTAATTACGTAGGAGTAGAAATCCTTAAAGTTCCTTTAGAAGTTGTGTTTACTAACAATCACAGGGTGTCAAGCCAACTTGATGAATGCTATATAGTTGAAATGTCAAGATTGTCTTTGTTGGCATTTTGGGCATGTTATTTGAAATTTATTTGTCCAAATGTCACACAGTTTTAACTTCTGCACAGTTTTAACCATCTTCATGAATGTCAACCCAGTCTTAGTTGTTTTAGTTACTCATGATTGTTTCCCTGAGTAGTATGAAGGGAGCAATTGACAACCCCAGTCCAAGGTTGTGGTGGATGTGTCAGTGGCATTGATCTGTTTTGGAAAGTGAGGGGGTGGGGATGATTTTGAAAATGCCATTACACTTAACAATGTGAGAGAAAAATTGAGCAGTTTTACAGCACAGTATAATCCGGAGGTTGCAGGTTCAAGTCCCATTCAAGTCAACTTTTCTTTGTTGATCCCAAAAAGTGTCAGTTTCCCTTGTGGTAAATATTTCTTGTACAAACAAATCTTGTACAAAAAGTGTCAAGCATTCAAAAGGAGTTTGTGGCAGTTTTCATGCTCTGATTTTTCACTCTTGATTTCTTGACGTAGATTCCAATTTGTAGCCCAAGATGCATGAGCCTTTCACTGGGTTTAGAATTGTAGTTTTTTTTAAAGGAAAGGTGTCTTTCCATTATTTTTGTTGTAAGTGGATGTTGCATTGATCTGTTGTAGAAATTAAATGGAAACATTGTTGTGCTGTGTATGTAAAGACAATGTTATATTCTTGTGCTGGTAATAGTTAAGTGCACACTTGTTTTTGTTTTTACTGTAATGCAGGGCCCACCTGGGGGAGGGGGTCAACCCGGTACACCCATCATGCCAAGTCCACAAGGTAAACTCCCGATTTCACCTTCTCTAAATAATTTGGAAGGTTATCGAACGGCCACTTTTTCAACATGTATTGTGGAGCACTATAATAGTTGTTATGAATCACATCACATGTGCATTCAAATTACATTGTTCAGTATAAGTGATGTTTCAGCAGATGATTTCAAACTTCCCCAAGCCAGCCCTCGGAGGGTGCAATTTCCCAATTCCCCTGCATGATCCCAGCAGGAACCGTAGTAAGCTATGCATGTATGGTTATAGCACCAAAGGCAACTCAAGATGCACCCAGTTACATTGACAACCGTTTTGGCCACCACTTTGATTTTCAAGGCACTTGACATCTGAAAGAAGAACTCGGTGCCACCACAGCACTTTGGCTGCTAAATATGCATCACATGAAGAAACAAAAAAGTTTTCGAAATTTATTTTGAAGCATTGCTTCATCAGCATTTTGAGCAGCGCTTATGTACACCGCCTACCTTTAAATTCATCTTGTACGGTATCAACTTTTGGGGGAGATGCACTATTTGCCTCTGCTTTCCTTGTGTTGGCCCGATTTGGGCCCAATTTTTCCTCATAATGCAAAAAAGCTTGATTCCACTCTGGGTGTAGCTCAAGGATTTCTGTTTTATTTCATAAGTTGCAAAAGAGTTGAAATGTTTAAAGATTAAACATGAAGTTTGATGGCCATGGTTTGAAAGCCTATTGCCTATAGTGATAAGAATTCACAAAGTTTGGTGCTTTAGTTTGTTGATTTACTGAGACTAAACACACTAATATAGAGTAAACTTATTAACTGTGGAAATTGCTGATGTTATTAATCACACCATGCTTGGCTTTAGCTGACTTCCCACACATGAAACCCCCTTGTGCATACGCTGCTTGCCTCTAACACAAACCCCATGCTTTTTGACATCAGCCAATAATATGCCAAACACAGCATTAGTGTCATAATGCTAAACGGACATGTGTCATTGCCCCCAGTTAAAAAAAAAAATGCTTGTTACATTTCTCTCAAAGCAATTCTTGTTCGGAACATTAAGTCGATCCAAACATTCTCTCTGAAGTGCTGACCAACTTGGCATAAATTGCCACGAGCAGCCGTGACATTGTCTCGTGCTTTCACTCATGAGAAGTCAAGCTCTTAGATTTTACTAGAAGTTAAGGTGTTTTTATGACATTGTCTCTCTTTTCATATTATGATCGTTACTAATGGCTTCTGCTTATTAATCAACTAACAGCTTAGTAACTATTTTTTTGTCTTAATAACTCATAGTCTAACACGCACTCTTTATATAACGCTTCTTTCTCTATTAGAAGAACACAGTTACATGTACATGTACTTAGAAATTTGATCTCCTATGAGGTATCAGAATATTGCAAAAACATTTTTTTATTACCTTTACACTTTTTTCAAAAAAAGTTGGAAGTATTTTTTTAAGGAGGTTTTGGGGTCGGAAGAGACTATTATTTGTAGCTTATGATTCATTCTAACTTCTGGTGTTGTGTTATGTCCTAAAAAAAATCTCGCAGGGAATTTCTTTTTTTAGATAGTGGTAGTGCACATAACATCATCATCATTTGTAATGTTTTTAACATTTCTGATTGCGATATTGCCAATTTGAATATCTGTAATAAGTTGATTTGAAGATGACCAAAAGTAAAGTTTGAAATATAGTTGTTCAACCTAAATAAAGGATGTTCGGGGAGGGGTGGGGGGTGGGCTACGTAGCTGTTTAGGAGTAAAGATTCAGATTCGGAAACTGTGACTCTAAGTTGCAGCTACTGATCAGAGGGGTGCCTGCTCTAACAAGTGCAATTTTTGTTCTCCACCAATCCAAGTCCTCATATGCTTCTACGAAACCAACGCAAACAGTAACAACATCATGCAAATGCATTATTTATTTTGTTTAAATCATTGCTTAAGCAAAGAGCATATCATTTCTCCATTGCCCCTGTTTCCGGTACCCTAGTGATTTGTCACCGCAAGTGACAGATCACTGTCTGGCTAGATGCTTTCCATCCGAAACTGCTGCGAGGAAGACCCATAGAGGGCGCATTTCTTCATACTCCATCACATTTGTATGCAGGTTGAGCTGGACTTAATCAATGCAGTGATCCCATTAAGGAGTATTCAGACATTTTTGTTTGGAAACCTCAGAAGACTAAACAATTTGTGTGGAATTATTACTACCAATACATGTACCATCATTTCAGAAACGAAAAATCAAAACAAGTTATGTCAGATGGAACAAAAGAAGGTATTGACAAAACAAATTTGAAAAGCAAGTCAAACAAATTGTTGAGATGAAATTGCTGTTATAGATTGTTTTTAGTCAGTGGCGTAACCAGACATTTTGTATTTATTTATTAATTGGGGCGGGGGGGGGGCTTTCATGTATCAAACCGTTCGTTTGTGCATTATTTTCAATCTCATTTTGGGGGAGGGGCAAGGGTACTGAGCAAGGGGGGCTTCCATCACCTTCCTCACTGTTACGCCACTGCTATGATCTAATATTTATTAATAGATACAAAAGGGAATGATATCACCTTGTTCAACAGTTGGTCAAACCAAATCACATTGTTCCTTATCCCCAATGCATTACATCAGTTAAACTATATTGTTACAAACCGAATTGTTGTGCTACTTTTGTTTATAATAACACATATGTGATCTCAAGTTGATGCTAACATATTACAGAAATGCACAGTAAGAAATACCGATACATTTCCATGCATATTTCAAACTGTACACTAACTACAGAATGTTATCATCCACATATTAAAAAACAAATCGTGGCAAAAAAACAAAAAAATAGTTACATGTAATACGTGCTAATCGTTGCGATGCCCGCTGCTAAGGATTCGGACCTGCCTCCAGCCATCAGGCTAGCTTGGTGGTCTAGAGGTATGACATCTGTTCTAGCAATGCAAAGGTCATGGGTTCGAATCCCACCCGAGTGATTTGCTTGTGGATTTGTTTTTTCACATACACATCGGTATAAGGGTAAAACCAAATTATATTAGTTACATGTACATAGCATTTTTGATACCTGCACGGATTTATGGCTCCAGCCAGTAACCAGGGAAATGAGTACATCTACACTTGATAACACGTTTCAGTAATCCCTAATAGTGAGTGCTGATACACTTATAACATACTCATTTCAGACTTTACAGTACACATCACAAAGTTTAATTAAATTCCTATTAACAACACGAACTTGGAAACAAAAACAACCAATGATATGAAATTTTAACTAACCAGAGAACTGAACTACATGCACATCAGCTTTTACACAACTAATTCTAATCATCCAATTTTCTTTGTTTGGGAAATTTTCTTTACTTGTGAGAAATGTGTGAATGTTTTGACAAATTTACAGACAAACGTAACATGAAAAACCTTCTATATTTGTAAAAAGGGGTATTCAAACCATTGGTGTGCCTCAAACCGTTACCTTTCCAAAAGCTCCTTTATAAAAGCTAAAAGCTTGGCTTAAAGAAAGTTAAGTTCTTAAAATGATTTTTGCAAAAACATAGGAAATCTGTTTCAAGTTCACTTTGTGCCACTAGCTGCAGTGTATCACACAGGGCCAGAGTATTTACCTACCAACCTTGGATTGGATACCTTGTCACAACTGGAAGAAAAACAAAATGGCTGCCCATTGATTAATACACTTATCTTGGTTGAAACACTGATTGGTTGCACCACCAATGTGATTACAAATTGTTCAGATTTGTCCTGCCTGAAAACAAGAACAAATTATATGCAAAGTGTTCGCTACTTCCCCTTTTGATCCCAAATGCTTCCAAAAACAATTCTCCCGATGTGAACACATTTCGTGTTGTTACGTAACCAGTTAACACAACTCATAAACATTAATGCTTATGACTGTTAATACAAAACAGACTCAACTCAGACCAATATACATTATGCCATATCCGTTCTGTGTGTGGACCTTGACGGAGTGGTAAAATTCAAATGTATCCATGTGATTGCTGGAGGAATGAGTTTTAAAAGATAACAGTGAAAGACTTCACAGACATTTATGGTCAAAGTTTTCAAAGGGGCTTTTAAAAAGTGACGAATCGCTTAAGCTTTGCTAACTTCCTAGCAGGTTTGACAATCAATTTCGAAAAAAGTACCCAAATGAAACATAACTAAAATGTCAAATTGTGGGGTCAACTTTCTCTCTCTCAGAAAAAAAGAAGCACCGACTCTGTTAACCATATCTGAGTCAAAATAATTGGTGAGAAAGTCTTTCACAAATGTTTTGCTCTTCATTACAACTATCCATGGACCTAGAAATATCATTTATTTGTTGATCGTAAACTGCTCTGTGGAGCTAAACTCATCTTTGATGCGCTTGTGAAGTCATTCCCCTCACTGTATCACAATGGATATTTTTCACTTGCCGCCCCGGGGGCGCACATACACAGAACGGATCCACAAACATAAATGGACATATGTTTGGACAAAGACTAGCAGGAGATTAAATATGACTGTTTTTGTATGCAGGCACCCCCCAAGCCATGTCCACAGACCGGCGTATGTCACAGGGTAGCTCAAGAAGAGGTGACAAAACAAAACTCATATTTATGACTTGAAGGGCTTACAGATTAATTGCTAAACTTGAATTGGCAATATCCATGTAAATTAGTTACAATTAGAATTTGTATTTATTATTTTTATTTTTTTTACTGGAAATTAACACATCATTTATTGTGGAAGGATCAGTATTTAGGAACATTTGTGAAAAGAGTAAAAGTTAAAATTTTAGGAAAATATCTTGAAGCTATCCAATGCTGGAAAATTTATTGTCAGATTTGATATTAGGTAAAGGATAGGTAACCGTTAAGTTCTGTATTATCTCTAATTTTTAGCACTAAGTTTACTTTGGGGGAGCGCCATTGATTAAGAATTCTGAGGGATTTTTATTTTCAGTAGGTTCATTTCAGATAGGTTTCATAGGCGTCTGTTTCATATGTTTGTGAATGTCAATGTTACAAAACTGTTAGTTTATAAATTTTCTAAATTGATTAATGTATGTCTAACTTTATGTAGGTTTGAATTACATTTCTTTAAGATAGTTGTGTTTATTTTGTTCAGCTGTCCGAAAGCTATGTGTAGTTGAAACAGCTGAGGACTGAGAGGAAAAAAAACAGTTCAAGTAATGGAAGCTCCTTGTAAAATGTTGTAGTATATAGTTTTGAGCAGTCTTCCAAAAAGCACTTTCAACAGAGATAATGGAATGTGGCTTAATGTATTGTGGAAGACATTTTGACCTTAGCTTTGGATCTGAAAAAAAAACCTTGCTGATGAGCTAGCTTGCTGGCATGGCCGGTTTTTAAAATTAAAACTGGTTCTTGTTCTTCATCTGCTTGTGTTTTCTCTGGTTGTGTTTCCACAGTAAAACTTTTAAATCTCTCTTTGGTTAGCCCCAAGACTTTCCATTAAGCCACAGTCAAAACACTCATGGATTGAAACCGCTAGATTTATTGGTTTTTGTTGATGCTTTTATTACTATTATTATTATTTTAACTGAGTGAAGCAATATCTCATCATGAATTCTAACTAACTTTATCCAACTCAGATTCAACCAACTCGGGTGACAACATGTACACAATGATGAAACCAGTACCGGGTGGCAGTATGGGACCAGGGGTAAGTTGTCTGTCTAGTTTGATAAACTGGTGGCAAGACCTCCACAAAGTACCCTACCTTCAAGGCTAGCATTTTGGTGCATGGGTTTCACCTGGTTAAGTGGAAACCCTATGGCATCTGTACACTAAGTAGCCAATGTCTCCTGGGGAATTTTTTGGCAATGGCCAGTTGGGCAGGAGAGTATATCGATAGTAGTGGGCCTAAATAAAAAAAAATAGTCTAAGTTGGATATGAAACGTGTTCCACCATCCAACTGACAGAGCCAAAATGAATGAACAAAGACCCAACATTATCACTTAACAATTTTAGTGTTATTTTTGTAAAATCTTTCAGCATGTTTTTTTGTTTGTCTCAAAGTTATACGAGGTAGTAAACGCATTGTGCCCAAATCAAGACCACAGGCAACAAAAACAACAACCACTATCTGTGGTTTTTGTGAATTTCCAGGGGGGCAGTACAAAATTTAATGTTCAGTGATTTTTCTTCCAGAATTTCCCAATGGGATCAGGACCAGATGGACCTATGCCTATGGGATCACAGGACATTCCTCCAGTTATGAATGGTAAGTAGTACTGATTTCCCTTGTATAGCAGAGTAAAATGCTGCACAAAATGTACCTGTTGCTACTTAAAATCATAACTTTCGACCCAATAATTAGCATTCAGTGTGCACTAGACTTCTTCAGTCTAAATATTTTGCAATGCAAAGTTGCTGGATAAAATTGATCCCTATTAAGTCTGTCTGTAGTATATCTGTCTTTTTTTTGTTTATTTCCATTGTTATTTTAATGTCAATTTTTGAATATATATATTTATATGTATTTTTGTCTGTATAAGTTGTTTTAATTCAGCCTTTTGCTGCAATGACACTTTTATTGAAGTTCTATTCAAGTCATTTAAATATGGTGCTGCTAAGATATTTTACTTGTGAAATTTGTCCCTGTACCATATGCTTCCAAACCTAGAGCTTGTTTTTCATGAATTTTCAAGGTACTTCAGGCTTGATATTCTTCCTATTTAAATTTGATCTCCATTTGTTTGTTTTTTTGTTTCTGACCTCAAAAAAGAAAAAACAAAACAACAACATTGAGATCATAATTTGGTTTTTACCCTTACACCGATGCGTATTAAGCACTTAATACTCAGTACTTTCCTGAGTTAATAATCTTATTCATTAATCTAGATAACGGCATGCAACTTGTCAGTAGATTAGCTGATTCTTCATTTTTATTTTTATTTTAATCTGAAAAACACTGTACAAAGTTATGGGTTTTGTGCTATTTCTTTTTTTTTCTTTTCTTTTTTCTCTCTCTCTTTGTTTTCTTCTTTGTTGTTGTTGTTGTTGTTGTTGTTGTTGTTGTTGTTGTTGTTGTTGCAATTTCAAAATAGCATGCCCGATGTAAAGGAACTCTTTTTTGTTAAATATTCAGGTGAAATGGACGGTATGAAGAGCTCGCCAGCAAGCAATCAAGGGCCAGGCGGGCCGGGGACACCTAGGGAAGATAATGGGGATATGGGCGGACAGCTGTTTACAAACTTCCAGGATAATGTAAGTGCATTTGGGACTTTCATTTGTCATAAGTCTTTAATTACACTGCAGTAGGGCTTTTTTCCCCATTCATCTAAAACCAAATGTCTTTCCAACATAAATTTTGAGGACTTGCAAAACAGGCAGTGAAAATATCTGGTTTAGAGGTGAAATACTGTCATTATTAAATCTCTATTTTGCCTTCTTCCTTTCTACCTTTACCAATGTCTTAAGTAAGAATGCAATTCACCCAATTGGTAGTCCATATTCCTCTCATGCAGCCTTCGCTTTGTTTGCCACAGTGTCAGAAGTTAGGTACAGAGAATAATACTTACTTGAGCAGCTTCCTAACTTTGAATGATATTTGTAGATTACTTTTAGTGGTTGTAATTATTTACATTCCCTTTTTACAGTACTGTTGATGTGGTCTTCGTCTTTCTTGTTTATGCAGGACCAGAATGAGTCAGCGGCGATACTTAAGATTAAAGAAACAATGCAGGAAGAGGCAAAAAGATTTGAGAAGGACACCCCAGGCGAGCATCCTGACTACTTTATGCATCAACCCTAGCCACACGCCCACATAAAAAAAACACCCAAGCACACACCCACCCGCAGCCCTGGTGCCCCGCACGTTAATAAAAGACTGCGAATTCTGGTGCTGTGACAGATAAGGATGTGAATCACATGGTAAATTCTGATAAAGGGCGCCAAGTTGCACAGCCTAACGGGCCTGGATTTTACGCAGCAGCCATCTTTTTTTCAGGCGTACATTACTGTAAAGTTCAAAATAAGTTATTTTTGGACAGTGTTTAACAAAGATGGCTGTATTGTGTACGAATATGTAAATGAACTGCATAGCATGTATTTATAATGCTATGTATTGATTTGTCTGGTACCTTAATGAAGGGTGTACAAAGTTAATATTCAAATAGTTCTCAGGTAGAGGCACCAGCCCACTGGACGAATTTATCATGTGACTTATGTCAACACAGCAGAGGCCATGTTGAACAATAAAGGAACAGCTAAGACTACTGACGACATATGACCCTGCGACCTTTCAACTCAGACAAGACTAAAAGGCTGCATACAAGCACATTGTATTCATTGGAACAGGTGTTTTAGTAAGAATGTTGATGGGTTTAACACTTTAAATTATTCAAAGCCCACCTTATTAAAAAGATTGAACTCTTTCCCACTTCAAGTTTATTATTTTTTCTTTTTTTATAATTTAACAGTAGGATAAATTATGGTAAATACCCACCATTTGATCTGTTTGAACAGCCAAGTAACATAAATTATACTGTTCAAATCATGGTAACACTTTCCTTAGGGAGGGTCAGAGTTTCTCTGTAAGTTATTCAAAAAGAAAACATTCATCACTAAAGTATTCAAAAAATCTACCACTTCACTTTGCTTAAGAATGTAGGCCGTTACCTGTAACCATGATATTAAATGTTCAAGAGGTGTTCGCTTGGCCTGACTTTTTGAGTCCATGGCGAAATTTACATTATTTCCTTATCCTAGCACAATGCAGTAGATTGCAGCTGTCAATTGCCTCACCGAAAAATCCCTCAAACTTTATAGAAAACTAAATATCCAGCCCTGGAGGCTAAACAAATCTGAGATTCCTATTTTTTGTAAAGATGCTGGTGCCATCTTACTGGATTCTCAATGAACTTGTTGTATTGGTGTGAATAGTTCCCATTTCCCTCCGCAAATTTAGAACCCTAAGCAAACTTTCGCACGCAATTCCTCCGCATCTAGAGAAAAATCGTTATGCAATCTTATACAAATGCGTTTTCCAGAAAACAAATTTCAAGAGTAACATTCTTATTTGAGTCTGACAATAGTGGTCCTCAAGGGACAACATTTGGTCCTATTCAGACTGCCACCTGTGTTAGTCAACATATGAACATTTTTAGGTTGTTTGTCTATAATGGCATTACCAATTTTGCACAACCAGTTCATCCTGTTATTTTATCATAGAGAGTTCGAAAGCAGCAGAAAGGTGACTTTTTTTAGCAACAGGGAAAAGAATGAGTCGCCCAGACCTAATAAGGCCTTGAATAACAAGGTTGAGCTTATTAATGTAAAAAATCACAGCCACATGCAACTTTAAAATATCTAGTTTCATCAACAGCTGTAACAATGAGGGGAGATGGTTATTTTGTGATCCCACCTTCCAATGCAATTGGAGAATTATAGGTATGAGCTATGAACAAAGATAGTTGGAAGAACTTCAAACACACATTAAAAACAAGACATCCAAACTCTCCTTTTAGTGTATTTAAGAATCTTGATCATCATTGGGGGTGTCTCTGTGTGAACTTTTTTCTGATCTCTTACTTTGTACCAAAGTAAAATTGATTCTACTATCTGTGAAGAGTTTGATAATGGAAAGCTATATCAAGTTAATATCAAGTCTATATTTGGTTATAGGAAATAGTTATATTGAATTGTTAGTGAACAAAGGCAGGGTGCTTTTCATTGTCCAAACTGATTCTTAGTCAGGGTTTTTGTAAGCCTTGTTATGACTTCTCATGACTTATGGCTTCTTATAGGTGTATTATGCTCAAATCCCTGGGAGGGAGGGGGGGGGGAGATTTCCTATAAACCTATTATCCTTAAAAAGATACTTTAACGCTCATTCTTCGATATACTCTGCAAATTTGAAACATGCTTTTTCTACAGGCTTTCAAAATGGCGGACACAGCCGTCCCAGAGCCAAAATCCTAGTTTTTGAATGCTACTTTGAAACTTGTTGATTTACTTATTCAAAATCATGACTTTCACCAGTATGAATGGGTTCAACCAATTATTATGTCTGATGTGATTGGTTCCCCCATTACATTTAGTTCACCAACCAGGATCAATGACACCATCTTGTTTTATTCCCCCCTCCCATTTTATTATTATTTATTTTATTTTATTTTATTTTATTTTTTTCATTTTCAAGCAATGTTTTCACTTAAAAAACTTCTAAACAATACAACAACATATTATTTGTAATTTCAAAAATGCAATTTGTTTAATTCAGTCTACAAGCTTAATGTTTTGCGAATATGGTAAAAAACCCAAACTGATATAGTTTAGTATTCCAGAGAGAGGACAGCTGTTTTTGTTGTGAAGTAATGACCTAAACACGTGAAGGATTGTGCTTGAGTGGCAGCCGACACAGTTGACGTAAGTTCTGTCTTTAGGAACAAGAAAATTCTTCGGCATTCCCGTAACAATTTTATATCCCTTTGTAACAAACATGACAGGGGAATGCGTATGTACAAAATTTGTACTAAGTGTTAATTGTAGAGTATGACAGAGAAAACGTGACAAAAGTTCTTTTATTTAATAATAAATATAACGATATCACTGTTTGATGACATGTTCATGTAAATGTTAGAAAGAAGATGTGTCCAAAAGTGGTCCCGTTTTTCTGTTGTAGTGATTTAGATTTTTGTGGAAATTTTGTTTTGTTTTTTTGTGGATGGGAATGTGAGAGCATTGATGGGGAAGGGAAGTTGGACGGAGAGGGGGAAATAGGGTTGGGTAAGCTATTCATGAATTTAAAAGTAAATAAGAGAAATAAAAATGATTATAATTATTATTATTATTATTATTATTATTATTATTATTATTATTGGAGGTAGGTATAGTTGGTTCTGTCCTAAAATCTGTGGGGTACGTTTTTATCTTTTAGCCAATTTTCCTTTTTTTCTCTTGTAAGTTGCTTCTCTTTAACATTATCATAGTTTGTAGCATTGTCTTTACTAGCACTGCTTTGTACGTAAAAGCTTACTGAATGTATTGTACGAACAATGACGTTTTTTGTGTTTCATTATGCTTAAACCGGTTAATCTTTCTTGGCCCAGGAGGGCAGTTTCGGAAATGCTTTAGTGGCAATGTGAATCTGGACTTGTTCTATGTAGGGTTCAGAGACTTTGGTTTATTTCAAGTATATCAGCTTTTACATGCTGTAGCCATCTTTCTCAGGTCTCCTGTCAACCTCCTAGCAAACTTTGAACCTTCAATAGGGAGTAGACTGTTTCTATGTGTATTGAAGATGGCAAGGGCCAGCCAAGTACGGGCAAGGTTTATCGATGACCATAGTTCGACTAAGTTAGCCCGAACTCGACGATAGTTGGACTACGCTAGTCGACTATTTGGAACCAGCCTACCGCGCTTGGTTGCATTGCTGGTTATCAATACCCATTTTCATAGCAGAGTGTACCAGTTATAAGAAATAATAACGCATGTTGAGTCGCCAGTCGTTTTGACATGACATGACTAGAGTCGTTCGCACTACAACTTCGGTGCACATGCCCTACGTACGCTACTAAGCAACCACTAGTTAACCATTGGTTCTTGCGGGAACCTGGCCAAGATGGCTGCAAGATAGGCCATGTTTGAATTGGTGGCTGTGGCTGTTGCTAAGCAGTCTATACTGTGTCACTGTGGTGATCCAGCCACAGCCGCTTGTTCAGAAACAGCCTGTGATGAAGATTTGAATGGATTTTTTGCATATCACTTGTGATGAAAAAAAAATCAATCTTACAAAACAATGAACCCAGGGAAGTTACATGTACAGCGATAACTTGTGGTCATAACATTCTGTTATGTCTTAGTTTTTGTGACATATCAAATCTTACCTGAGCATATTTTGGTATGATACAATGATTTGGTAACATCTGTGGGCAACTAATGCCGAATGAATTGGGGAATGGTACGGTTGTGAACCATAGACAGTGTTGAGTTTAAGTTTATCAACTGTCTCCAATCACTCCATCAAAAGCTCTGAAATTTACCATGAAAGGGTTACCTCGACAGATTCACTTGAAGCTGTTCTCGTTTGGGGACTGTCTAGTCAAAATAGAACTTCTGGAAGAAGAAAACTTGTCTTGTGTTATTTATGGTTTGCGATTGTGATCATCTCACAAATGTTTTAGATCTATTTATTATTTATTTATCAATTAAATTAGATACAAAGATGATGTCTTATCATTGTCATGGCTTTGTGCACCATGACTAGTACTGTCAGGTCCCAGAAATATAGCAAGCAGTTACACCATTGGCACCAGTCTACTCTGGACAAGATGTTGCCATGGATTTCATGAGATTGTGCATCACACAGATACAAAAAGGCCACATTAAATAAATCGTGGCTGTCCAGGCAAGATTTTGAACCATGTTCGTGTATTGGGAGCCAATAGTCATCCATTTTAGTTGTCTGAAAAGCACACATGTTGTGTCAACTTAAGCAGTCTTGAACTGCATCAGCAATGTCTTATCTTTTGATTAATTGCAATATGATATCAAGATGTAGTCCCCTGCACTTCAGCTATGGAAATTGTTCAATGAATTCAAATACTACCATTCTTGAGGACTACTTCAAAACAAAACTGCACTCTGTATTTTCGAAGTGCAGTACTGAAATCTTAAAATTCCCACCCTACTTTGTAATTCACTGGTCCACATGGCAGTGCCAGGTGTTAATATTACATGCTGTTTGGACCAATTAATTTCACCTGGTAGGGGAGACGTTTTATGGATAAGTCGCCCACTGGCTCTAGAGAAAGAGAGAAGCATGTCTGTTCCAGTGCTCTCTCTCTCTTTCTTTTTCTCTCTCTCTCTCAATCTGTAGTTTTAATATTTCTGTAATATTTTGTGCAAAAAAACTGCCAGAGTTTATAAATGAATTCGTTGTGATCAATGTTTGCCACGCTCTTGTAGAAAAAAAGCCACCATATGTTTTGTTCAAAATCATACACTGTACATACATTTTAAATATTCATATAAATTCTCTCATTTGTTTTTGGCGTTGGTGGTGAATCTTTTTTCACATCCAACGCTTATACATTCTTTAAAATCTGGGGAGAGAATTTTTAAGTGTACATTGTAGCTTATCAGAGGGTTCATCCCATCATCCCTTGTGCTTTTATAATTGACCTTTGACTCATGGCGGCCATAATATTAGACTCTTTTAATTTGTCCACAGAATAAATTTTTCATTATTTATTAGGAAGTTTTAAACTTCACTTCAACTAAAATATAAAAAGTTCCCCAAGCGAAGATTCACTTTTTAGCATATATTTAAATATTCATCACTTATCATGTACAGTGATTTGCAGCTCTTTTGTACAAATTGTATTTTCAAGTTGATCCACCATATAAAAATGGCCGCCATGTGTATAGGTCTATATATTTATTTGTCTCTGTAGTTGATGAGGGCGTAATTTAGAACTCAAAAACCATGTTTTTTCTCTCCGTCAAGGAGTCTGTGGTTTATAGCAGTAAATTAAATAATTAAAAACCTACATGTTTTATCATTATCAGCAATGTTATTAAGTTATTCTGATCCCATAATTCTTAATCGTGAGAATGGAATAAAAGAGTTGACTTTGTGTTCATGCAACCAAGAGAAAATATTGTGTCTTTGTGCATTTATTCATGTCTTTCACCCCCCCAGGAACTCAAGCTTATAAAAGTTTAAAACGACTTAAAATTTCTGAGTGTATGTTTGAACTAACTTGTCGAAATAAGGCACTAAATTGAGGCATTGACTTTATTTAAATCCAACTCCTCATAAGTGCTATAAACCCGTTGCACGTATTGCAAATTATACTGCTCCATTTTATGTTTTAGTTCACATCCCATTATTTAGTTATTTTAGAAAGAAACAAATACTTAAATTGCCGTCTGCTCTCTACTTGTTCCGCTACAGTGAGTGCCTCAAAACGCGAAGTGTAACCATGGAGCTCATTGATGTAACTGTTGGAGGGCAGGGGGGCGGTAGCCCCCTTCCCCGGAACCCCCCCCCCCTCGAAAAACAATAAATAAATAATTTTAAAAAGCACAATTGAACGGTTTGATAGCCACCCCCTTATTTCTTTGCTCCGCTTGTTCCCGCCCCCCCCCCAAAGGTTTAATTAGAACATTTTCTGATTACGCCAGTGACGGTCATCGACTGACTTCAAGTGCATTACACACGGTGAAATGTCTTTTCGGAGGTAAATGCTCGTCACTTTATGAATTTGCATAATTAAGTTACAATTAAATACTGGGCACGCGCAGTTTCTCAAAACGGTCAATTATCGTCTGCTCACTTGGAAGGGCAATGGGCGGACTCGGAGAAGCGCTAGCTGTGAACCGTTTGTGAACTATTTCGCGACTTATTTTCCTTTTACCATGCTGTAAATCTCGTCAAAGTTTCGAAACAAACTCGATGGACATCCTCCCAAGAATGACACTCGGCATTAAACAGGTAAACCTCGGTTTCATTAGCCCATAGGCAGACTAGTCGAACTCAGTTAATTTGATATTCGGCCATGCACTTTTTGGACATGCACACACACCCACACCCACTCAATAACAAATAAATCTACACATGGCAGGGGTACATTTTGGGGATGCCGGGCTGAAATAGTCTCAATTTGGGTCCTATTTTACACAAAAGTCATACTGATTGTTACTCAATAGCCCAAAGCATGCGATACGAAACTGGAACACTGTTCTTACTACTGCTGGGAGAAGTTGGGCTCGGGGTAGTT
>CM021538.1:9164221-9185417 GCA_010994315.2 Pisaster ochraceus | reverse complement strand
TATTTCGATAGCGCCTTGCACGCTGAGTCAAGCAATAAACACATAATACCAAAGACAGACAGATTTTAGGATCAGAGCTACGTCATGACATTATTAAATCATCAAGCACGATCTTGAGTCAACAAGCACAATCTGCAAATTATTGTTAGATCAACTTCCATATCCTGTTTTGCTCTGACCCTAATGTCTTTCTGAATTTGGTTTTATGATGTATTGTGTGACGCAGCATGCAAGTTGCTATCGAAATATACGGCGATATTCAGAAGACTGACGGCTCAAAGAATGTGTCCAATGCTAAACCTTGTACAGCATTGTTTTTTGTTTTGACAACAAAACTTTTACTGTCCTCTCGTTTCGACGTATTTTTAGATGGAAGTAAAACTCCCCCATGATTCAAGCAACTTGTTTGATGCTGGGCCCGAAAGAAAAGGCCCTTTACATAAAATTATCTGCTGTAAAGAATATGATGGTTACTTTACAGCCAACTTCAAGCACAACATATAATCGTTCGCGGCCAGGTAAACTGTTATCTCAACTTACACATCCAAAATGCAAACAAAAAGACATTTTATACGGTAGTTGCAATAATTGGAAACCTTCATCCTCCCAACCATTGGTCTGTAGTGAACGGAGGAGGGTGGATTACGAGGTAAAGGATATTTATTCAGATCCTTTGAAGCAATGGTTAGCTTTCAGAAGCCATGATTGCTTCTCCATCGGTTAGATGTGGGTCGATTAAAATAATCGGGAAAATCTCTGCACATTTTAAAAACTTGTGGGGTTGCAAGATGTGTATTGGAACTAAAAGCATAGCCGTGGGTGTGTGGGTATGTTTGTGTTTAGGTCGAGTAACAAGGCGTTATCCGTTGTTGTCTTGAAAACATTACAAGTTGGATCCGAAAATATTTCTGAAAGGCTGATCGCTCTGAATTAGGGGCCAGAATTTGTTGATTGCCTGTGATATATCCGTGTGGAATAACGCCGGGTTGTACTGTAGGTTGTCGTGAACACGACAGGTGTTTTGGAGTTTTGTTTTGCTTCTGGTTTCTTATGAATCATGTTTGTCTTTTCACGATGTCATACTTTTACGATCTGCGTGTTCATTGAAAAAATACAACATTTTGACGGGAATGATCGTCAGAGCAAAACTATCACCAGATCTTATTGGACCTACAATAACTTCGATCATCATTCCCCCTCAAATATTTCTTATAAACTACAAAACACTGGAGGATTTGATTGTCTTACTTTAAACAATCCATCATCATCATCATTTAGGCTGTGTTCATCCAGTGTAGGATGTAGCCCTCCTCATGAAAATGCCATTCATTTCTATTTTTTGCAGTTCTGGTCCATGTTGTTCCTGATATACCCTGATGTCGTCTCTCCATCTTCTTCTCTGTCTACCTCTTTTCCTTTTCCCTGTCCTTGGTTGCCAGTCCATTATTCTTGTTGTCCATCTATTGTCATTTCTTGGGGCAGTGTGTCCAGCCCGTCTCCATTTAGCTTGTTTTATTGTCCTTATGATGTCTCTTACTCCCGTTTTCTTTCGTATTTCAGTGCATTTAATCCTGTCTCTAATTGAGATATGTATAGCATTTGTCTCTACATTGCTGTTTGTGCTGTGCGGAGTTTATGTTCTATCAGTTTTGTTGTTGTCCATGTTTCTGCTCCATAAGTTATTGTTGGTAGCACACACTGATCAAATACTTTCCTCCTAAGTGCCATAGGTATGTTCTTATCACCAAGTATTCATCTGTATCGTCCAAAGGAGCCCCATCCTGCCTTAATCCTGGTTGATACTTCATCTTTTGTGTTGTCATTCATTTTTACTGTTTGGCCCATATATTTGTATTCATTGGCCCTGCTGATTGGTCTTCCACCGTTATTGAGTCATCTGTATTGAAGTTTGTCATATACTTTGTCTTTCCTTTGTGCATCTTCAAACCTACATCTTTACTTTTGCTGTTTACTCCATTTATTTGCGCTTCTAAGTCGTTAACGGCAGAGGTGATTAGAGCTACATCATCTGCAAAACGTAGATATGTTAACATTTCTCCCTCGATGTTGTACCCTTTCTCACCCAGTGACGTGTTCTTGAAACCCTCTTCCAACACTGCAGTGAATATTTGGGGTGATATTGGGTCCCCTTGCCTAACTCCCTGTTGATGTTTATTTCCTGTAAACAATCCAACAATGGATAATTGCCTGTGTTACCCATAAACACAAACAAATCCACGGCTTATGTATTTATTTCCCATACACTTGTTGAAACCCCACATCTTTTTAAGATGTACAAAGAGATTTGCCCGATTCTTTGAATCGACCCACATGCAACTGATGAGGAAGCAAACGAGACTTCAGAAAGCTAGCTATTGCTACCCAATGGATCTGAAAAAATATCCTCCTCCCCCACTTCCTGGGTCTCCCTAAATGCAACTCTATTTTGTTTTACAAAAATCAATGTAGAAGAGGGTACATGTACATATTTATACGTCAAGGTGTCTTTAAAATCTGTAAGCTTGCCTTAATTTGCCAATACACATACACGTACGCATGTTGGATTTGTACTGTAACGCAGGAATTAAATGCGTGCAGGGAATTGATGTCGTCCTTGACTTTCATGGTTAACTATACAAAACTGTTATGATGAGCGTCCAAGCAGAGGGCGAGTATCGACGTCATTGAACAGTACAAATTATTGAACAAGAAACAAACGTTTAGATCAAACTTAAACGATTGAAACAACAGGTATAACAAATCTAGCTTGTAGATATATGAGATGCGAGCCTCTGATGTATGGAGCCAGTCGGAGCACTCAAGAATGAGAGTCCGAATAAGAACACCTTGAAGGAGAAATTGAGGGATCTTGTATAGGGTTTCTTGAGGAGGGGTATATCTAGATTTAGCTATGATGTCACAGAGAAAATACATAAGATCAGTGACATCATTTCCTAGAATAAGTTTGGATGAAGTAATGGTCAGCAGGGGAGTAGTGGTCAGTGTCCTGAGGGCATAGCTTAGGAATGTGTGTGGTGTATCTTACAAGAAATGGGAGTGAGCTTTGAAGTGAAATGGACCACCTGTAGACAATGTTGTGATTAGGGGGAATGGTGAATTTAGAGCCAGGAAATGAGCCTTACAGTACTATACCATAGCCACGCCCCTTGATGAATCCTACCCCCAAACTTCACCAGTTGCGATCACTATACGGTCGTAATTGTGACGATCCAACAGGTCAAACAAATCAGCAGGGAATTCACAACAGATTTGATTTGGGGATTTTCGTTCTTTAACTAGGCAAGGCGATTCCGCAGCTCGGCTTGATTTTTAGTAAATCGTTCTACACGTCAAGCATTCAACCCTTACATACATGTATACATTGTATACGCCCGGCAAACCGACCAAGCATCCGGTTGCACGTGGCAGTTGGACCGTCGAAAATTCACTCGAAAAAGTGCCGCGAAACGCAGACCACATTGCAATCACTGTGTACACAACACACAATCCTTGCGACACACACGAGCAGCCATCTCATTTCCAATTTACTGGTTCGTGTCTTTGTTATCACGTTACGATGAGTTCTAAACAATTTAGCAGAATACTAATAATGGTTTACATAACAATAACTGTTATGTTGGTTTGGACCCTTTCCTAAAACAAAATAAAGTAAAGTCTGTACCCATTTTATTCCTGTATGCAGAGGAGCAACTAAAAATAAGTGTCTTGCTAAGGGACACATGTGTCGCGACTGACCAGGCCAGGATTCGAACCCCCATACTGTAAATTACAGAACTTGAGTCCACCGTCCTAGACCGCTCGGCCATGACACCCCTTTAATGTTAGGGAGTAGTTTGAAGATGTTGTTATGTTTATGTTTGGAATAGTCATGTTCTACAGCTCGCACTCTATATTTTGTGCTTAGAAAACGGTTTTTAAGACATTTAGTTTAAAATTTGTACACTTCTGAGGTTTTCTTAATTACCGATCAAAAAATTAGGCCCCAACTTCAAGGTTTTGAAAATCTGGAAGCACTTCTGCCGTTGACGGCGTGCGTCAAAATGATAATACTTGAGTCATGTGTAAGATATTGCTTTGTTATACCTCCATGCTGCAATAAAGCGGCTATACAAAACGGAGCTCCTACATTTTATATAACATGAGTGATGAAAAAACAAGGCTTTTCTCAAATCTTTATGAAAAGCATCGGAGGAGGGTATTCAAAATAATTCGTTTTTACACGATTAAAACTGTTTAATTTCAGCAAAGATCACTTTTTGCCGTTTTCGTTCAATTAGGTCTTCAACATTAGCAACGAAGCAGTAAATATTTGTTTAAAAAGTCCAGAAAACAGTTGTCTGTCATGTGAAGTTTCGTAATTTACTATTTTTGCTGCCGAAAACTTTTTCTTTGTGAAGTTCATGATATAGCATATGAAAATTTTAGCAATGGTGATAAGCCCACATGTTTTGGAACTGTTCGGTGCGTTCGTTGCAACCCTTATATAACGCCAAAACACATCACCACTGTAGGCCTAATCGACGTTTCGTGTGGTGACAAACCGTTGATCTAAATTACACAGTGAGTGTCATTACCAAAGTGCTTTAACGTCTCCTTACTAAGAAAACAATTTGTATCCATTAGAAATTTGACACAAAATGTATAACGTAATCTACGGGCAGCTTTCAATACTTCCGTCTACGGGACCCATTCAATTCAACAATGAGTGCAAAACAGTCCTTTAAGAAAAAAAATACGGTCTCAGTTTCATGAGCGCATATACAACAATATAATTGTATTGTGAAACACAGGGTCTGTTAATACATAGTAATTAAAAGCGGTCATTGTTGTGAATTTTTAACACGAGGCTGTAATTTACGATACAATAAAGCAGCCGGTTCGAAACCACGTTGGACTTTTTATAGGTCTTTCCATTGTATGGAGATTTTCGTGTTAGCTTGTAAGGACGTTTTCTCGTCATTGGGAGTTCAGTTGTGAAGCAAATTTTGGTTCATTGAAAGAAACGTTTGCAGGATGTCTCCACAAAAACAGGTTTTCACACTGGTTAAAATATAAGCAAGTGAGATTCGTTTCTCTAAATACAAAGTTGCTCCTTTGGGAGGCTTATTCTTAATTTCATCGCTACACTTTGCGATTTTTTTTTAATTTTCAATCCCCATAAAGAAAATGTATACTATCAACCGAATAACATAATTCATGCAAGTCACACATACCAACACAAAGGGTAACCATAATGATAACACAATTAGTCGAATTAGACGAACAACTCCTTTTCAAGAATGCAGTGATTAATATCGTACAACAAAATTAGACCACTTTCAAACATTTCACTTGGAATATCTTGCTGAAAACAGATTCATTAGATCCCTTGGCTGCCGCTTCCCAGGCTGTACGTAAACTTGGGTGTGATCCCCGACCACACGGCAGCTAACAGTTGAATGACTTCTGACTGGCACCCGAACAAAATTATTGACAGAATAGAAAGATCGCTGACATAGGCTAGATAGCTCAATTGGTAGAGTATCGGCACATTACCGGAGATCGTTGAATCAAATCTCTAATCAATTTTCTTTGGTTCATCCCCCCCCCCAATATAAATGATCACGAAAGCACGAAACGTTGAAATATTGGCCAATTAGCTTTGGTCACTGATACACGTGCCCGATGAATACATCACGGACGAGCGGTGTACCAATCAGTAAAATGTGACTGATTCCCGTTAAGACAGAAATTCAGTTTAAACTGTGTACTATACCCAGTACTTCTTATGTATAACAACCACCAAGAGGTGGCGCCCTTTGCATTACTTGTATACCTTGAGCCATGTCAGGAGTCCTTAATAAAACACACACGGAGTTTAGTCCAGAATAACACCGCTCCTCACAGAGTCTTTATGATATAATCTGCCCAGCATCTTTACAAATTATATTTAACTTTGATAACCTCCTACTTATGAATCCAGGCCTCGAAAGAACCCACAGCACCCACAGCAACTGCCGTGGTGCCCTGTGCTTTTGCTGTGGTGCCCTTTGGAAAGTTCCAACATTGTTCTCATAGGAAAGTGCCACTTCTTACCAGAGGAAAATTGCTGCGCCCTTCAAGAGCGAAGTTCAATGTCTCTGAATCACTCTACTCGATCGTTCAAACCGCAGAGGTAAATTTATGAACAACTCGGCTTAAGAAGTACAATTCCTACAATGAAATATTAAAACTAAAAGAAATTCTGACAAGTCGTCAAAAATTAATGATCAGGCTACCAATCGCGTAATTAATCTTGATTGTTATATAAATGTTTTAATCTCTTATGTGGTCAATAACATATTTACGTTTAATACTGGCTCGTCAGGTCAATCGATGGAATACTTGCACATTTCTGTTTTGAGTTTTAAGAGATATGTCCACAGAATTGTGCTCTGCTCTTGAAGTCATCCTCATGTTATCTGTGAATAAATTAATTAAATAAAAATGTAAACTTTCTGTTTGCGACATTGTCAACTTTTTACAGTTTAGGCTATTATTCGATTGAAGAAATTGCTATGCCTGGTTGCCTCAGATTTGCAGGTGCAACTTAAACAAAAGCTGCTCTGATTCGTTGTGTGAGCTACCCTGCAACTTTTGAAAATTAGCTATAGATTCCTGTTTCTATGGTCAGCCAAATTAGAATAGCTTGTTACTGGAAAATCTCTTTTAACAACGTTCAAACTTGAAAAAGTGTTTACTCTGATGCAGTGTTTTGCCATGCAGCCAAAGCTGTCCAGATTTAACTTCATACAAACTTTTATCATAAGTCAGATGAGAATATGTTTTTATTGATCTTTATGTTTATTTTCGTTCTCACTCCAAAAACTTCTACCAAGGTAAAAATGGCATCCCACAAACAAGTGGATCGTAAAACGTTCACTTAAAATGTGCTTTAAAATATAATGTTTCGGTTTTTTTTTAATTCAAGGGTTATGTTTAATAATTTATAGTCATACGTTCAGCTGTCAGTTATAGTTTACAGACGAGTGTAGGAAACACACGTTGAGTTGTCTGATCAATTTGCTTGATCCCGAAGAATCTCTGGGGCCATTGGCAGACGAAGCGACCAGTTCCATGCAATCTCAAACATCATTCACACTTAAATGTATGTCATGTAAAGACTCCGTTTAGAAATATCTCATTTGTACTACCAACATGTTATACAGTTGGTATCAACCAAGTTGTCTTTAAAATACTAGTCTCGTGTGACACGGTCGTTTATGCGAAACAGTAAAACCATGTGTTCCAGTTCTGATGTGTTCGGGCTTTAGCCGAACACCTCGTTTATTCTCAGTATTGTCCGGTACCTAGGATCATTTACGTACATGGAACATACAAACCTGGTCGGTGTTTCCGGTAGCCATGGTCAATTGAGTAGCCTACTACGAAACAACTTGGGTACGAAACGACGACTACTAATGGTAATGATTCAACCTCTTCCCCAGGGTGTGTCGAGCAGTACGAGGTTGACTGCTCTCTCACCCTGGTATTGGAATAGTACAGATAGATACAAGTTTCTTGAAGAGTGGTCGATCACCTGGATCTTCCTGCCAGCATCGAAACATCAAATCGTAGCTAATCAAACCACAACAAAAATATATGTAGCCGTGTGCAAGCAAGTTATGAAAAGAGATCATAGTGTGACCACGAGGATAGATTTCAATTGTATTTGATAGGGCCTAATTGCATCATAAAGGATTTTTTTGAAGAGTGAGCAAAGAGAAAATAGTAGTATGATGGTATTTGATAGGTCCTGAATGCACCATAAAGAGGGGTTTTGAAGGACAAGTAAAGTAAAAATAACAGGACCGCAATGCACTCAAGATGTTCAAATGTTCTCAGTTACAAAGCTTCTCCCTATGTCGAGTGAGAAACAAGTTTTAAAACTGATTCGAAAATGGGCGACGCGACGGCACAACGCGACGGACGACGGAAGCCAAAATCACTATAATGATAATCAATTGAAAAACAGGCGGCGTGACGGCATGACGCAACGCGCGAAGCACTACGCGACGGGCGACAGCACGACCCGACGCACGTGTTTTGTCTTTAGAACACCATGCACCGACAAACTTGTTGTTGCTCCTTGCTGATTCAATTCAAAATTGCAGTGCAAAGTCTTGCTATTAAGAATAGCTGGTGCGTATTTGGCATTTGTGCCAATCTGTTGTAGCTCGTGAGAGTTTCCGTTTACCGTGCAGGAGAGGCCAATGCTCACAATGTTCGTACCTTTTATCCAAGTTAAAAGCACGATGCATTACTTGTGTGTAAGAGCAGTTTAAAAATCTCAACGAAATGTGCACCCAAAAAAATAAGTTGGGTTTTTAAAAATTGGGCTTTGATTGGGATTATAATCCAATATTTCACTGTAATGAGTAAATTTAAGTTCACTTTGACCTAGATGTAGTATTGTTAATGATAAGGTAAGGGGGTACGGGTGTCATCGGATCTCAAAACCAGTGACCATATTGTATAGTGGCCCTAAAGAGACACCACGAATAAAACATATATTGCAGTGTCACAAACTGTATCGCAAATATCTTTGCAAAGTTTGCGATGTAAGATTTTTTCGATAGTATATGCGACACCACAAATTATATTCCATAATATGTGATATCCCTTCGGGACCATGGTCTTCATTGTATTTATATTGGTTTCAATCTTCTTTTGATTGTGGTAATTTTCATTGTATTTTTATTGGTTTCAATCTTCTTTTGATTGTGGTAATTATAATTTTAATTTTGGAGGGTTCATTTTTAAAGTAATTGTATTGCTGTTACCTTTATTCATTTTAATGTGTGTAATAGCGCGTAATGGGAATATTTGTATAGTGTATTTTCTCGTTTTTATAATGTTTATTATTAATATTTTATTGTTCAGCGCATTTGAACAAAATTATATTGGATTTTGCGCTATATAAATGAATAAATTATTATTATTATTATTATTATTCTGCTTTGAGTCTTTTATTGGTGCATTTTTTCGTTTGGAAACAAAATATGTCATGATCGAATATTTAACGAAGGTCTAGAAATTTGCTTCTGTATGATGCAATTGTTTTTTTCACTGGATTCATCTGACTATTTGTGTAGATACTTAGTTTTGAAGCATGTGCACAATATTGTTAGATACGGGTAAGGGTCGACGGTCAGAAACTTTGTGAGGCATATTTTAGCAACATTCCTTCCACTAAACAGTACCAGGTAGAAGTAAACACGACCATTGACGAACTCTGCATGCATGCTTTTTACGCATTGAGTTTCCGTGTTTCAATTAGACAACTGTACCTATACTCGGCCTCTATTTTAGTGCCATTGTTTTTGAAAGAAAATCATATCAGGAGAATGGACTTGAATTTGGCCACTCACACAAATTAAAATTGGACGGATATTCTGGCCAGCATCTTCAACAGGTCATTCAACTTGGCCAGATTGCCAAGGACTTTCAAAGACTCGATCAATGTTCCTGTGCCAAAAAAAGAAAATTTATCAGTTCCCAGAATGCTAATAGGCCTGTGGCTTTAACGTCGCAGATTGCAAAGTGTTCTGAGCGCCTGGTGATAACTTCACAAAATCTCTGCTGCCGTGTGATCTGAACCCGTGTCAATTTGCTTATCGGGCAAGTCGATGTGTTGAAGACGCGGTGAATTACTGCTTGCATTTTTTCTTAAAACATCTTGTACCTGGAAGACCAACTGTATCAACGTTTGCTCGTATTTTATTCATTGATTATTCAAAAAACTTTACAAGAAACTGACTGATCTTAATTTACCGATATCTTTAAGTGAGTGGGTTCTAGATTGTGTTATTGGAGCGTAAACAAGTTGCCAGAATTGGTTCGGAATTGGTTGTGAGAAAGGGACACCACAGGGCTGTGGTGTACAGTTTATTCACACACGATTGTGAGGTGGAGGATTCATATAACGTTATTTTCAAATTTGGCGATGATACCACCATAAATGGTTTAATTTGTAATGGCGACGAATCTGAATATCGACGTCAAGTGTACTCCCTTGAACAATGGTACGACTCGAATAATCTCATTTGAATGTTGACAAAACTAAAGAATTGATCATTGGTTTCCGTAGAAATAAGGCTCAAGTTGAACCAGTTATCACTAACGGAAGAAATTTGGAAATTGTGGACTGTTTTTCATTTCTCGGTACATTCACAAATGAACACTCTTTCTTGGTCAAATCAAGTATCTGATAATTTGAAGAAGGCCCAACAACGTTTCTACTTTTTACGCGGACTAAAATCCTTTGGTGTGTCCAAACACAATTTTGTCTGACCAGTTCTATCATAGTTTGGTTCAATGCCACTCCTAAGTGCGAAATTGATCAACCGAATCAGGTGGCCAAAAATGCATCATACATAACTGGAGTTAAGTTGGATAACATGAAGACAATATGAAAAGAGATTGAAAAAGAGTGTGGATAATGTAGTCCAGGATATCCATCACCCAGCGAATGAGGTATTCTACTTCATGTCTTCAGGAAGAAGGATGAGATAAATTAGTGCAAAAACTGCCCGTCCTAAGAAATGTGTATATATCGCGAATTTTTAAAGGCAATTTTTCATGTCAGAAGCAAATGTAATTAAAGGTATATTTTTATTGTAATGATTGTGAAAAAAAGGTATTTCTTTTGCTAAATAAACCATTCTTAATCTAAGTCTTATTATGAAAAAATGCTACGGAGCAGTAAACTACAACGGAAACACAATTATCGACGGATAAAACTTAAACAAAAACCTAAACCTAAAACGAAAACACTTAAGCTCGACAGAGGAAAGCCAAACAAAACAGAACGTAACAGTAATGGTACGGTTGTTTACCTGGAAGAGTGTTACGTGCTCACATTATTTTAGGTACATAGAGGGAGTTCGGCATAGGATTCTATTTTAAATATTGTTATTACATGTATTATTCAAATACACAACTGTTTTGAGGTTTTTACTGAGAATTTTTCATGTTAGGGATCCTCTGCTAGGCAAATTTCACTGTCAAATTACTTAATTCTTAAGCATAAGACGTCGATACAATTAAGCGAAAGCCTTGTCAGAACGGTGCCCTTTAATTAAAGAACTCAGTAATGAACAGCCTATTGATTTTTCTACAGTCAATGCACACTGTGAGCCTTGTGTGGTACGTCAACAACCAGCTACAGGTTCTTCTTTACAATCACAAGGGCGGTCATTTTCTCTATTATAACGTCCGCGGTGGTAAGCCTATACAAATGAAGAAAAATAACGATGTTTGGTAATTATTATAGGGTTAGATTTGAAACAAACAGATAACGCTTATTTGGAGAGTCATACACTGGAGTAAAAGTCTATAGTGATTCATGCTCATTTGTACTTGGTTCAAACAAGGACAAGGTCTTTTTACCGCCAAACAATTCCTTTCATCTACGACTACCCAAGCACAGGAAACTTAACTATAGTCAATAATTGATTTGTTTTGGAATTTCTTAACTGACCGTATTTTTGACTGCATGAGATGAGGCCGTTTCATTGGTCAATTTCTCGAATTACACTTACAGTGGTCGGCCTCTCTTCTTTTGAATGCACATGTGTGTTGGTTGTTTGTTTGTTTAATTGTTTGTTTGTCTGTCTGTCTGTCTCTCTGTCTGTCTGTCTGGGCGGACGAGAGATACATTGTGGGTGAGTTTTAGGTTGGATGTGTGGTTGTGTTTGGGTTTTTTTACATTGTGGGGCTGTGCCCACAATTTTTTAACAGGAAAGATTAAAGAAAAGGGATCATAGACAACACCTGTGGAAAGCCCACAATGTAGCTCTCCTATAAGCAACAGTGGGCGTACGAGATAGACATTGTCTGTCTGTCTGTTTGCTTTCTTGCTTGCTTGCTTGATTGATTGATTGATTGATTGATTGATTGCTCGCTTGCTTGCTTGCTTGCTCGCTCGCTCGCTTGCTTTCTTGCTTGCTTGCTTGCTTGCTTGCTTGCTTGCTTGCTTGCTTTCTTGCTTGCTTTCTTGCTTGCTTGCTTGCTTGCTTGCTAGCTTGCTTGCTTGCTTGCTTGCTTGCTTGCTTGCTTGCTTGCTTGCTTGCTTGCTTGTTTGCTTGCTTGCTTGCTTGCTTGTTTGCTTGCTTGCTTGCTTGTTTGTTTTTTGTTTTTTGGTTTGTTTTTGTCTGTCTGTTTGTCTGGGGTAATTTTTATTAATGGCTTAAATGATAAAAATAAAAGAAACATTTCGTGTAACTTATTGTTCATCACGTAATTTCAGTTCACACGGTCAACAATACTGATACAATATAATCGCCATCACAAAATATTAAAAGCAGTGATCTACAGCGATCTTTGAGTTTTAAAAGCAAAAAGTAGCCTTCCCTTCCTCGGGCTTTCGACCTAGAGTGTCGTTGACGATTGTCGGTTCTATTTCTACTCTACTGGAAATACGGAGACCAACATTGATTTCTTCGAGTGGGTTACCCTTCAATTAAAGTACGAGGGCCTACGCTGCTGAACAAAAAGACATGACATTTAGCTTACCGCGCTTTAAACCTTAGCTCGAGGCTGTTGAAGGAAATTTTGCTATAAAAAACAGGCATAAGAAACAAACAACAACACCGTTCTGAAGCCATGCATAAAATCTCTTCGCCTAAAACAGCGCGTTATTCAATCCCGATACGCTTGTTTCAGGTGACTGGAGTTTCGCAAAGGTAAGCTTGATTGATAATAATGATCTTCCTTTCCTCTTCATTTTCTCATAAAGTCAATGAACTGTCATATTAGTAGTTTGATTTGGGGTTGAACATAGAACAATTGACTGGAGTGGGATTACAACCTCCGGTTTAACGTGAGTTTAGTTTAATAATGAAAATTGTTTATAACAAAATATCAGATTTCTTTAAATTATTGTTTTGGGATAGGCCTATTACGGTTTACCTTATCTGGACCGGGCTTTATTTTTGCGGATGAAAAAGGAAATGTTCTTCGAATAGGAATTTACATAAAATACCGTAAAACAAGTACAACCTCTGACTATTGGCCATTTTCTGAAATTGTTTGCAAGTTTGTGGGGGAACACATTTTTGTAGTATTTTAAGTCTGAACTCAAGTATCATGTTGGTGTGGGGGTTTTGTTTGTGGGTTTTTTATCATTGTAACTAAATAAATAATTATTACCAGATGCATTACCTTTAAGGAATTGGAAAAGCTACACAAATATTTCGATTATACAATGCTTTATTAGAAACAAATGGTGTAAAGTCTAAAATGCATCTTATTGCTTTTCCTTTGTCAGTTACGGCTGAATATTGTGGTATGTTTCCATGAGAGATAAGATAATATTCTGCAGACGGAACGGAAGATTATTCATTTTATTTACTTGAAGATTATGTAAGCAAGGTTTAAATTTAATTAATTTATCTGTCATTGCAGATTAAAAACAATCACAACACAAGATGGTAGTTATTGTGTTCCTGTTGGCATCACTAAGTGCCACGGTGGTGGCTTCTTCTTGTCCACCAAAACTACACACAAGCCAAATACGTGTGGTTGGAATGCACCAGTTTTACACAGTAGAAAATCAGATCTTTAGCGGTGCCGCGGTTTATAAAAACAAGACGGCTCGCTCCTGCTTGACCTGTGCAATTTATTGTTTACAAGATGACTTCTGCAAGTCGTTCAATTTTTGCACGGGTAGCAAGCTGTGCAACCTCATTTCAGCAGCACTTTTGATGGATGCCTTTCAAATAAAACCATCCGACGAATGTTCCTACTTTGACGAAACAATACAAGAAGGTAATCTATGTTGTACCTAGAAACCAATCGTTTAATCAAAGATGAGTTCAGCATGGCTAACAACGTTTAAAATTTGAAATGACAGGGTCAGACTTTTGATTTTAAATTCCATATTCAGAAACAACGTAAATTAAACAATTGCCTAAAGATGGAATTGAAGACAAAGTGCTAGGAGAGGATTTACGAAAAGTGTTCGGGTTTGTACTTGGCATCGGCTGCGTTTTATTCGAATGTTTTTATTTGATGGAACACTTCTGAAAGTAGCTGAAAGTATTTCTTTACTTTTTTTCAAAGTGAGCAGCAATGCACCATGTGCAACATACAAGAAAGGACCAAATACAAATGCTGCCATCTATGTCAGCAATTTTCCCGAGCGAATTCACCTCTCTGTTTTAACCACTGGATTAGTGCGCGTGACTGCCAGTTATCTAGGTGGACATCAATACGTTGGTAAGTTTCTTTATGATTTCCATTGTAGGTCTGATTTCTAATTGGCGGGAGCAAAAGTTTCGAATATTTATAATGAAAAGCATATTAGTATAAAATAAGATGGATATGATTGAGGTAATCCATTCAACGATCTCATCCTGGTTTAGTAAAACGGTTGTGTGGGGTGTACACTAAAGGCATATTGGCTTATGTGTCACAATTAATAGTTTTGATAGATACGTAGAGTCATTCTCTCGGTTCTTCTTTCCTTTTAGAGTTCCAAACCTCAACTAGGGAATCCCGTATCTGGGATGATCCTGACACTTATGAAAACAGAACAAAGATCAATGAAGGCATCAATTTGGATGGATCATCTCGCTACTGGGTTACCTTCAATAACAGCAAGATTTCGGTCGGCGAATATGGCATTGAAGATCCACTGATGAGATTCACGAGTCCTAATACTCCTCCTGAAGAAATTTTGCAGTACAGACAAATCACTGTATGGAATCAAGAAAAGACTGTGTGGCATTTCTATGAAATGTGCTGAATATCAAACATCAGAGAATCGAGTAATTGACTTAGCAAATAGGGCCGGTTTGATAGAGAACTTGGCAATCTGAAAATGTTTTGAAAATGTGAAAAAGATATCCACACATGGATAAATTTGTTACACTGTGCTCGTTAAAGTGAAAAGTAGACAGTTATGAAGAAAATTTTAAAATGTATGTTCCGCATTGGCTCAACTCTCTTGTTTGCTGGTTGGATGTGTGTTTTCATTTTTTCTTAATTAGTCACCAGCTGGCTTACATTACTCTAGCAAAGTTAATATTTGAAAAGTTATTTAGAATATGTAACTCTTGAGGTATTGTTGTATAAAATACAATGTTACGGAGGTCCTGAAGGGAAAGGTAAAGAAAGCATTTCATTGTAAGAACACATCTTTTTTTTTTTTACATATATATAAATATATACATTCTCTCTCTTTTTTCAAAATAGTTCTTCGTTATCTCTAATTATTTTTTTTTTACAAGAAATGTTATTTTGGTCCCCAAAATATTATTTTGTTCCTTTCGAAATATATTTTGTGATTGAATAAAATAATCTGTCGCTGAAGAAGGTACATTATTTTCCTGATTTATTTTTTATTTTTATTTTTCTTCACCTGTCTCAAGAGAAGCTGTGCACGATGTCTTACGGGAAACCAAAAAAACCTTTACAAAAATCAATATACTGTTTTGGGGACTATTTTCAATTTAATGGTCGAGAACAAAATGTGCGCAGTCGCTGAGATAGCTGTTGGTTTCCCGAGTGCTGTTGCCTCTGGCCTCAGTCACAATTTTTACAACTGATTTAGTTTCACATGTATTGATTGGATTTAATTAACAGTCTGAGCATATCTGAGCAGTAAAAACACATGTGATAAACAACTCTTTATTGTTCGTTGATATTTAAAGAATTGTAAAGAATTCAAGTACAATGTGGTAGAGTTTAGGTTTTAAACGTTGATGTAATTAGTTTTACGCATGGTTTTGCTTCGCATTATGAATGTATATACATGCATTTACGATAACTCAGAACGGAATAAGATTTCAGTTTACTCCATCTTGCAATGCGTAACTATTCATTATTGCCCAAATTGTGGTCAGGATTTGCTCTCCCACCGACCTTACACCTTCGAAAAACAAAACACGCTGAACAATGATCTTCGAAAATTCCTCTGAACAACATGACCTATACGAGACGGGGTAATAAGTGGGTGTGGCACTCGTCGTCATAATTGTCTTTGAGAGAATGGTCAAAGATTACCAGGTCTGCTTACTCTTTCATAAAACACAACGATAGAAATGGTTTGCGATAAAACACAAAATATCCGTAGGCAATCGAGCTCCAAAATGCTGTAGTTATGATTTATCTCTCGGACTTCGGTACTCACCCAACAGTAAAGAAAATGGACGTCGAAATGCCCCTAATAAGAGCATTAAAACTTCAAACAAAAGTGGTGTTTGCCTCGAAATTGCAGTCTCGATATCATTTTGTTTGTATTTCTGTTAATATCTGTTATTTTGCTTATTTGTGTGTGTTGTGTAACGCATGTGATTCAAAAAAGAACCCAGTGCACTTATCGAAAAGAGAAGGGGTCCGCCCCGGTGTTTGATTGGCTGTATATTGCGCCGCTGCACCTTGTAAACCATTACATGGTGCTATGTAAAGGAGTAAGTCTCATACTTCAAACGAAGCCCCAAAATACCTTGCAGGAAAATACTTAATGTTAAAGCGCCTTGAGCGTCACTAAGTGACGGATACGAGCGCTATATAATAACAACCCTTTATTATTCTTATTATTGTTATTAAACAATAATGAAGGACACGCGAGGCAGGATTGTTATTAATTGAGAACCCCCATACCAACAATATGCACACAGGTAAGTACTTGTGAAGGTTGGTAATAAATCATTCAAAATGAGGATGAAATTACAATGACAAACCGGTGACCTGAAACCTCACGCAGGCAAAGTGTTCGTCGTATAAGTTCGAGTTTTGTATAAAAACTAGAGCCGGCATAGCATGTCATCACTGAGTACATTGTCTCTACCATCGAGTCCGGAATATCTTTGTATCGTTCTGTTTGATTTTAATCATGGAGACTTCAGTTCAACTGATCCGAGTAGCCTTTTACTTCATGATATCGAGGTGCAGTGCAGACGTAATCTGCCCCTCTGGGTGGGAATTATTTGGTGAGTCGTGCTACAAGTTAGTGACGGAGAAAATTACTTTCGATATGGCAGTCATTAACTGTGCTACCATGAGAGGCCGGGTTGCAGTCCCTACCTCACTCGCAGAACATCAGTTTATCTGGGAGATGGTCAATAAAGTTGGACAAGACACTGTCTGGGTTGGCTGTACTGATTGGGAGGAAGAAGGCAAGTGGGTGCAATCTGGTGAGGGAGGCAAAGAGTGTAGTTTCTTCAACTGGTATCCAGGTGAGCCAAATGATAATTGGAACCTTCGCAATTGCGCCAGGATGAGACCTTTTTACAATGGTCGTTGGAATGATGTTCCGTGTACCTGGCGGAGTCTCGTGGTCTGTCAGCGCCCTGCTGACGCACCTATCACCCCGCCAATCAGCCTGTACTGCCTGCAGGCAGATACTACCGGCCGCTTTGCATCCTAAATCAAGGGCGTTGTCGCGTGTGGCTCAGCGTGCCAGGCAGGATGAGCCTCGATGTCGCTCCTTCAACATACGACTTGGAAGCAACAGGGAGCAGATCTGCAAGCTCAACAACGTCAGTCGTGAGGATGCTTGTAAAGAATATATCCAGATGGATAATTCTTGTTACTTTTTCAACAATTGACAGTTCAGACAATTTGATGAAACACTCAAATGATGTTATTGTGAGATATGAATGGATTCTAATATCGTTTATATATCGATGAACAGGATCATTGATAGCGGTTGATGTATCGAGTTGATGAGTTGCGGTCTTGTGTTTGAATTTCCCCTTCTTTTTAGTAGTAGCAACCAATGAACGGCAGGTCAATTTGATGACGTCGTATTGTCTTTGGGTGAATTGTGTTTACGAGTTGTTAAGACTTTTTCTCTCAAAAAACACAATGATAGAACAAGTTTCAAACTGCAGCTATACTGCTTTTTATTTAGAGCAGGTCTAAATAATTGTAACATCGGTGACTTTACATTATTATGTTCGAATTTGTAATATTGATTTTCTTGTTGATTCGCACACAAAGAATGTACATGAGTAAATGAGTAACAAGTAAATGTAAGTGGAGCGCTAAATTATTTGCGCGACTTTTTGCGCAGCATTTTAAAGGAGACTCTATAAACAAAACATGATACTTGTTTTGTCTGTATTTGACTATCTTCGGTTATATTTTTCTTCAAATCAACATAGAGTTTATGATATAGATTATTTGATGTAGGCATAATTGCCAAATACAATGTTAATCCTTAAAGAAAATATAAACTATTAAGAGTATTTTCAGTATACTTCAGTGTCTACTTATTTTATATTTTGTGAGATGAAAGCACATGAAGAGGATAGTATATAAAAATTCTCATTGTAAATTTTATCAAATTAAAACTCATTTGTTTTTTGTCATATATAACCGATATGATCATTGATCAGCTATTAATATAATATCAATATTGAGTTGTGGTTATAAATGTAATTCCCCCTCTATTTACAAGAAACAGCCACTTAAATTATGGAAGCTTCATGCTATGACGTCAAATCGTCTAATTAAACTCTATGATCCTCGTGTTACTATTAGTTTTTTGGGGGTTACCCTTTTGTACAGTAACGATATAAAGGCTTCGTTTTCAGACAAATCACAAATATCCATAGGCAATTGGAATCAAAGTTGCTGTAATTCATTTTTATCTTTCAGACCTCGGTACTTCATCTGCATTCAAGAAAATGACCGCAGAACACACAATGTACGGAATGGTATTCACGGCTGACTCTGACTTTACATGGCCCCAAAATAAGAATGTTCTTGTCAATCTTGTTCCACACTGTCAAACTGACTCACAGGTCGATGGCGAAGCGTAAAATCTTATTGGCTTTCACTTTTTTTTATAAAATCGGTCCCATTCCAATTATAGAAACATGGCTTCTTTGCCTATGAGGTCATGCACTACGGCTTTTGTTTCTGCTACTAATGACTGGCTATCATCTTTAGATTCCAAAGTTCCGGCTGTCGACCTTGTATCATTGGATTTTAGTCCAGCATTTGATACAATTTCTTGTGGTATAACCATCAAGATACTAGGTTTGCACTACATATTAAGTGAAATGCTCTTCGCTGAATGAACTCATGTACATGTATATCTATCTGACCGTGTGCAGTGTGTTGTACATATAAGAGAGTCTCGTCCGACGGGTTATCTCAAGGGTCCGAACTTGGCCCCTTGTTCTTTATATGTTTTTTTGTTTTTTAACCAACGATCTCCAGCTTCATTCGTCGTCCAGTATTGTTCAATATATTGATGAAATGTTCATATTTGGGAACGTCTACCCCTATAAATGTCATGGAGCACGTATCAATCCGACTGAGAGCCGCAAGGAAACGGACGGTTCTTGACTGTTTAGGCTTTCACAAAAGAAATGACTTGCCTTCATTAATAATCCCCATACCAGAAGTCAAATTTGCTTACCTTTGCTCATAAAACCTTCCCTTGCTCAACACAATGGCTGATGCGTCTAGATGGACCCGGGGTCGATTTCACAAAACCCATCCTAACTTAGGACTAGTCCTAGGCAATGCTAGGAGATAGGACTAGTCCTAAGTTAAGACCAGTTACTGGTCCTAAGACTAGTCTTATCTCTTTGTGAAATCGACCCCTGGAGCAGTAAAAAAGGCTCTATTTAAGGACTATAGGGTCTTTAGTCAAGTGGCTGACAGTTTAAGGGGTTACAGGGTTACTGGCTGCGGTCCCGGCTGAATTAGCTGTTTATCACCATTCCAAAAAGGAGATGAATACTGTTTATGTTTGTTTATTTTTATTTTTTTTTAATTTTTTTTATTCTAAATATACGTTTTTAGTTTGGAAGGTACTTCGGTGTTTTTTTATATTTGTGGACAAAGCCGCCAAATGCCTTAATTGCCTTTATTGCTAATGCCTTAATTGCCTTTATTGCTAATGATATAGCTATTACCTTTTTGGTAGTTTGTTAGACTCATCGTACTTTTTGTCATGTCTGTGCTTTTTAATACCGTGACCGTTTTTTGAACCTTTCTGAAGCGATATTGTACGGACTTGGTATGTCTAAAAAGCTACACGATCTACTCTTTATTTGCAGAACACAGAGTATGGGTGTTATGTTCCGTACGTGGCACCTTTATTAATTTTTTGTTTTTGCGTGGCATTTTTCCCGCTGCATTTGTTTTTGCGACACATTTTTGGGGGGGAAATTTTAAGACGCAACCCCCCCCCAAAAAAAAACAACAACAACAACAACAACAACAACAAACAAACAAACAAACACCCCAACAAAAACAGCAATAATAAAGGTGGCACATAATTATGGAGCTCCATATCAGAGACCAATTGTTAGTTGCGGAAGGCAAACATAGCTGGGTCAACGAATTATTTTGGGATTATAAATAGAGATACACGGAGGAAAGACAATTCTTATTCTCCATGGTTCTGTGCCGTGTAACTGTAAGTCCATCATTATGTTTATATTTCAAGTCCGATTCATCACTGCCCCAAAGAATCTCATATCGAAGTAGTATCAAGTACTTATAAATTATACAAACACATTTCAGATCAAAAAATTATCCTTAGATTTTTGACAAATGCAGTCATACCTTAATAAACCGCAATAGAACTCGAGCTTATATATTGACTTGACGATACTAATGGAAGTTTGTAAGCTGGACCATCCAAACTATACTGGGCACAAAGGGCCTTTGTCCAAGTAATCAGTGTTTAACAGTCACCCATCTATTCCTTTGTGTACTAAGCTAGCAGGCACCCGGTGACGAAACCCAGCCGTGTGCATTGACATGTTGCTAATGAGGCTCATTATAAAACCATCAAGAACTATCAGGGTTCTTAGCAGCTCTCGGGCGGTTAAATTTGAGACGGTGGCTGATTTCCGCCAACAACAAAACACTTTATCTGTACGGCGCTATAACGCCCTAATTTACGGCGTTAAAACGCCCTAATGGCGTTATATAACGCCCTACTACAGCGTTATAACGCCCATCGGCGTTATAACGCCCTAATTTACGGCGTTTAGGGCGTTTGTAAATTAGGGAGTTATAACGCCGTAAATTAGAGCGTTATAACGCCGTAAATTAGGGCGTGGAGTGGCCGAGTGGGGATAGCTCTGGTGTTTCTGATCAGCAGAGTGTGGGTTCGAGCCCCGGTCACGACACTTGTGTCCTTAAGCAAGACACTTAACCATGGTTGCTTCGTCCTTCGGAT
>CM021538.1:9153739-9163946 GCA_010994315.2 Pisaster ochraceus | reverse complement strand
CGCTTAGAGGCTGGCCTGCAGTAGGCGCTATACAAATACAATATATTATTATTTGTTATAACGCCGTATTAGGGCGTTATAACGCCGTGAAATTAGGGCGTTATAACGCCATATAGGGCGATATAACGCCGTACTGAAAAAGTGTTTTGTTGTTGGCGGATATCAGCCACCGTAGATATCAGCCACTGTATGATACAGATCTTCAAAACGGGGGGGTTTGTGTTGTGTGTAGGTTTTTTTTCTCACTCCCCACCCCCCCCCCACCCCTCCCCCCGCAATTAAGTTCGCTATCTGCGGCTACCGAAATACAGCATTAGAAATGACTAGCATGAGGTATCCAAGGCAACATGATCAAGTCGGTAAACAACAAAATATTATTCGACGGGTAATAGATCTAAGAGAGTAAGAAGTACTCTATTGGCGGTTAAGTGAACTGCCCTTCGCTGAATAGACTTATATATATCTGACCGTGTGCAGCGTGTTGTGCAAAGTCTCGTTCGACTGGTTATCAGTTAGCTCCGGGGTACCTCAAGGATCCATACTTGGCCCCCTTGTTTGTTTGTTTTGTTAACCAACGATCTCCAGCTTCATTCGTCGTCCAGTATTGTTCAATATGTTGATGAAATTGTTTATATTTTGGAATGTCTACCCCTATTGTGATCCAGATCTTCCAAACGACCTGATAACTTTAGTGGACTAGGCTCACATAATGGCTGCTTACGCCAAACTAATAAAATAGTGCGAAATTGTGTGTGGCATTTCTTCTGGTTTTTTTTGGTTTTGTGTGCGTGTAGGGTTTTTGGATTTGGAAAACAACGGCGACCTGTTTATAATACCAGACCGGTATTGGTATCGAGCTGCAATGAAGGTTTGATCTGCCCCTCTGAGTGGGAATTATTTGGTGAGTCGTGCTACAAGTCAGTGACGGAGAAAATGACTTTTCTCATGGCAGTCATCAACTGCACTGCTATGAGCGGCCGTGTGGTAGTCTCTACCTCAATCGCAGAGCATTGGTTTATCTGGTCAGTAAAGTTGCACGTGGCAGTATCTGGATTGGCTGTACTGATAGGGAGGAAGAAGGCAACTGGGTGCAGTCAGGTGGGGGTGGCAAAAAATATACATGTAGTTTCTTCAGTTGGCATCCAGGAGAGCCGAATAGCATGGAGGGTGAAGATTGAACGTTTATGAAACACTCTTAATGCTATGGTAGTTGGAATGATGCTCTGTGTACTTAGCCTGCAGGCAGATACCTCCGGCCGCTTGGCATTCTACTGCCTGACCGGGCATGTCATCAAGGAGTTACCGATCAAGGGCGTGGTCGCAAATGGCCCAGCGTGCCGGGATGAGCCTCGATGCCGCTCCTTTAATGTATGGCCTGGCAACAGTGGGGGAGCAGATCTGCCATATAATGACGTCACGCGTGAGGGGGAAGCTGACAAAAACGATATCGAGACGGACATTTCTTATTATTTCTTCAACTGACAAAATACAAATTGGTATCAGATTGAAGGAGAAACACTCGAAACTTCATAATATGATTTCAGAACGGGTTTTTTTTAACGGATTTTTACCGATACTGTTGGCTCTTTCCTGACGGAAACTACCCTTGCCGAAGACAAAGAAATATCAGTAAAGAAATGATACAAAAACCAAGCTTACTTAATTGTGTCAACGTGATCTAGTTGTGAAACAGCAGTTGCAAAAACAAGGTTGTGGGTTCAAATCTGGCCAAGCTAGATGCTGTTTTCACAGTGACTAGAATTTAAGTACATGTATTTTCGTCTAATTGCAGAATCACAATGTATTTGTTTGTGCAATTCATACTCATAGACGTTAAACCAATGTGTGTGTTTAGGAGAGATTGGTTGTTGCCAGTTTTGGTGTATAAATCCTCTTGTGGAAGTTTTGCCAAGTTCGGTTGTTGAAAAGATCATCTTCACAAACAAACAAACAAACACCCCCAACACCCCAACAGACAAACAAACAAACCTTTTAAAAGAAACGCTCATTACCTCATGTTTAAGGTTGTGAAACCAACATGGCCGATGCCAGCAAGCATCGTTTATACTTGCAATACAGTTTTTTATTCACAACATTCAATCGCTATATACAATATGACTCAATAAGGTCTAATAGGATATAGGAAGTCCTACCAAAAACAAAAACAAAAAGTAAATAAGCCGTCGAATCTTCATTTCACATCTTAAATGTGCAATAAATTTATCGTAATTTGCAGTCCATTACTTCAATGTGATAATATACAGTTATGTATCCTTCGAAAACAACATGTTAGATTAGCCCAAAATCTACTGATCCCCTGCAGAAGAATTTTAAAATGCAATTACCCTAGACATAAAATTGTCAGTTTTCATCTTAAATTAGTGTTACTGCACCATAGTTCACTAACTTATTACAAACGTAATAGTTGTATTAAGTTAACTAATATCAGCTGATCCATTATTTCCTTATTCAGGCTGAGAATCACTGCCAAAATTGAAAAAAATTGAAAACTTGGATCCAGTTCTTAGGAAAAATGTTTAAATGATGGCACTTTTTTGAAAATCCCTTGAGTTATAGATTTCAAGGAGCTTCTGGGAACAGTATCATCAGCGCTGGGCATTTAGATCAAAGACCCTACAATACATACATAAACAAAGTCTAAATCAGATGAAAGTCTGAAATTTCACATCCCTGTTCATTACAAATTTGACCTGTCATATGGACAAGGCAGTACGGCACGCATCCTTTGGGTGGTGGATGCTGGAAAGACTGTATGTTTATGTAACATGTTTCTGCAGTTGGTTAATTTTTTTAAAAGGGAAAAAAACAGGCTTTCTGTGCATTTGTCTCGTCTAAAATTACTCTCATGTATTAACAAATCTAATCTTAAATGTTGTAACTAGTTTATATACATTTTAGAAACCATGATTATAGCTGAACGAACACAATTTGTGATAACTACATGTATGTACAATTTCTGAAACTTTTGTCGATCTGGGCAGTTTTATTGTGGAGCAAGGAAAACGTTTTTTTAAATATCTGCCTTCCAGATCGTCTCTTACACAACTCTGCTTATCATATAAATAGGTTGAAAATGAGGTTGCGAGGGAAACAACATGGCACTGTTAATAATTGATCAGTAAAATCAGGTACATGTATTCAGCTGTTTTCCTTTTTGAAGCAATTGGCGACAGCATTATGAATTATTCATGACCTTTCTCTATACCTAGGTTCTGACCCCTTTTGCCATTTTGTCTCGACAAAAGAAAAACACATTTTCAAAATAAAAAGTAGAGCCTATTAAACTTTGTGACTGACTTTGGCTTTGATTATGGCTGAACCAGAGGCAAAGTGGTCTAGCCAAAGCCTAAAACCAAGACCCAATTTCATAGTGCTGCTTCAGCAATCAACTTTGCTAGACAATTTTCTGCTATTTAAGCAGACAATTTGAAGAATATCAGTCAAAAATGGCATGGTACTTTCACTAGTAACCTTCTGAAAACCGTAAGTTTGCTGTCCTTAGCTACTTCTTAAAAGTGGAAGATGATAAGCAATTTGATTGGTTGTAGTTTTGCGAAGGTTTGCAGAGTTGAATGTTTTTCCTGCATCTGGGGTGATATTTTACTGCGAAGTTCAATGCAATAGGATGATAACGAAAAATGTACTTCACTCTGGCAAATACCGTGAAGTTTGACCCTGGCTAGTGTTGATGTTTTGAAGTCAGGCTCAGCCAGACAGCCAATAAGTAAAGTACAGGCCTGCCTGGAATAACACAGAGGCCACAAGGGTCGTGACCTCTGTTGCCCCTGGCCTTGGCCTCTGTGCCCCATCAAAAGTTGCCCATAGACTTTAATCATTTCCAATGGCAGTGCCCTTTACAAAATGAAAATGACCTTGCCCTCTCAAAGAAGAGATTGCAGGCCTGAAAACACCCTGAGTGTTATGCACCCTGTAGCTGTTTACTGTCCCAACTCAGCCAATGGTTCCATCCTGGCCTTCTTAGCTCCCGCAGTCTTCTTGGTGGTGCTCTTCCCCCTGCTGCTCAAACTCCCTCCGGATACATTCCCGCTGGAACCAGAGCGGCCTACACTGGATGATGGGCTTTGGGCGTAGCGTGTTACGCAGGACACTCCATCCACAAATTTGGTCTTGAAGAGTACGTTGGCATTGTTGAACATGCCGTCTTTAAGGGAAACTACAATGAACTGTAAGAAAAGAAAACATTTACATAATGGTGAAATGATTACCACAGATTGAGTGTTACTACCGAACACAAAACACTGTTACTTTTAAACTTTGGCTATAAACCAAAAGTGACGCAAGTGAAACCAGGTTTCATGTTAATTTATCATAGATCAAGAATATTATTTGGCTTTACCCATAAACCGATGTGTGTAAAGCACTCTATACTCGGTACTTTCCAGAGTCCTGAGAAGAAAGGCAAAGGTCATGGGTTTGAATCCCACTTGCGTATTATGCAATCGTGCTTTAGAATGCTGATTTGGAGATGCAGCTTCCAAGCATGTAATACAACAGTGAGAAGTAGGAAAGTATTTTATTATATGTTATCCAACCAGAAATGGTGAGAGGCGGAGCACAGGATTTGTTTATTAAAAAACACGAAAAAGCCGGAAATCATAGCTGAAAAACTGGCTTCCCTATAACATCACTGACACCCTACAGGCTAACTTCTAATGCACAGAGGCTTTGCACCTACCTGTGAATGCCTGAAGTGAGTACGTAACATCTGACCAATATTCTGGGTATGGGAGAGATCCAGAGCAGCATCTACCTCATCTAGGATGTAGAGAGGTGCTGGCTTGAAGAGTAGGAGGGACAGGATCAGCGATAATGCCACCAGAGATCTAATGGGAATAAATTATAAATGTGGGTGAACACAAAATTTTGACTGGAATCGGAGTTGCGCCCGATAATAATTTACAGTTTGAATTGATCTTTTAGCCATATTTTGTCATTTCAGTGCAAACATGTTGTTTGTTCGAAAATAGCATTTTATGTGTCACATGAGTTTGTGTGGAACTATGCCAAATATTCCATGAAAGTTTTGTAAGTTTTCTTGACACTTGACACAGAGCTTTCAACACTTTCATCTTGCAGTCAGGGAGATTTTGTACAACAACCAGGGAGATATTTATAAATACACTCAACATAATAGGGACAAAGTTTCATAAGCAGGAAGCATTTCAAAACTGCTCATCAAAAAACGTGGAAAGATTGCTTAATTTTCAGGGCACTTTCTGCAGAATCGGGGAGAGTTGGCAGCTCTGTTGACACAGTTCACTTTTTGTTGAAGCATTCGGAGAAAAGTTGCTTACCTCTGTCCACCACTCAACTCTGACAGACTCTCCTTCCAGACGTCACCAAAGGCCACTTTTACTTCCAACCCGTCCAGAACGGAACGCCCCTCTGTGGGCTGCAATTTGGCTTGAGTGCCAGGCAGGAGGGTGGAGAAGATGGAACCAAAATCCTGAAAGAGGGGGAGGTTTAAAATGCCATCAGTATTGACTTCTATTTAAGTTTTCTTCTTGGTGATCCCATGGCCATTTCCTCAAGATATACACCTTGTAATAAACCACTAGGGGAAACTGACTGGAATTTTATTTAATTTTGGGTTGAACAGAGACAAATTTACTTTTGCAGGATTTGAACCTGTGACCTCCAGATTAACCTGAGTGCTCTACCACCTGAGCCATCCAGCTCTACTGTTGGTGGGCTCCATATTAGGGAGACCTTTAATCTGCTAAAACATGTACAGAATTTAATATTAGAGAGGGCAAGGCCAATATCATTTGCAAAGGGCATTGCCATTGGAAACTCTTAAAGTCTACAGGAAACATTGGAAGAGGCAACAAGGCCAAGACCAGGGCAACAAGGACCATGGCCTGAGAACACCAGCTTTGTGGAGGTTTAAGGCGCTACTAGAAGGTTTGCAAAACCTGATACTTCATTCATGTGAGGCAAGCCAACATTTGCATCTTACAATCAGGGACATTTTGTACAACAATCAGGGAGGTATTTGGAATTTAATTCATAATACAGAAAAGCTTCCTTAATCAGGGAGATTTTCAAATTTGTTCATCAGAACATGGAAGGATTGGTTTATTTTTAGGGAACTTTCAGCAGAATCCGGGAGAGTTGGCAGCTCTGGTAAGGGCAAGGCAGTTTTCCTACTCTATGAGGAAAAAGTTCCATTTCTAAAGGAAAATTAAATGGTGCCCATAGGACTAGGCCTGGCTCTGTTACATGTAACTGTACCTTGTTGACCTGTGCCCAGGCCTTCTTGAGTGCCTCATTCTTCTTTTCATCAAGCTCCTGAATGGTCGCCATGATCTTCTTTTTGTCGTTCTCTACGATGCGCTTCTTCTTCATCAAGTCATTGTACTGTTTAAATTGGACAACAAATAATAATAGTAATATTGTACATTTATACCACACTTAATACTAGGGTTCTAAGAGCTTATGGTGTTTTTGTATTTGAAGCTATTGGGAAAAGCCTGGAAAACACTGGCCACTTATTCATTGGAGTGTGGGTTCGAATCCAGGCAAGATACTTAACTAGAATTACTTCTCATCATCAAGGAGTAATTGAGGACCTCCCACGGTAGAGATTCAAGAGTTATAAAGAAAATAACAGCTGAACAACTGTTGATATGTGCCCCATTTCTTCATATCAGAAGTTAATAAAAAAAAAACAGACAGTGCAATCTCCATGAAGTATAAGATTTCATGTCTTCTTCCCTCAGGCTGTGTACAAACTGTGACTGCAGGAAGTCTGTGGCTCTTTTGTAAACTTGTGATGTCACAGATTACATGGTCTATTGACCCGTTGCATGACGCACAACGTTTATACACACGCTTCATATCCTGTCCCCCATTTTGGGTGTCAAAATATACACAAAGAAACTGGCCCCCAAAATGGTGGAAATTGTAAACGTGCATTTTGCAGAAGTGCGTTCCGCGTCAACAAGGGGTCAATTGGCTTGAGTGGTTCAAAGGGTTTGACCAAACAACCCCCTTTACCTTCTCTTCCGCTTTGCTCAGCATGTTCATGGCCCTCATGTTGACGTTGCGGCTCAACTTCTCCTTGGTCTCTTGTAGTTTCTGCAGACGTCTAGCAACCTCCTTGGGCTCGCTGTTGCTGAAGTCGTACGCCGTGTTAGGCTGACCAAAGTACTGCTTCTCTGTGGCGATCCATTCATACTTGTCCATCAGGCTAGTCACCTACAAAGGTAACAGAGATTCCTCGAGTTGATCAGATACTTTGTTGTAAGGTTGGGATGTTTTTTACCATTTAAAATGGAAAAACAGCAAAATCCAAAATCAAATTTCTTTCACATTTAGGCAAACCGAACAGTAAAAAAAACAATGGGACCTCCTTTTTCAGCAAGCCTGTAGAGAACCATTTCCCAGCTTTAAAATATGTTTGCCCAATGCCCAGCCATTGTCCAAGCAGAATGATGGACATCCCCTTTGTTCATAGGAAATGTGCCCTATATGTAAAACAAATTTTGCTCTGTTCGCCCAAAACACTTAGGCACTGAGCACACAAAAGTCAAAAGCCAGAAAAGAAATATATAAATAAATTAATACAACATTTTGACTTTCTTTTCTTAAAAAAAAGTTAGCCCCCAGATGATGCCCAGGGAGGATGACTGACATCCCTTTTGTTTGTGGAACTGTCTTATCTTAATCCCCTAGAAAATTTTACATTCAATTCCCTCCAATTTGTAACACACTTTGCTTTGAACTCCGCCACCTGTGGCTTGCTGATAGTTTGGATTGGAATCGGTAGAAACAGTCCAATGGTTAACTGGAAGTCACGCGTTCCATGCACAACCCTAATGCTTTGGTTTCCTTTTTATCTCAACCTCTCCCTCTTTCCAATTATTTACCTTATTTGCAGCATCCTTGCTGTCCCGCTGGTATTTGGCCATCTGATGCTCCAACTCTTTCATCTCTAGCTGGGTCTCCTGGTCCTCTCGGCCGAGTTGGGTCTTCTCGGCCAGCTTGGTTTGGATGTCTTGGTTCCTCTCCTTCAGGAGGTCCTTCTGTCGCTCTAGATCTTTCTTGGTCTCTGAGACGGCTTTCTGTGGAATAACAACCGAGATTTAAATCACCCTTTTATTCATTTTCTTTAATAGAAAGTTATGCCAATTAACTTGATATGCAACCTCTTTTTGGCATTTTGTGCCTGAGCGGTCAAGCCCATAAGATACAAGTTCTGATGGTCTAGTCATCGGGACATGGGTTCGAATCCTGGTCATGACACTTTCCTTCAGCCACAGACACTTTAACCAACCTTAAGTATGTTGGAATAACCCCTTGGCACTAATATATACGCAGCTTGAGGTTGTGTGCTCCCTAGGGACTAGAGACAAATTGTGGTTTGGTTAAAGTATGCCTGATGCGCTGAATGGAACATTCCATCTTTCAAGACAGTGATGAAAACTTCTCACCATTGCACTCATAAACATTCATGGTATATACATCAGTGTAGGGTAAAACAAAACAAAAGGTAAACATTTATCCTCAATGCAAATATGACATCTGTTAAATACCTTAGTATCCTTAGCCTTCTCCTCAACCTCTTTAACTTTTTCTTCAAAGCCAGCGATTGCCTCATCTACAGCAGCTAGCTGATCATCATACTTGGTCAGTTCCTTCTTCAAATCCTCAACCTCAAGCCTTAAGGTTTCCATTTCCTTGAAAAGGGCAACAAGAAAGGAGACAATTTAAAAAACTTTGACAGAGGCCAGTTTACAATTTTTGACTGCTTCAAGTACGAGGGTTAAAACTATGGACAATGATGAATCCGATGGTTTGGACAACGATGGATCCGAAAGTTTGGACAATGATGGATCCAAAGGCTTGGACAACGATGGAGTGAAAGGTCTAGACAATAATGCAGCATAAGGTTTGGACAACAATGGAATAGAAGGTTTGGACAACGATGGAGTGAAAGGTTTGGACAATGATGGAATAGAAGGTTTGGACAACGATGGAGTGAAAGGTCTAGACAATAATGCAGTGTGAGGTTTGGACAACGATGGAGCAGAAGGTTCGGAAAACGATGGAACGGCAGTTTTGGGTAATTTATTGTGACCCACCTGTTGTTTTTGTTTCATGGCTTTGTTTGTCTCCTCCGCTTTCTTCTTAGCCTTGGCGACTCCTGCCTCAGCTTCTTTTAACTCTTTCTCTCTGAAGGACTTGGCGTCTTTGATTTTAGCCTCCAGGTTCTTGCATTTCTGCGATTGCTCCTTATGTTTCTCCTTGGCAGCTGGGATAGCTGCTTCCTGCTCTCCTGCAAGGAAATCAAGACACCAATTATTCAAGCACATCCAATTTCTTCACTGGGAGATTTTGAGAGGTTACCTGGCAGAGCACATACTGGGTAACTTTTGTTCTTGTAATTTTGGGCCAGAAAATAGGACTAGCTATTGCAAACTACTTACCAACCTAAAGGACGTATGGTAAATAACAAAACATTTTTTAAGGACTCATTGTTAACGTGAGGCCATTAATAATATTTTCTGACATTGAACCGTACCCACATTTCCTAAAACAATGGATTGACCTGGTACATGTAAGTCTGCTGCCATCTAGTGTCCCCAAATGTCTCCCATTAACAAGTATTCTGAACCAGTGAACATTCCTGTTTGGAACATCGTTGTTCCAGGGCCAAATTCCATAGAGATACTTAAGCAGGAGTAATGATGGACAGATTTGGCTGCTACACAGAAATCTTTGACAAGTTGGAACCTAAACATCTAACAGTAACTGAACTTTGGCTGGTACCGGTGCCATAAGGAAGTCCGTCCCCCAGAGATTCTCTCCACCACATGGAAAATTAACATGGGCTGAAGGAGGTTGATTCAAAAGAGGGCGCTATCAGAAGAAGTTTGTACAAAGTTCACCGTGTGGGACAGAATCTCCGGGGGACAGAATCTCCTGCCCACTGGGGAAGCGTGGTGGCACATTTTGCTGCCAAACCATACCAGAAACACAAAAGCAAGCCCCTTTTCTTTCATGATGGGTTTTATGGGTTCTTTTATATGTACTACACAACACACAGGACCTATCCGAAGGACAAAGCAATCATTGTTATGTGTCTTGCTGAAGGACACACGTGCCACGTCCAGGGATGTGATAGGCTGTTGAGAAAAAAACCTGAACTCTGAGCGCAAAG
>CM021538.1:9086477-9098793 GCA_010994315.2 Pisaster ochraceus | reverse complement strand
ACATGTAGAATGAACAGTTGGCAACATCTTGGGACACTTTTTGCTGCAACTCTACATTTCATCGCAACAAGTACTGGCTGAAGTCCAAGACTAAGTATTTACTGGCACATCATGTTAAACTACGATCAGCACAAAGCTGATACACTCAAATGAAATTAAAACAGGTGCAAAGAAAAAGAAAAACACGATCAAAACAAAATCAGAGTAAAACACAGCAAGATCAGCAGATGGCACTTGTAGCTTCAACCAACATCTCTTATCCAAAATCTGTTCAAATGTGCCTCTATGGATAGTTGATCAACTCGCTTGCCAAGTTTTTTTTTTTTTCCGATGCAAAATAACGAGAACATACTTTTGAGACATCGTGGAGAACGCCGTTTGAAAGCGGTCTCGCTTGACAGGAGCCGCCGCTGTCCTGGTTTATACATGAACACATTCATCACAGGCAGCACGGATTGCTCAGGGTTCAGGTAGCAGGAGGTAAAATACTCGGGCCGTAATTGACTTGCTCTAGGTGTGCCAAGCCGCAGCGTCAAATAGAAGGTGGGAGAGATTCCCCACTACATGAAAGTCCAGAGAGAGACAGAGAGAGAGGAGATAAGGGCGGCGAGGACGGATACCTCACAAAGACAAATCCACGGCCGTCCACTTCCTGTGAAATGACGCGAGACACTGCTCAACAAGACACTCTCTTGCCCAAGGACCCGAGCTTGCAGTCGTGTAATAAGTCACTGTAAATTGAGGTCACTCCTCACTGAGAGACCAATCCCGCCAATCAGAGCATCACCTTTAGGTTCTGCACCTGACGACAATGCTATTTTCGTTATTTGGCAACAGCCAAAAAGAAAATCCAGTTTCGTCAGAGCAGAGAATGAAAATCAATAAGCAGCATTTCTTGGTATGGGTATTGAACTCATAAGCAGTTGTAACCTTTCAGCCAGACAGCATGAAATGCCAAAAGAATCAAGACTTACATGTATAACAACTCAGTCTCTTTGACTGGCCCTCGGAGAAAAACAACTAAAGTTACTCCTATTCAACAATATATCTTTTTTCAATCATTTTTTTATCCTGAACAATGCAACACCCCCTGAAATTTTTTTCTACAAAAGCAACGAGTGTGTATCACAAAAATTTGCAACCACTTTAGCGAAGTCAGAGATTTGCAATACTTACTGCAGAATGTTACAATTTGAGTAAAAACTTAGGGTGACAATTTTTTACCCCTCCCTTTCGTCCTTACAACCCCAGTGCTTCACAATAAATTATACCACAATGGCGACTCAAAGTTGCTTACCGATGACACTGTTGAGTAGAGGTGGCAAGTTGTTGTTGATCATGTTGACATCATGAACACATGACGACTGTTTGATATCCACAGGCAGGGACGTCTTCCGACCCGACATGGACTGGTAGTTGTCATCCATTGGAGTTGGCGACGTGTTGAACTATAAGAAAGAAGATCAAACAAAACTACTTTATGAGTAACCGGGCCAAGAAGGAGAGTATATTACTCCCATAAAAAAAAGGAAAGAAAGTATTTTGAGGCAATCCACTTCAAATGAAAAATGCTTTTATACTGTAATCCGAAACTGCATACAGTTAGACAAGTCACAAGATCAAAGAAGGATGAGAGGGGACCAGTTGCTTTGAACGACTTGATGCTTTTTGGGGGGCTGTGACCATTTTGAGCATGCCTGTAGAGTGGATCAACCGCAGGACTAATTAAAATGTCCACTATTTTCAAAGTCACACTTTCAGGGGAAGATCCAGCAAGGAATTCTCGGAGTTGGGGTGGGAGGGAGGTGGGAATGGTGCATTGAGATCGTAAACCACTGGGAACGAGGTTGGAGTCTGAGTGACTTACTGAAAATGGACTCTGCAACTGGTTCATCTCCCGGTTTCCTTTGGTGTGAGCCTTCACTGATTCTGGCATATCCTGAAATAAGAAAAAATCAAACACTCTTACAAACTGACAAAAGAAGATCTTTCCTTCCCACGCCACTGTTTACTAATAGCCAAATCTTCTAAAAGTAGAACAATCTTGGGATAAATTGTGTAAATATCAAGATGGAAGATGCAATGTTCATGACGTCACCTGAAGGAAAAAAACTGCATTACAACTATGAAAATAGATTCATTACAAACCTATACAGTACAAGGCTATGTGTATGTACATCATGTCAAGTTTATTGCACTGTACATAGCATCTGATGAATGTTGATACGAAAGCTCAAGTTCGTTTTTGTGATTAGTTACATGTAGTCTCAAGTGCTACCGCTACCATTTACACAATGTATTGCACATGAATTGTATAAGCTGCCCTTGTAATGTATTAATAAATCATTGAAAATTGTGTAAACTTCAACATGTTTCGCAGTGAACAGTTTCCCTTGCATAGCATAAAGCAAAGCGTGATACAAAATGTATCAGTTGCTTCTCAGAAATCATCGTTTGCTACGCCCAAAGCAGATCAGTCAAAGGACGAAATCACTCTCTGTTTATGTTCGCCCATACTCATGAGTACACAATGTGCATTGCATAACTTGACAACACTGTACAGTAACTAGGCACTAGCTAGTGTAATTTCGATTATATAGGCCTACATGTACATTGTAGCACATACATAGTAGCAATTACAAAATGGAGTTATTAATGTTGAACATGAACAAATACCTTGAATTGAATTGCAAACATTTTTAAGTATCATGCATAGTGTTCAATTTATATAAAATGTTCTCAACTGTCCAGTTGATACTCATAAGAATGGGCTGTGGTTCATGTGAATTATGAAAGTGAACATGAAGAAAGAGTCTTCATGACATTGACAAAAAGACTGTGATGATTTCCCATTGCTGGATGGTGCAATGTAAGCGTATACAGTACCATGATTGTACAATATGTTCTACATACAGTGCTCTTCAATTTCACCTTCACATTAAAGGTAGAACCAGGGTTGACGACTGTGCGTATTCTGCATTGCGTTGCAATGTAATGTAAAGCACCGTCAATACGTTATTGTAAAATGCGCTATAAGAACAAGTTATTATTGATACTATTATTATTTTTCAAGTTTACTCTAAGGGTTTTATCTATTAAATTTACAAATCAGATGTGGATGTTAATATCGATGTATATATTTGTTTTGTAACGTCAAATAAAGAAATTGTGAGATTACAAGCAGAGCGAGCCAGGTACATATGTAAATGTCATCACTATGGAAAGTGTCCCTGATGTCTGTTTTGATTATTTCCTCAGCACAGTGACGTCTGTGGCACGGAGAGAGGGAAGTCATTTGATTACAACCTTCCCGTATATTACATGGCCTACACATTCTGTACGACACAGAGATTGGCATTCATGTACGGAAGTTGTGTCAATTATCGGGACTGGTCAATGTCCATATACACATAGGCCTTCGCATGTAAAGGACTTGATTGCATGTCTTCATCACTAACACTGTGTTTCTACGTAATGTAAGAAGCCATCCTCAAATTCCAGATTACATGTAAACGACTTTGGAGCTTTAAACAGGAAGCCATACCTGAAAAGCAATACCTCCTGGGGTCTGTAGGAAAACCAACAACTTAATAGAAAATGTTTGATATTGTAAGCGTAATATAAAAAGCAGATGTACATATAAGAAAGAAAACATAAACCATACAATTAATGTAAATAATCGTTTTTGTTTCTTGTTAACAGGGGTTGTTTGTGCACCAAATGGGTTTATTTTTGAGAGTTTCTGTTTCGATAATTACCAAGCAGTCTCATCTGACTTGTGAGACTGAGAATAATGACCAAAATAGAATAACATGTTATTTATCCAGCTATGCAATTATTGTACGTTGCTTAGAAATAGCATATTACCTACATATTATGACAATGAAACCTGCATAGTCAGGGAGACTCGATTCCATTCAACCCACTCCCAACCATCAGAGCAGAGAAACACCACTTGCCACGTACCTCCTCCGACACCCCCTACAATCACTCTACTGATAGTCACAACAACAACATCAACCCTTCTGTTCAGTCCACCCCTTCAGTCCAGAAGGGGTCAAACAACCTTGGTCCCAAGAACCTTGCTCAATAAAAGACGCTTGATATTTATAACCCGGATCCACACTCCTTTCACCCAGCCACAATGGTTGTACCAAGAATTATTGATCCAGGGATTATGCACCGAAGGCCTCTGTATTCTAAGAGAGCTGGCAAACACTGCCTGAGAAAACTCTCTTTGTTATGGCTTCCATCCCTTACCCATCTCAGTGGGTATTTAACTCGCAGAAGTAATTTGCCAAAAGTAAAAAAACATGGCTAATGGCCTCACATTTCAACTCTAGCAGAAAGGCCTCATGACAACATAAAACCATCTGGGGCTATCCCTCCCCCCCATGATAAACCACATGTGTAACAGAAGCAGTCAACCAGAAAGAAGTAATTTGCACACAATCACTTGCAGGGTCATCCTCTTTACATCCAAGTAATCCAAGCTGTTTACATTACAATCAAAATGCAAAAATGGCTCATCCAAGGAGTTTGTATTACAGTATTAAGGTTGAAATATAAACTGAGCAAAGCAAAGATCTTCATTTAACCTTCAACACACCCAAACGTGTTGACAAACAAACAGTCAAATTGGGTGAATGTTAACATAGTTGTCTTCTTGAATTGAACCCACAGCAAGGTCTACAAACAATTGAGCAAGACTAGATACAATGAATATGTATAATCAAATCATAGTACAGATATAAGGGGTGCTGTCGTGGAGTGTCCAAAAGAATACTTTTTTAAACACTTATAATTTCCAAGCCGTATCTGATTTAATACCATCTGTTCTGAGTAATAGATAGAATCTGTGCCTGTGGAACCTGCACACAATGGTTACTGTACATTTGGGGGAGAAAATACCAGCACAAATATTGCTGCAATATCTGGAAGTTCCTTATTAGAAAAGAATACCCGTGTACATGTACCTGGCACAACCAACAGGAAATAATTATCTTTTTTTAACTGGTATGTTTATCTACATGTAACTGTATACAATGTACCTGGTGTACATGGATTTGCACTGTGATAAAATCACAACAGAAGAAAGCAAAGTTCTTCCTTTAACCTGTAAATTGCCCGACTCTGTTGACAAACAAACAGTCAACAAACAAACGGTCAATTTGTGTGTTTCTAAATTGAATGTATACTGACATGTACACAAAGTACAAGGTACAATTAATTTTCAAATGGTAGGCCTATTTTTATCCAACTGTAAACAGTAAGTACCTACTTACTGAGTGTTATGTTTGCAAATCATGTATAATGTACTAAAGTGAATACAAATGGTCTAATACTTTACTCCTGATAAAATGCACTTAAATAAGTCACCTTTGCATTGAATACAAATGCGAGAGGGAAATGTGAACTGCTTGTCACATTTCAAGGCTCACCAAGACAATGACCAGTCCTGAGCACGTAAACAATTGCCACCATTTCTCTCTCGACAATGCTGTACGCACATGTATGACCTACAGTGACCACTCAGCAGGAGCGATCAGCTGCATCTCATGAATAACCATCATCTCGAATATTGGGGCCATTCAATGATTGAATCAATATGCATGACATTGAATCCAGATTAATGTGCCTTTTATTCCAATGGTCAACAGAGAGTCAAGTACATTGACTGTGCACCAAGATAATGACTAGAGAGCAATCTTTAAGGACAATAGGGACGTGATTGACCGAGGCTAAAATCTGCATGAAGCGTCCATACTAACCCTGAAAGTTCAATTGAAGTTATTTACATAATGAGATGTAATGAACCAGGCCTGACACTTTGATCTTGTAAGGGCAAGGTATTTTGTTTTTTATAATTTTATGTAAAGGGCACCTTTTTTGAGGGGCATGTAAACTTCATCCATGCAATTATGACCAAGGGCATGGGGAAAAAACGCAAAAACCCCAAAACGAGGAAATCAGCCGACCAGCTAAAATCGTGCGGCTGATTCAAACAAAAATGGTGTTTCTTAATCTTCATTCCGCATAAACTTGCGTCCGTGGCTGTCCATCCTCAGATTGTTAGGAGGACGCATTCCTGGGTCTCTGCCATCACCTGTTCTCTTGCAAAAATTTGTGTTGTGTTCTTCCATAAGGCCTACTAGCTTGCTCCATCCATTCTACCTCCATGCTCTATCATACTTAAGCCTACTTACTTACTTGGTCCTTTCTCTATGCTTGCACTCACAGGGCAAAATAGAAATGATGCAACTTCAGCAGTCTCAAGAAATCTTTAGGCCATACATGTACAGTACACCAAAAACAATTTTGTTTATAAAGTATGACTTGCAGGTCCAAACCACGGCAACATGAATTCCTAAACGCTGGCAAAATCATAAGAGTCTATCTATAACATGTTGTCTCTTTGAAGTTTTAAGCATAATGAGTAAAATGTTGAGTTATGACTTCACTTCTTCATTTCAGAAATAACACAACTCATACAGAGATTTTTCATGTGCGGTAATCTGTAGGCCTTGAAATAACCCACGACACCCACAGCAATTGCCGTGGTGCCCTGTGCTTTTGCTGTGGTGCTCTTTGCAAAGTTCCAATACAAATTGACATTTTCATCATAGAGTGCCCTTTGCCAGAGGAAAATTGCCGTGCCCCTTCTAGAGCGAAGTTTAAGGCCTGACATGGTGTTACCACAATTTCCACAAACATTACAATTTTACGCAGTTTAAGGTTTGCAATCTAGTAAGTATAGACTGCATTTCTACCATGCCACAATTCATTCCCTACTTATTAAAATTATTATGTTTATAGTCAATTTAAAAAAGTGCTGCAAAGTAGAACAAAACTGTCATTAATCCATATTTGCTGTACACTCTTTTTCGCATTTTGCACTATTAACTAAATGTAATTAACACTTCCAAACCTTTTGTAGCAATATTTCTAAGCAATGATGTATTTCTATTTTATAAAGAGCTTACGCAGTGTAATTTGAATACTAAACATTACCGTAGTTTTTCTTTGCATGTACCTCTCTTTTATGATGAATTTATGCAAGTATCACTGCATTCCATACTAAAAATTATAACACTACATTTTAGTACAGTATATCATGTCTCCTCAATGTTAGATTAGCCCTAAGCCATTCATTACCTTCCAATTCTACTGAAATTCTTTTGCGAGCACACAAGCACATTCTGGGTGTAGGTCTTCTTCTCTTGATGTCCAAGGAGGAACTCAGCCAACCCACACACACAAATATTGCAACATCCCTATCCGCTATAGAATTGCGCCACGGATGTCAAACGCTATCCAACCACAAAACAGACCACGTCATCATGGCAGGGAAGAAATAATAACAGCTGCACAACACTAGACTTGATCGGGTCCTCTGTTTGATTTCTTGTTGAGATCGTGTAGAGAGATTAGATCAGACAACCCATGGACAATCGATGTAAACACAACTTATACGTGCAGTAATTCACATTGTGAAGTCAGCTACGTGGCAGGTTTTTTTAAGTAAACAATGTCATTGTTGATGTTCTTAACACACACAAAATTATAATAATTTAAGTCTGAATTTTCTGAAATTTTTTCTGCCACATTTGAAAACCTAGCCCACTTGGTGGTCCTTGCTTTTTGCTTTTAAAAGAAAGCAGGTTTGTTTCAACAATGCATTGTGCTAAGTTGAGACAGCAATTAGCGTTGGGATGACAGCAATTTGCATTGGGTTTACAGCAATTTGCGTTATGTTGACACATGGAGCCACCAGAGTTTATTGCTCCATGGATGACAGCAATTTTTGAGTTGGCAATGTAAGCCTGACAATATGTATGCATGACGCATTATATTTCTATACATGTAACTTATCAAATTTTGAAAATATTGTTTTTTCACAAAACATACAAAAGATGACATAGAGCAACACATACAAAAGATGAAATAGAGTTTACAATTATTTACACATCATTTCACTCAATTGTTACAAAAAGCTACAATGGGTAGTTTTACAAAGGACTTCAGCAAGTCTAACCAGGCACAAGCGGATGACTCACCTTCCCTTTTGGGCACTAACTCCCATCACAACACAAGATCCTAGTAGTTGAACATCCCCAGGAAGTAAATAGAACACCCTAAATTCCACTCAATCCCAGACCACTCTATCCTTGTTGTGGGGGTGGTTTGGAGTTAAGAAATTGTTTTGAATCTAATAATTTTACAAACTGAAAGGTGGCAGCTTAAATAGATTTCATTATTTACACAATAGTTTTTATGACAATAGCGATAGATGACAATAGAAAACAATGATGACATCATAGCAGACATTTAGGAAAACAATGTATTATTACCTCTCAAAATACAACCTTAAAATTTATCAGGTCCATGGTAACTATCCAGTGTATCCTTATGCTTTCAACAGAAACAGGAAGGAGACACTGTTATGTACAATAGTGGCCAAATGGGCAAATACGGCAATTGTGCATCACAAGCACTAGTCTGCAGCCTGGAAGATTCTGGAAAGAGAAGGTTCCAGAAAAAGGTCTTTCGTGCTTTGTGTTTTAAGAGGGTGTAGTAAATATAGGTCTGTGAAACCATGGTGAAACAATGAAACCAGGAGCTACATGTACACTGTGAATACATTTAGGCCCGTAGTACTTAAATTTAATTTTAATGTATTTATTCCACATCCAACAGCACAATTAACGGGATGAACAGGAATCGAGAAGAAATGTTCAGTTTTACATGTAGATGTGGGAGGAAAACACATAATGCAATCAGGTGGGAACTGAAAACCCGATCCACATGCGAGGCGCAGGTCTAAAGTGGGATTCGAACCGGGGTCCAAAGAGGTGAAAGGCCGGGAAAGAAACCACTGAACCAAAGTGATCCCAACTGCAAGGATAAAGTAGGCCTACTTTACATACAGCCATTGTAAGAGATGGATGTTTTAGAGAAGAACAGTTGTATAACAGTTGTATCAAAGAGAGCAAATTCTTCACATTCTGAAGAAAATAACAGTATTTGTTTTTCTTCGACACATAAACAGTCTGAAAATTCTCCTCCTTGGCTGCATGAGATGCAAATTACATACTCTAATGTTTTGTCATTTTCAATGGTCGTCTGCTCATGGTTTCCAGTCAGACAGATTTTGTGACTGCTGTGTCGTAAGAAATGTTAGGTCAAGATGTGGTTTTGCAACCTCATACCACCATGAAAAGGCTCAACAAAATCATCAGGCTAGGGACTCCAGGAGTGTGGTTAATCAGCCTTGGGGATATCCAGGACTACAGAGTTGGTAAATTGTGAACTTGCTGGCAGTGCATGGTCGCCTCATGAGCCAGGGAGGAGCAAGCTGTAATCCCCTCAGCAGACCTTGCCTCTTGCCTTCAAGTAGAAAGACAGCCTATAAGGGCAATGGTAGAAAACTTTTGCAATCCTATGCAGCTTCCCCCCCCCATTCTAATCCTAGAGCCTCCTGGAAGTTTGAGGCGATTTAGACCTAATAGACTCTATGCATCACCCTTTGGTGACTGCTTTACTTCTTTTGAGAAGGCTCAAGGAGATTTTGAGAAAATCCTAAAATGAGAAATCACACACCTGAAGTGTATTGGAAGTCAGAAATCTGGACACCACGTTTTTACATTTTCAGCGAATAAGGAAACTTCTTTGAAATCCTGCCTAACAATTTGAGGAGCCCAGGAGCCTAGACATTGTGAGCAGTAAAATTGCAATATAATTACAAATTGTCACTGGACAGACACTGAGTGTAGTAAACTAAGTTCACACATTAGTCAAGAACTTCCCATTTTGAGTGGTGACTAGACCAATAAATTAAGGCATGAAACTTTGATTTCCATACAATACTCTGCCGGACTGTGAAAGTTCACTTGAGGGTGAGACCATTGAGCAATCGTACAATTCACACCAGGGTTTCTGCTGACTACAAAAAGGGAATGAAATACAAGACAATCCAAAAGTATGATGAAAACAATCTACATATTGCAGTTGTCAATTTTCCATTTGACCACTGTTTTACCCCTTGGCTTGATTACCATACAATGATACATTGTTCTGTTATGTTTGCATTCTTCCCAGGCACTGTCATGGCAGATTACAATCCCTGTGTGTTATTGTTTGCGCACAGGTGTGAAGATGACAAATGCTCATGACAGTGATGATGTGTACAGTATGTAATGTTACATGATCTACGTTTACATTGTAACAGGCTTAGTGAGGTTTATTTTGGGCAGTAGTGCCTCCAGTGCAGTGGTAAAAACAAAAATACATTCTTTTATCCCTGTTGCAATTATTAATGTACACTGTTTTAAAGGTACATGTCGGGTCACAGTTTGGCGTTTGTCGATGTAATGCTAATTTACAGGCAAAAAAGAAAGATAGGCCTACAATAACAGTTATAAAGTTTCAGCTGAATACAGTGTCTACTTGCTGAGGAAACAGTCAACAAACTTTCAAGGTATTTTCACAAGAATGCACATATCCATCCACGTGTAGAGAGGTGACAGTGAGAACCAACCGCATCTCTGGCCATAGCATTCGCGAACGGCCATCAATCCTCAGAAATCTGAGAAAGATTCATGCACAAACATTGATCTAAAATATCTGATCATTTCGGGCACACTTTGTTCTTCAGTGTATAGGGTGTATCAAATAGTCTGTCAATATTTTGGGGTGGGTTGGTGGGTCAAAGACATGTAACTTTTGGAAAAAAGATTGAAACTTAAAAGCATTAATTGCTCTGAATGGCCCATAAATGTGTTGTTGTGAATCTTTGGACTGACAGATAGGCAGCACTGTGATAGGGTAAGCCTCTTACATGTACTTCACTTTACACAAGATGTCATCAACCAACAACAGCTTGAATGTCCAGAACTGAATCCATCCAACTTGGGCAAACAAATTGAAAGGTTTTGGGGCAGATTGGCACATGTGTACACTATGTTATTTCATGGTTACAAATATTAACTTTGCAAAATGTACAATAAAAATGATGTCATTCAATATCCCTTAATTAAAAAAGAAAAAAGAAGAGAGAGAGACAAAAAAGAAGAAAAAATCAACCAAGTAGCCATAGTTCCATTGGTCTTTGAAAAATAAAAATAAGTCAATACTGCACCTGTACACCCTCATCATACAAAAAGTCAAACAATTAATCGCATGATGCAATGTACAGGGACAATTTCAATAAAGACTACTTAGGTACTTTGGCAGACTGCCCACATTGCTGTTTTTTATTTACTGCATCATAATGTTTAAAGCACACAAACAACATGAGGCATGTCTAATTGTCAAAACCCAGTATCAACACTTATAAAAGTACGTACTTGAAACAAACCTTTAAAAAAAAGAATGAGCCCAATCAGTCATAGGAGTCACAAGAAAATAGTGTCTTTGTAGTGAAATAAAAAGCATAAAAAATGTGTTTAGTTTTTTAATTAAACATTGAATTTTTGGTCTCGCAGGATCAAAACTAGCCTATATTACATGTGTAAATGTTTCTAAAAACCTTGATCTATAGCATTTCAGGCAAAACAATTTCAAGGGCCGTTTCCCACCATGACTATCTTTCAAACATGTAACTTATGTGCAAATCTGTGCACAGTAAAAAAACAAAACTTTTTACCAATCATGTGTATACCCTAAAGAAGGAAACAAAGCTGCACTTTAAAGAAAAGTGCACCCTACGACTACGAGCGTCAGTGATTGCAACACACCTTGACATTAGGGGATTTCTTCTTCATTTTGCTGTTACGACACAATTTACGTTGCAACATTTGAAAGGGAAGTTTATTGACATACAAGGTTTAGGGCGGGATTGTGATCCCTGGTGAGTTGGCAGCGAGCCAAAAACTATGCAACTTCTGCTTGAGAATGGGAAATGCCCTGTTGACAGCTAGATGACGGAGGAAGACGCCCTCAGTACTCGGTATGTGAATATGAGGTACCCACACCCACGCAGATCATGTGCGCATGGGTTGAAAGCGATACTTGAAATAAGAAGTTTGGAAACAGGAAAATCTCTGGATGTGTTTCGAATGCATTCTTTCTTAACATGATTCGGAAGGAAGTGTGATCCCGAAAGTAAATGAAGAAATCCAGTATCCACCCGATGTTTTGTTGCTTTTGTTTTCAAAGCGAAACTTCAGTAAACAGACCTCTTGACTTTCACATTTCAGAAAACTTACTTTTCATCAACTACTTGATGGAAAGTATGATTTCTGAAATCTAAATGCAGAAATAATCAATGAGAGCTTACAGTACATGTATGCGTCTTCAAGCGCAAGGGAATATGCAG
>CM021538.1:8988703-9000488 GCA_010994315.2 Pisaster ochraceus | reverse complement strand
ACCCCTTCAATAGCGAAGTTCAAGGCCTGCTATTTGGCCTTCACTGTAATCGGCAGTACTGTACATCCTTTGTACTTGGCAACAAAAAAAACCCAATTAATAATAATAATAGTAATACAAAATTTGTAAAGTGCTACCTATCTACAGTACATGTACATGTATGACCAAACACATTCCGATGTGAAAATACGGTGCACTGCCCGGGAATCGAACCCGGATCGCAAGAATGAGAATCGTGCATGATACCAGTACCCCAGAAGTGATTACAACACTGGTAATTTACAGGCAAGCTCAAAGAAGAAAAACATTCACACTCCAATTTGTACATCTTGGGGGACGCAACAACCTGTCAGAAAAATGAATCTTGTGCGACCGAAGTTTTCTGTTTGCATGTAACACAACTGGTTGCTTCCAAAAATCGTTTATTTGTGCAAACATCATTGGTCAGTAATGCAACACACTGCATAAAATATACGGAGTGGTGCCATCCAATTTAAGGCTGCATGAAGTTGTTTGAATATCTGTCTTGAGCTCTCTGGAACATTTCCGGGTATGTACATCACTCTGCTTTAGCGATTTCAATGACAGAAAATCAGAAAGTTTGCAAATAAAATGAATTTTTTTTTTAATGCATTGTACAGGCCTGGAATTACACTGAGGCCATGGCCTCTATTGCTGTGGTCTTAGCCTCAGTACTCCTTCAAAAGTTTCCAATAGACTTCAAGATTTTCCAATGGAAGTGCCATTTGTAAAAATGAAAACGGCCTTGCCCTCTCATAGATGAAATTCCAAGCCCGATTCTAAAACTCTTTGTTCGCTTCCAGTATTATATGAATCCCCCAGAAGTGTAAAACCTTAAATTTCATGAGCGGAAAGAATTACTTCTCATACCCTGTAAAAGCCTTTTACCCCTTTGTTGTTGTTGTTGTTATTGTTGTTGCTGCTGCTGCTGTTGTTGTCGTTGTTATTGTTGTTGTTACAGCAGGGTTCTCCCCAGGTTTTTCCAAAACTGTGAAACAACATCTTCGGAATGATTTCTAACAGCTTTACATGTGCAATCTGGAGCATTCTTTATGGTTTTCTCTCGATTTTTTTGAGAAAAAAGAAGGAAACAATTTATTTTAAATTTAAATTAAACAAACTTTTTTATTCGCGCGTATCGGCCGGATATGCTAGCTTAAAAAGCCCTGTACAGTATGGGTTTAATACTTACTTTCCTCTGCAAATCTAGCCGATGCAATGAGACATTTTCCAAGAGATTCTTCCTTCTTGTAAGGAATGGACCACTGGTCGGTGAACACCCTCCCCTCCAACTCGTACAAGTTGGTTGCCGGGAACTCTTTGGATGTCTCTGCATTGGGATCTTCCCCGGTATCCATTGTTGACCGCTCTGGGCTAAGCTTAGCTCCCTGAAAGAAAATGGTACACATAAATCAATAATCGAAATGCTTGAAGCAGACTGATGGCAATGGCGCAATTGTTGTTGTAAATGCCACAAAATGACTCTTGTGGTGACAATAAAGTAACATTGACTAACAAACAAGGTTTATTATGACATTAGCCTTAATTTAACAAGGGTTTCACAACCTGATGACAGCAATGAAAATATGAACTATTACTGAGTGACCATATTATTAGCGGTGATGACACTTTTGATTGAGTGGAGTAGGCCTACATGTAACACAAGTAATGTTACATATGTACACACATATGATAGTCAGTACTGTACATTCATTTACATTATATTTATAACTCATACAAAGATCCTTGTCATTTGTTTGGTGGAACAAACGTCACGTCATAATTTATTTTGCAATTAAATTTTGCTGTGACATTGGACAGTCATAATTGTCATACAAAATATGGAAATAAATATGGGATGGGTATATTAATTTTTGGATGCTTAATTTTGAGCGCCGTTCCCAAAACAATTGTTCCCGCTCATCATGATATCTGTCCAAACAAGGCAAGGTTACGTTGTCGTGGACACGGGGGTGTCTACTTTGTGTTTATTGATAAACATTTTCAAATGACAAGGATCTATGTGTGGTGAGTTAAATAAAATAAATATCAAATGCATTTTGTTCAGTTGCATTGTCGCAGAATATGAAATCTGGCTTTTCCATTTTACTCAACAAACCCTGATTTCAGTTTTTTCACCATTTCCACCTGTCCTTGTGATTATTCTCTGACAAGTGACATTCCACACATCCAATACTTGTAAAGTTTAGAGTATTATTACCCTACACTATACTTAGACATGTCACTCACTCCAGCAGTAAGTCAAAGTGTACATGTACTGTGCAGAAACAGTCATGTGTGACGACAGTCACGACAGTGACTTAAACTCAGTAACTGCAGCTGCACACTGCAGTGTCACTGTGACTTGTATTGTAAGTTGTAAATGAGTGACCACCTCACCTCGTCAGGTTCAACAGCTTCATCGTAACTGGGCGGTGCTGGATCCGAGAAGTGCACCTGTTCTGGACGATCCCCTTTGGACTTCCCCGAGCCTCCTCTGTCCTTCATTTCAACGACTTCGTCCACCGTGTCGTAAGACAAGCCCGGCTGCTCGTTGGTGAGAATCGCTACGGCTTCGTTTAAGTCATTCTTGCTCAAGGAGAGCGCGCGCTTGATCTCGGTCAGGTCGGAAAACCCCATTCCGATGAGCATCTGGAGACTGTCTTCATTCGGATCCATGGTTCAGACGATCCTTGGGGCTCTTCGTTCTCAACACTGAGGTGAATGGAGGGGAGACCGTCCGGGAAGTGGTTGCAAAGTAAGGATATTTCAAGACGGCAACACCCCAAATTCAACCGCACTGTACGTCGCCATGTTGTAATATCAACTCTGGAAACGAGGACGCGAGAGGGCGCTTGTCGAACACCCGCATCATCAAATTGTTCTCTTCTCATTGATGTTTCAGTTTTCAAAACTGAAAAAGTAGTAGTAGTTGGTAGGTCAAAAGTTTAGTTTATAATTTTAGTGCATGTACCCCAAAATCCTCAACTTTCTTAATACAATATCAAAATATAAAAAAATTAATTAAAAAAATAATTAAATAATTAAATAAATAAATAAAATGTTTGGGATAGAATAAAAACAAGTTTGGGATAAATAAACAATTTGCTAGTCAATGGCCTGTATGCTAAACATGCCCTGCCCCTTCCCAGCCTCGTTATCCCTTCCCCACCCCCATCAGTCACAAGGGGCTCTGGCAGGCTAGGCCAACTCTAGAAATGTACACTTGCATCCCACGTTATGAAAAATAAATAAATAAATACACACATACATTCAACAACTCAAGTAATAATCAAACTTTAGCTGTGTTAAAAGTTTTTTAATTGTTATTATTATTTATTATTTACAAAGTCATTTGAAGCAATAAAATAATTTGATTGCAAAGGCTCGTTTCAAAAAGCGAAATGTGCAAGCAATTTGTTATCTAATTTGAAAAAATAACTTTCCTTTAACAAAGCTACGGCCAATATACTTTGAAATTTATTTCTGCCACTTACTGCAAAAATTGCATTTTCTGCGTAAACATGAAAAATATATAACACTACCATTTTATTTTAGTTGTCACACAAGGCCAGTTTTAAGCGATTATGAATACACTCCCTTGAAAAGTTACTAAGTTTTTACACCACTAATTAACCAAGAAAAAGGGCACTTTAATAGAGCTTTCTTTTGTTTACAAACACTGACCTTCATTTTGCGATCTTTAAGTATCACAAAATACAAAACTGGGTTTGGCTCCTACAAATCTGCCCTTTGTAATCGAGATTATGTTTTTTTCATTAAGACTTTGTGTACTTTTTTGAGGGTAGCACAATATCACTCCACACGAATGATGTCACTTTTGCTCAAAATACCTGTATGTCAGACAAGCATTCCACCGCTAGCTCTCACGCTATCATCACCACATCGGTGCGCCACTGACCGCAGTTGTACGTCAGTACACGCGAGCAAACATGAAGCTTGGCAAGTATGCGTGCGTAAATTAGTGAATTTTGACACGTCTGAGAGATTCGGGTACTGAGCTTCTATTTTTAACATTAACTATTTTTATCAGTGAGGTGGGTAATTTGCTAGCATGAATGTATGATCTGTTGACTTTTCTTGCAGTTTTTATTTATTATTTGTTTTAATGAGAAATCGCCAAACATAACAAGGACATGGACGGCTTCTTCAAGGTGAGGGCTATGATTAACTGATTTGGGCTATCACCCAAAACAACTGCCACCAGGGGCACGTTGCCACCTACTCCTGGGCCTGAAATGGGGCTGCCCCCTTCACAGTCCATAAAGATGTAGGCATGGGTATCACTAGGGGCCTGGATGGTACAGCAGAATGCATATCGAACCAACACTCCTGTAGTGTTAGCAGCAGAGTGTGGGTCTGGTAAACTAGACCGCTCAGCAACAACACGCCAACATGAAGGCCGAATTTACTTTTGCCAACCTCTTCAAAACTGAATGTGACATTTTGCAAAAAGTCTTTTTAAAAGACTACATCAAGGACAAAAGCAAAGCTTAAACATGGGTCAACGAAGGGCTTCTTTTCAATCAGTGATGACCAAATGTCCTTCTGTAGGAAACTGAGTTTAATTTTTTTTTTTTTACATAGCACCACACCATAATAAACTGCCATTCTCATAATCTAACTTTATCCCAGTACATGTGTGTAGATAGGTGCAAACATTTGTTAAGAACAACAATTCCACAGAAATAGAACACAGAGATTCTCCAAGTTATCTTTCTACCATTAGTTCCAAATAAATCCTTTTTTTCATATACAGTGATTGAATTTTACAAACGATATAAAAACAAATACTGTAAAAAAAAGCGCATGCTTCTTTGAAATTCTCCTTTCCTCAAAAATTAAAAGTTCAACAAGTATTGTTTGTTTTTTGTCTTTTAATGTCTGCAAAGCAAACAAAACAAAAAAAGAAGAAGAAAGAAACGAAAAATTGACGTAATAGTCAGACTTATTCACACAAAGCACAGGTATATTTGGCTGGTGAACTGCTTACAATGTTCTATTAAGCAGATGAGGGGTGCAGCATTTCAAATCCGTTCATTTATGAAATACTTTTTAGCATATGCATGTTTTTTTCCCGCAATAGCAATCACACACAAAAATAGTTTTATTAAATTAGGCCCTGACCAGCTGAAAAGTTGCATGCCTGTAGAATATGCTACTTCTTTGCAAGCTTCACTACTACGAGCTTAATACTTCAGGGGTTTTTGTATGGTAGGTTGGAGAGCAACAATGATTAACAGGTTACACAATCTCCCTATTGACCCTATTCGCACGATTTCGAGTACAAGAACCAGAATTTTTTATCCTTGAGGCCTTGGTTTTGTTACTTTTGAATGAGAGAAGAAAAACAGTTGACAAGTCATGATTAAAGTAGACTTGTGTTCCTGATGGGTGCAGTAACTATTTGTTTTAAGTTAAAAGTGCACTTTGTGAAACACAAATCTGTACTTTTCATCGGGAACTAAGCAAGGTTCAAGGTTCCTAGTTGCCTTTTATAACACATAGACATCAACAGGAATTACATTAGGAATGGAATGTTGACAGATCTAAAGATGGCGGAAAACTTAAGCAGTCACTACATTTGCCTGAAAAAGATGAATAAGTTGTTAAAAACAATCACCTAAAAAAATATCAAACAAAGCAACAACTACTTGGATGTACTCAAACCTGTTAAATATCAAAGATTCCTACATAATAGCATTACCAACCCAACAAAATCATACACGATAATCTTTTTTTTTAAATCCTGCTGCCTGTAAGATTCAAAAGAAGTCTTAAATTTTTTGTCAAGGAACGAAACACACCAACACAAGTTGCAAAAATTCAAATTTTCTTCTTTTTACCATATGTATATTGCAGCTGCATCTCAGACAGGATTTCACCATTTCATGGTGAAAAATATAAAAATATTATGGGTTTTTTTTTAATCGTTTTTGTTTCAGGCGACCTCGGCCCTAGCTGCAATGAATCCTCTATAAATGATAGTGACATAAATTGCAAGCAAGAGGAGAATGAACAGATCATCAAGGAAACCCAGGATGCCGAAGACGGCCTCGGGAATGATGTCCAATGGCGAGATGAAATACAACAAGGCAGCGAAGAAACAGATGATAATGCGGAGACGGAACATCCACACCAGACCGCTGAGGGTGAAGAACTCTCTCATGGCGTGACGAAAGAGGGTCGGGAGGTCACGGATGTAGTCCATTAGCTGAGGAAGGTCAAAGTTCAATTATCATTTTTTAAATCATTGGTGTTTGGATCATGTGTAAATTCTTCTCCACCCACTAGTTTTCAGTATTACACACCATCTATCTAATCTGTTACTCCAGAGATTGCCAATGATGTACATTAGCCGAGGCTGGTAGAAAACTACATCCTGTGCTGGGGTCACTCATAGAACAAGGGCTGTCGGAAGTTATATAAATATGTTTCACTGTCCTAGAGCCAAGAACACACAACATATCGTAATGTGTGGAATAGTCCTTACCCAGTAATGGCGGCACATTAAAAGAGATGGTCGGTTTTGTCTATTGACTCAGTTCACTTGATAACACTATCACCATAATCTTGGTTGTGCCATTTTGGGAGTCAATGTCCCTGTGTGTTATACAGTGTAGTGCGCATTTCAGGCAGCGCGGCATTTACAAGCTTAAATTGCATTAGAATCAAGCGACTTTGGCTATGGCTATGGCTACGGCTGTTGGCTGCTGCGGCAGCAGTGAAAAAATAGGTCTTTAGAGCAATCTGGCTATAGCTAACTGCTAAAGCCGTTAGATAGTACAATGCCTTTTACATTTAATTTGGCTCCAAAATTTGCAAGTGTGGCAGCAGCCTCATGTGACATTGGTGCAAGTGGTAACACCACATATCAGAAGCTATTATAACATATGGTGGACACATTTCATGGGACAACTTCAATTTGGTTGGATAAATTTGTCTGATATACCCAAAGCAAACAGTGCCCTCATATAGTGTCCACCACATGTCAAAAAGGATATTGGGTTATTGCAACAGTAAGGACAACAATTTAGAGAGACAATTTTGAAGGCTTTCGATGTTGCTATGAACAGATACCAGAGAAGCCTGTTCTTCAACTCTGCATCTACAGCCTTAGCTATAGTCGAAGTTGGCCTAAGCCTATGCCTTCAAACGGTTTTTGTACTCACTGGTCTTGGCTCGCCAGAGAATCGTCTGTTGTACTCATTGATCTCATTGACCACTTGCTGGGCCTCATCTGTAGCTTGATCAACTTCACGGAAACATGGCAATAAGAGAGTCACCTGTGTATCAATTGATATTCAAAGGAAAACGTAAACACTGTTTTTGATGGCCTGAGAGTTGGACCCTAGCTGAACCTTTCTCACAGGCTGAGAAACACAACACACAACATTTTGGGAGGTTAATCCTCATAACTTGCAGCTGAAAAGCTGAATTGAGTAGGGCGCTGCTACAACGTGGGTGAGCTGCAACTATGCAAGGGTGCCTTAAGCAGCCACTCACATTGACCCATATATGGAGCACAGCCACAGATAGAAAGTGTTTGATTTTTTCGGGAGAAAGGAAAACTGGACGGCCTGGAGAAAACCCTCATGGCACAGGAGAAACCCAGTGCACAACTCTACTCACATACTGACCCGTAGCTGGGAATCAAACCAGGGCCACAGGGGTGAGAGGCGAGGGCTTTACGTACTTGCCATCCACGACACCTCAATTAGTGTAACAGGGCACGTCAGGTAGAAATGGAGTGAGAAGAAAGGAGCAGGATGCAAACAAAAGAAGCAGCAAGTATGGTGACCATGAAGGGACACAAACAGTTGACATATTGACGTCAACACTCATCGAGAAGGAAAATGCTCAAATGTGATTTGTTCTAAAAAGCTGTCATTTGAATAATGCGTCTCAAAGACACTGGACATTAAGTGGCTTTAGTTTTCAGGTCTGATACTTCATTTTGATTCGAGCAGAGTTTCTCCTAAGTAAAAGGCACCTCTATGAGGCAATGCAAATTAATTTGTAACCTTAATTAAAGGGGCACCAAGGCCAACACCAGGGGCATGGAGGCAAATGCTCCCATTGCCTCCAGGAAGTATGTCCTGAGTTGTGCATTGTAGAAAGATCAAAAAGAAGCTGTAAGTGCAAATAATTTCTCATGAATTGTGTAGCTCTGATCAAGTTTTGGTGCATCATCAATAATAGTAGTGGATATTTGTTTGAAAGATACAACTCCAGTCACTGGACCATTTATTTCATTCCTTAAACCACCTCAGCTCCATGAGTATACAGCCTGTGCTGCCAAGTATGTAGTGCATCAAGCTATAACATCATTCACAAGAACCACCTCTGCCCTCATGGGTACCCGTTTACCTCCGGGTGAAGAGAAGCAACTATGGTTAATTGACTTGCTCATTTATCATGACCGGGATTCGAACCCACACCCTGATGACTTAGCCTCAAAAACTTCATTCTGGTGCACTAGGCCATGAAACATGACGAACAACACGGGTGTTCTGTTACTCGCATGTTATCATATTACAATCCAGGTGTTACCCTGTTACAACCCAGGTGTTACCCTGTTACAACCCAGTTGTTATCCCATTACAAACCAGGTGTTACCCCAATACAACCCAGGGGTTACCCCATTATAACCCAGGTGTTACTGCATTATAACCTAGGTGTTGCCATATTATTAACTAATATTTTAACAGGATAAGAGTACCTGTTGTCTGCACACTGGACATCTGATTGACCCAAGCCAGTTGCCATGTCTCCAGTAGGTAATCAAACAGTTTCCTGTAGAAACAAAATAAATAAATACAACATAAAAACAGGAAAACTATAACAATTATTGGTAAAATAAAAGGTAATAGAAAGCTAAAACTGGAAAAAAAAAAATAATAACAAAACAACAAAAATTACAAAGTTATCTATGTCATTCTTCATGAAAAAATACTTGCCATTTGTTTGGACGCTTTTTGGGTATATATTTCATACTTTAAATTCACTGTTTTGGGGGATTTTTTTTTAACTCCGTTGGCAGACCAGTGGATCCAAATGTAGACATACCAGAATGAAAGTTTAGGTGTTGAGTTTACAGAGTCAAATTTCATGGCGTTGCTTTAATACAGCAAAACTCTGCACTTACACAGGCCTGGAGTTTTATTTTTGAGAGGGCAAGCCATTTTCATTTTGCAAAGGGCACTTCCATTGGAAAATCTTTAAGTCTATGGGCAACTTTTTAAGGGGCACTAAGGCCAGCCAAGACATGGGGCAACAGAGGCTATGGCCTCCGTGGCCTCCAAGTAGTTCCAGGCCTGTTTACAGCGGAAGAAAACCACCACAATAAATGCACAAACCAAGCTAAGCGAAAAACGTACCGCAAAAAACATGACCACAATTTGTCTCTGTAGCGTACACTAACTCTGCTAGACAAACAGGACAGGTGGGGTCAAAGTTAAATCTCCGTCTTAGAGGTGGGGTTTGGGCGTTGCCATTTTGATGCTGCTCATCATGTTCGTGTTGACTTTGTTGTTCTTGTTGTCCGTGTTGGCGATCGCTCACTGTGTCAGCATCAACCCCTAATCGTTGCCTCGCCTCAAAAACTCTCTGCACATTGTCTGGATGGATATCTCTAGAACCAGTTTGGTTTCTGAGAAAAACACAAATTAAATGACTTTGACAAAAGTTGAGATTGTCTGAATAGTGATGGCACCAGGGCAAAAGTATGGAGTCACCTAAATGTATGGCAATTGCTGTGGGGGTTTTACTAGTGTATGTAGGTTAGTCCCAGACATGATTGAAACCTTCCCAATAATTAGTTCCAGCTGTCACCTCACAAAACATGAATGGACTTGACGTCCGTGATGAAAATACCGTGACAGTTTTTTTTGCACTCAAGTAGACACTGTATTCAGCTGAAATTTTCACATAGTGAAACTCCTGGTGCAGAAAAAAACCTTAACTAAACTTACATCTGAGTGGAACCAAATACAGTTTTACAAATAAACCGAAGGAGAAACAACTTATTGAAAGAGATGGGTTTATGAGTTTGTTTTTGAATGGAAAGTAGGAAGTCTCATTTGATAAATATTTTTAAAACACTTGACAACACAGTTATAAAAGCCAAACTATCATTATGATATTAAGTATCAATCATGTCTAACAATAACATTATAATAATTTTTTTTTAAATTGGCCATCATAAACAAGTTAGAGCCTACAACTATATTGATCATTGAATTGATGGCCGAATAATGTGTAATATTTTTGGGTGCTTTGGGGGTGTGTGTGTTTTTTTTTAATAAAGAAAGGAAGGCCTTGTCATGCTATATCAGTTATAGTTATACCAAAACTAACAAGGAGTGCAAACGGCTAAAACATACACTGTGTAGTCGTCTTATGATGGGTGACTTTTTTCAAAAATGTATAGAGTTTAAAAGGGGCCCTCTCTCCCCACACTACTTGTGACTTCACAGCAGTCAGTCGGTCTCACTCACCTGTTGAGAAAGGCAATCGTCAGAGGAACTGCAATTGCAACAAAAACACCGAAAACAGAATGCAAAATCTCATCTCCTACGCCCTCTATGATTGTTCCCGTACCTGGAGAATCAACACCTGTGAACGAATCCATTTTTATATCTTCTATGCATTAATCTTTTTCAGTTTTTTGCAACCTTTCATTATCGTATTTATCATTAAACATCACATCGATTTCGTGGGCATCTAGCTCTAGCTCATCAGATCGTGGTTACTTGTTTTTGTAGAAGCACAGACTCCAGACGTAGTCTGTCAAACAACATTAGGTTAGCCGGCTACAGCAATTGGCTACAGCTGCTAGCTACGGCTATTGCTAAGTTAAGGGTGTTGCTAAGAATGTCCCAGAATGTGCCTAGCCGTAGCCATAGCCTTCAATTCGGACACGGCCTGTCCACACTAGACTACTGATAAAATGAGGGTATTACTATTACTTTAGTGGTCACTTCATAATATCAAGCTCTGTAGGACGTGTAGAGCCACTCAATCAATGTGTATGTGATGTGTGATGCAGACTGTACAGCTGCCGTGCCCGAGACTCGACACCTTGCAAACCCGGCACAATATGCACAACTAATTCGGCACCCAGTGCAAGGAATGCGATGCTCGAAGGCCTAATTATTTTTATCCGGTAGAAAAGTTCTTCGTCCAGAACATGGGGAGTTGAATATCCTTCACTGACATGTTTAAGTTGCAAACAATAATATAGCCGGCTGAGTGGTCTGGTGTTTTGACCTGGCAAGACGCGGCTCTCCTTCCTCGAGTTCGAGGAAGAGTCTGCAAGGGTCGAAGTATAGGGCCACTTTTAGTTATTTATTTATTACTTTATTAACATTATTTTTTTGCATCCATACCATAGGTTCTTTTTGGCTGGTAAGCTAAATTGTATTGAATTAATTAAATGAAATTGACACGATAGATTCAATGAGGAATTTATCATCAGGGCCTACATGCAAGATCTTTAATTCCCACTAGGGACCGACTAACACGTTTGGGTTTATAGATTTAATACATTAAAAACATGAATTGTTTGTTTGTTTGTTTGTTTGTTTGTTTGTTTGTTGGGGTGTTTGCTTGTTTGTTTGTTTGTCTGTTTGTTTGTCTGTTTGTTTAATTGTTTGTTGGGGTGTTTGTTTGTTTGTTTGTTTGTTTCTTAACAATAATGATGGTCTGTCTAAACCATAGAGTTATATATAGGAACTAGAGG
>CM021538.1:8974504-8987703 GCA_010994315.2 Pisaster ochraceus | reverse complement strand
TTCGTCTTCAATGTTGCCCTCGTACGAAATGGCGCGCGTGCCTGCGCCTCCTTGCGGTTCCGCGCGCGTTTGTGCACGTAGCATTACCAGTAAGCCCTCTAGTTCCTATATATAACTCTATGGTCTAAACAGTGAAGTCCGAGTATCAGACCATGGCTTGGACACTGTATCTTCGGGGAGATATAGTGGGAGTTTCTAAGAAAAAAAAGAAAAGAAAAAAATCGTTGTCACTGAGAAAAAAAGGGAGGAGGAGTTCGTAAGCAGATAATTTTATACCATGGCAACATTTTGTTTGACCTTGGGTCAAAGGGTTTAACGTTTTTGTGATTTTGTCTTGTCCTTTTCAACAAATTTCCTCTTGCTTCCTGCTCTGCCAAAATAATGTGTCATGGTATGGGAATTCAAAATGGCCACCACATCTGGCAGCCACCTTGGATTTTGTGTTTTCATCCTGTTTTATTAAGGTTTCAAACCACTTCAGGTTTTTATCAATGAAATATTTTTCAGCACGCTGATTTCCCCTTTTCGGTCCAAGAAATACTAAAATCATCAACCAGGCCTCATCATTGCATTCAGGCTGGTCCAAAACGCCGGTGTGGCAGGATTCTGTCCCACGGAGATGTACAAACTTTTTTGTTTCTGATATAGCGCCCTCTTTTGAAGAAAATCCTCCGATCCGGCCCATATTAATTTCCCATAAATGGGGGACAGAATCTACAAAGACAGATTTCCCTGTGACACCGGTGTTAAGTGGAAATCTAAAAGATGAACAAGTTTGCGATGAGCATTCTGGGGGAAATACGTAAATTACAAGAAAAGTACGATTTTGGCCCAAAATGGGCAGAAAGTACCATACATTGTATAATGCCTGAAAAAAACGGTCATGACAGGGTTAATACGACAAACTACAGTAACATTTTTGAGAAAGGCGGAGCCAAATCTCCGAATTCTGCTTACTGGTTTCGACGCAACTCTTATCAGCTGTTATCAGTAAAGAAGTTGTACTAATTATAAACATTCACACTGGAACCAACTTCCCAAAAGGCCAGTGATCCTTATCCCGAAGCTCGCTGCAGGTGTCCAACAAGAGTATGCAGAGACAAATCCTGTTTCTTATTCGATTTCTAAATAATAGGCCTATAGTTGGTCGATTTTAATGATTCAAAGTTTCCTCATAATAACATTTAACATTTTCCCCGAATACTTCACATTGCAATGTATGTAAAACAAAAACCTGTGTAATCTTGTAGATAAGTTGTGTCAGTAAACTCACAGGGAGGCACTGACACCCTACACCACCTCATTTCGCCCCACGAACTTTTGATCAGATACGAAATATCGTGTTGAAAATTACACATTTTTAAACTGGTGTCTGCTTTTTGGTGATTCAGTAGTGTTTTAGGTCCACATGTTTTAAAATTTTAATTTGTTTAAAATAAATGATACAAAATTATAATTGATGATCCGACGTGGATAAGCGTGTCTCGCGACTGATGGATGAATTGTCGTGTACTTACACCTGTATTACCATTTAAATGTAGTTTTGTTTAACAAAAAGACCCAAATTCTTCTGTTACGTAACTACAGTTGCATTCCCTGTATTCTCAATTGTCCATAATGATTTTTCTAGTCTTAGGTCTAACTCGGTATTTCACCGTACCTACTGACAAAAGATCGCATCAGCTCCACGAGGTGCAAGATGGTAAACTGGAGCAGCCCCTACTGTAAAGAACAGGTGCCGAGATTTCTTGGTGCCAAGTTTGTTAGTCAAAAATAGGTTGGTGCCGAACTCTTGTCGTCAAGTATACCGAGTTTGCATGGTGCCGAGTTTACAGGGTGCCGAGTTTGTTGGTGCCGAGTTTACGAGGTGCCGAAGTGTCCGGTATTCTTATTAATGATAATTCAGTTTTATAATGACCCAGTAACTGAATAATTGATGTATGTTTTAACAAACTGTTAGATATTGATAATTAAAATATCTAATAATTGATTAGCATGGTTGTTGATATTGAATAAATTGACAAAGTGAAAAATTTGTTAAAGTATGTGATGATTTATGTATTTTATAACGCATCTTTGCTAGTTCTGTATTCTGGTTGGCTGAAACATCGTCACGAGGGGTTAACTAATTCAATAGACCTTTCCATTGTTGATAAACAAACCATGGAGTAGGTCTATAGTAATTCTACCTCCATGAACAAACAGCGCTGGTTGGCATGGACCGCCGAATGTTAGTAAAACATCCAATCGTGTTAACAGATGTTACCAAATTCAACATTTTCGGCAAGCTTCTAATTAAATAAATTACCTCCCATGATCGGTTGCTTTGTTTCCAATAAATTCAACACTATTTTTGAATATTTGTGTAACGTTGTTACAAACTGTATATGTTTTGCATTTGATGGCTTTCCATACTTTTCCAACCTGGGTTGGGCAAAAACTTGGGCTGTGACGTTGCAAATGATAGGCTAAGTGCATGAGATTTGCGCCAACGTGAACTAGACGCGCGTCAAGACATCGGGCACGCGTAATTTGCGGGAAATAGTTTTTGAAGCGGGCAATAATTAGGTGTTTGGGGCATGTAGGCCGAACAACTCTTTTTTTTTAAATTTTTTTTTAAAACTGTTCTTGTATAGTCACAGCGCCCTCTCATGATGTAAACAGTGAATAGCACTAACTGAAAAAAACTGGATGCGGAAACTAAAGGCATTCCTTTAATATTGTTGAATTGCTTATAATTATTATGATTTCCTGATTTCTTGTCACAGTTTTAGTCGGGCCTGTGAGTGACGCGAAATGGTTTATAAATTCACAATTTATAGAGTGCTTTTAATCAATCGTTAATTTTTGGATAAAAAGTGATTTTTTTTAAAGTTTAAAAGTTGGTAACTTTGCCCATCTGTGGAAAGTTTTGAGGGGAAAAACACAACCTTGCACTTTTTGGTGCATAATTAGCATTTTCACTGGTGTCCTGTCCTTGAGACGCCCCCTACGTGTGGTTAAGAGCCCAAAACCTAGTTTAATGCGACACGACACCAGCGACATTTAACCGGTTGTGTGTGTGATGGTAGGAAGTGTTTATTTGCCAGATAAAATTAGTCATTTAGGAAGAGGGGTTTTACCCGTAGTTTTCTTCAGTTGCAGTTCGTGATTTTTTCAATATGTCTCAAGATGAACTTTGTGATAGTCTCTTAACATGGGTGAGTGTTATTTTATTGAATATTTGTGTTGTTTTTTTCATGAAGAAAGTGGTTTTGCTGACGTTCCTTTTGATTTTTCTTCGCCGCGTATGCAGTATGTGCGTACATTACATGAATACGTAGTGTATGAGTGTATCGTTAGTAAGTATCACCATCCATCACTAGTATCAGGACAGTATTGAGTGTTGACTGCAGTATGATTTGCCTACTTTCCGGACAACCGCAATGGGAGCGGATGAAAGGAATATTTTTTTAAACGAAATGTGTTTAGCTGTTTTTGAAAAATACATTGTTAAAATACATGATTAGCAAAAAGACAGTGGATATTTTATTGTCAACGATAAAAACTTCTGAAACACTGGTGATTTTGCTCACAGTTGCGCAGACAGTGGCGTAGACTAAAGTAAGTACAAACAAAGTAGCCGATAACCATGATAACTTAATCAAATTTATCGTACAAATTCTGGTAGACAAGAGGACTACGCTTCTGCTTCATGAACAACACTTCCCCGCTACGAATCCTGCCTGTGTGTTACCTTCCTAAGAATAAGATGCACTTATTTTTTGGTTAGACACGTGTATTGTTATCGCAAATACTGCCCATTTACATTAGGTTGAGGTCAGACAGAACTTCAGAAGGCACTGTCTATAGTGTGAGAAAGAAAAAAAGGGACACTTGTGTTCCTTTTTCTTCCCATGGTTCATGTACCTTTCAACTATTGTACGAACTCAACCAGAAATATTAGAATTTAATGAGACTGAGAGGGAATAAAGTCTGAAAATGCGGCGTAGAAAATAGCATTTCGAATGATTCTATTTTCTTTTTCGCAGGTGCAAACTTTTAATTTAGAAGCCAATCCAGAGACGGTAGATGAGCTGACAGATGGGGTCGCTCTAAGTCAGATTCTGTGTCAAATGTAAGTGTGTTTATTCATTAATAATGGTAGAGAGATTTATGAGTGACGCATAATAATAATAAGGATATTACTACAGGCATTTGATTTGTATGGCGCTCTACAAAGAACACAGGGCCTAACAATCAACAACATACATGTAGTTGAAAACAACGAAAAGGAAGAAAATGCATTAAAACAAACATATCATAAGCTGGGAAATAGGTGAGTTTTGAGCTGGCGCTTTAAGGTCGCAGTATGCAGCTTCCCTGATAGCACACGGCAGATTGTACCACAATTTAGAAGCAACAACAAAGAATAAACTGTCCCCAGCCTTTCTTTTTTGAGCGTGGAACAATCAGCCGGGTGACATCAGAAGAGGAGCAAAGCCCCCTGCAACCTCCAGGCCCCATATAAATGAGATTGTCAGAAATGTAACGTGGAGACTGCCTTTGGAAGAATTTATATATATACGAACAGAAGAATTTTGAAGACGGTTCTTTTCCTCGACGGGGAGCCAGTGAAGTGACTGCAGTAATTGAGCTGTTGAGAATTGATCCATGGTGCATGCAAATATACAAGACACACAGCTTTGTTTTGGAGGCGCTGCAGACGTCAGAGTTCCACTTCCCTGGCACAGTACAACAATGAGATGGCATAATCAATGCAATGAAAGTATTAATGATCTGACAGCATTATGACATTAACACATGGTTGCGACCAAGGACCGGGTCTCACCTTGGTTTAAAAAAAAACGTGGCTGTCAACATTTTCCCTTCCTGAAAGGTCCAAAGGTCTTGTGTGGGTAGTCAAACTCAATGCCCTGGCAATGTTTTTGTCCAGCAACTTTGCATAGCAAAGTTCTTAGGCTGACTAAGTTTTGTGCTCACTGAATGCTTTTATTGAGTAGCAAACGATGATTTTTGAGTAGCAACTGATGTAGCATTTTGCTCTGCTTTCTTGCATACAAGGGAAACCCTTCACTGTATTCCCCTTGAAAACTCTATGGAAATTTGCATACTCTGTTTTTTTTTCATTATAGTTTTGCTTTGCTGGCACCTCTGCTGCTACAGCAAATATTTCACTTTGCACACATAGCCTCAACTGTTTTACTGATACTTTACTTTTAGGGTTATTGCATTTAAAGCCTACATGAAGTAAGTGAGATGGATGTAATGTAACTTACAATACATAGGTCCCACTTAACTTGCATCCCAAGGTTTGGTGAAGTCCATGGAAAAATATTTTACGACCATATATTTAGTCTCAGTAGTTAGAGAAGTACACTGCTGATACCTAGGTATTTAGCCTTCAGGTTTCCTTGTCATGAAGGCTAAAAGTATTAATAAGTCGGAACCCTCATTCTGGAATCCCCCACTATTTTCAAAAGATTACCATGAAATGCTGCCATCAAAATAGCAAGCGTTTCACACCCATACAATATCCTAGACAACCACCTCAATGGAGGAGACAGAGCATGCACAATTGCTGAAATGGGGCAATTGTGACTTGGTAGTTGTTGGTAGGCCATTGAGCATATACCCTTTATATTCATGGTTGGGTGGATACATGGCCAGAGCATGATCGGCCCTTTGGAATCAGGCTACGCCTTTTCTGATGAGTTTAAGCTTTGTACAGTGTCAGTCATGTACTTTTAGGCATTGATATAGGCCTGGTACATAAAATGTAGCCAATTTTGTAACAAAGCATGAAATATATAGACATGGTTAAGCATGATTCATCTACTACACATGTAGGCAGTTGCCTCCGTTCCTCTGGTCATTGCCTTGCTGGCCCTTGAAATGCCCCAATACCCACTGCTTGGTGGTTGATGGGTGGCATGTGCACCCCTTTTCTCAATTGTGTTCTAGGAATCTCATGAGTTCTTTACAGGACTTTAGCCAATTGATAGTCTGTTTCTGTACAAAGATATTGCACTGTGGGTTATTGTTATTCAATTAAAAAGACACAAGACCGCCGGACTTGTGCAATCATGAGTTTTCTGGCCCAATGTGAAAACCACTGGCCTCTGGCCGATGGTTCAGTGTAAAATTCAAGCCCTGCATCACCAGGAAAAGCTTTTGGGTAAAAAAATGCACTTCTATGTTGTTGTTCAGCATCTCTTTATTTCCTGATTCGGTTCTTGCTACTTGTATATAATAATTTAACCCAAATTCAAAGTGAACCTTCAAATAAATATATTTCACCACAGCGGTTAAATTTTATAATGGAAGTGCACCTTGGAGTGGCCTTGCACTGTTAAAAATAATTTTTTTGTTTTCCTGTGTCATGCCTGTGTGAAAGTGCACTGGGCACATTAAGTTGACAAGGATCTAGTGCATTGTTCTGAACTGAATGTCCCAAGTTGAGTAGGCTGAAGGGAAGTGCCAAGGTCAGTCACAACAAAACCAAGGATCTGTGACAGCTGTATTGGTGGTGTAGATTGTGAAAGTTAACACGCATACATGTAGTGTCCTGCAACTTCGATTGAAACGAAAACTAGCCTTGCAAGAAGGCTCAGGTGCAGGGTTTCTCCCCAGGTTTGGATGAAATAGACCTACTGTACGTACATGGAGAATCTTGTTGACAGTTGACCTTAATGGGCTAAGCAAGAGAAACACTGTTAAATTCATGGAAAAAAGTTAATTTGGTAGTTGGATTCAGTTACATTAAGTTTGAGGTATACTCAATAACATTTTAATTGATACCATAAAAACAAGATTATTAGAGGTGTACATTACATATGTACAGTGTACATGTGTACGTAGGCCTGCATGATTACATCCATTACGTTGAGTTTTGTAAAGCACTCATTTACATCAGGTGATGTACAATGTATAATCATGGAGGCTTCCTCCATGGTATAATGTACACCAAGTGACATTGGTGATCAAACATGTCAAAGAATTGGTTATGTTTTGATGGATTTGGATTGAGTGGTTGATTGACTTATAGGCCCCCCCCCAATTAATTTATTGATTAATTGCTACTTGTGTACGGATGTTGCTGCCATGATTCAAATGATTTGAGATGGTTTCTGGAATGCAAGTTGCCACATTGCAAGGTTTAGTTGGCAGTTAAAGGAAATGTGATGGGATTATTTTGTAAAAGCTAAAAAAAACAACAACAATTTATGTACATGTATACTGATGTGAAAAAACAGGGTCCAATTTCAAAGAGCTGCGTAAGCACAAAAAGTGGCTAAGCACAACAAAATTATGCTTACAAGAATAAGGTTACCAGGCAAACAAACATGTCACACGTACAACTTGTGACTGGTATCCTGCTGATTTCTGCTGAGCTGAAAATTATTTAGCAATATTTTCTGCTTTCAAAGCATGAAATTGGGCCTAGAAAATGATGGTGTGGTGCATAACAAATTGATTTTAACAACATGTTTCCCTTAGCCTTGGACTTGACCCGCTAATGACCTTCCTGTGTTTGATTTCTTCACATGCAATGATTATCAGTTACTGATGTCAGTTGTCTCATTTTTTTTTTTTTTTTTTTTTTTTTTTTTTTTTTTTTTTTTTTTTTTTTTTTTTCTTTCTTTTTTTCAGTGCGCCCAATTTCTTCAACGCAGGATGGTATGGGAGGATAAAGAAGGAAGTTGGGGATAACTGGAGAATACGAGTCAGCAACCTCAAGAAAGTCTTGGAAGGCGTTTTAGACTTCTACAACGATGTAAGAAATCTTGGTCTTCAGTCTTTGAAAGGAATATCAAGTTTAGGCCTGATACCTCACAGGGAGGGGATTGCCTTCTTTTCCTATGGTCATTGCCTTTGTGCCCCCATGTAATGTTTCAATAGAAATTTACAATTTCCTCATAGAGGTGCCCTTTACCTAGGAGGAAAACGCCTTGGTGCTCTTGCCCTTTCAAAAATGAAGCATTTAAAAAAAAACAAAGCGTCAGGCCCGAAAGTGTTGTCAAGTAAAAGTAAACTCGACACATAAGTTCAAAGCTACTGCTTGGCTTGTTTGTGTATCCTCCAGTGTCACCTTGCATACATGTAGGAAGCCACAGCACCAGTCTCATATGACACCTCTCTACAGTTAGAAATATTCATCCCAAAAAAGATTACTGAAGATGTAGACCAGCTGGGCTCAATTTCATAGCGCTGCTTCAAAAGCAATATAATATTGCTTTAATGTACAACTGCATTGAGTAGAACGGCGTTCTCCCAAGTAACATTGGTCCGCTGGCTAAATGCCAGTTAAAACACCCGAGGACCAGTCACAATTCACTCCAAGTGGTCTGGCTGGCTAGTTTATCCCAATCGCTACATGCAAATCACTTCATATTAGTTCAAACTACAAGTCCCACGCTAATGACAATGTTGAAAGAAGACCTGAAAATATGGACCAGTGAAAAAGCTGGCGGACTAGTGAAATGACAAGCCGAGAAATTTTACAGATTTTGAACAAGCATCAATCAGGCTTTATCTATTGCCTCACTTGTATTTGGTTAACAAATTTAAGAGCAGACAACAAAACATCATTCAACCAAAAACAGGTAATATTCTGCACAGTGACTGGTCTGACTAGTTGACACAAACGTGGTACAGCTTATGAAGAATACAGTGCACTCCGGTCCAAACTGTTAGTGTGATGATTAGTTTGTAAAACGGTCAGTCAAATGTTTGCCAAAGTGTAACCCTGGAGACAAAAAATACTGACAAACCCCCGGCCTGATAGAAGTTTGCATTACAAGAGCCATACACAAAAAAGTACTGTCTGTTCTACAGGGTTTGCCCTTAACCTGTTAACTTTTTCAATGATTATCCAGCAGGACTAGTCGGCTAAATTTGTATTATATCTACCAAACATTAATAGATTAAAAATGTTTTTTTTAATACACAGACATACATACTGTACATGTATACATATACATATGTATACATATACATCATACCCATACAATTCTAGTGACAAGTAAAAAGAGAAGAAATAAACAAAATGAGGACCATTTTACATGTACAATGTATGTAAAAGATGAAGAAATAGCCGGCAATCAACCTTAGTAGGACTGATGGGGGAAACTCCATTTCTATCCTGTAATGTCCCTCAATTCATAATAGTCCAAACAGACCCTTCCTGTAGCATTGGGGACATCAAGCGTGGGCAGTAAAAACATTTCCTGTGCGGCTGATACTCCCACAGTACAAATCCCGCCAAAATATTCCAAACCTCCCAGAATAGCAGAGGCAATTATCATCACAGGATATTGGATTAAGGGTTGTCTCAGTGTGATCCAAAATAACCCCATCCTATCATGTCTGTTTTATACAAAATGTACTTGGACTGTCATCTGGTCCTGTGTCAATGTTTCTTCACCTGTTGTGTTTACACTTCTTGGAGTGCAAACACAGGGTGTTGTTTACTCAAGATGTCTCTTCAAGTTATTTCTAGTTTTGAAAGAACCTGTTACTGTGTTATTAATTTGGGAAACAATGTATGGATACAGTATGTACATGTAGATTGAAGAGCAATAAATACACTTCTGTCAGTGGGTTGGTTGTCAGAGAATGACTTTTTGTGTCTCCGGCTCTGGGTGCCGGTAACAGTGTGGCCTGCTAACTGCATTTGCCGGGCTGCAATTTTGTCTCCAACCCTACAAAAGTTGCCATGTAAAATAATGTTTGCAAGTAACATAGCACAAAATGCAAGGTTGTGTCTTTAGTATACTGTTCACACCTTTTGTATCTGTATGCATGCACTTCAAACAGTTTCCACGTATAAAGATTTGGAGTGCAGACCTTTATTATGGTGTGGCCATCTTGATTTTTTTCCATTCACCTCAATGTAATCAAACCGAGGCTGGGAGGAAAATTAGTCTGGTTCATTTTTATTCAAGGAATATTAGCATCTATTACTGTTATACTGGATACAGGGAACATGACCAAGATGGTGAAATCATGATAAAGATCTATTGTTTGTGTGTTTCTTCTATTAAGGTTTTGGGGCAACAGATTCGAGACTTCAAGCATCCTGATGTCTCGAAGATCGCTGAAAGACGTGACCTTGCAGAGCTGGGTCGATTACTGCAATTGGTGCTTGGGTGTGCCGTGAATTGCGAACATAAAGAAGGTTGGTAAACTACTAAATGATGCTTAGGTCATTGGTAATATATATTTATTTATGGGCCCTGAAGTAAGATATGCAGAATAGTAATTAATGTGATTTCTCAAGATTTTTCTCAAACCTTGAGCCTTCTTGAAAGAAGTAAAGCTGTCACCAAAGGGAAGAAAACAAAGTCTGGTAGTTTTGTATTTTTGGTGATAACAGAGTTTTTAAACCTCCTGAATTGTAAATATGGGAGGATTTTGGTCTATGGTAAATAGGAACCCAGGTCTGAGAGCTACTTTTCAGGAATTTCACATTCCTCAAAACTCATCCCTGATAAAAAGACCTAACAGTACAATCAAATTTTACGCTTAAACAAAACCCGGTTAAAATATTTTTCGTGTGGGTTTTCTGTAGACTACATCAACGTGATCATGGGAATGGAGGAGTCTGTCCAGCATGCTGTCATGAATGCCATCCAGGAGCTGATGTCAAAGGAAATGCCCTCCAGCGAACCACCTCCCGAGGCCTACGCGGAGATAGAACGTCAGCTTAAGAGGACTATGGAGGACCTCCAGCACGCCTTGCTGGACAAGGAGGAGGTCTTGCAGCGCTGTCATGAGCTGGATGTTCAGGTATGGTTTTACACCGATCAGCAGAAGCTTTTTTGGAAGGATTAGAAAGTTTGATTAGGCTGCTAAAGGTTACAATTTCTGTATAAAAAGAGAACTGGGGTTGATCTCCCAAAGCACTGAGATTCATCTTAACTTATAAAGAAAGATACAATAAAAGTCAAATTGTGTTTATAGCTGAATACAGTACAGTGTCTATTTATTAGCTGAGAAAACAGCAACAAACTTTCATGGTATTTTCACAAGAGTGTCAAATCCATCCACGTTTAGTGAGGTAAAACCATTCAACGAAAAGAGTTGTGTATTCAGTAGGACAACTGTGCAACATAGTGCATCTTTCGTTAAAATCCACAGACAGAAGAAGGGTTGACTGATACTGTGTAGATTCGTTCACTAAATAATATCACCAGGCCTGAAATTTGATCTGTAAGAAGGCAAGGTCATCTTTATTTTGCAGAGGGCACTTTGCTCTGGGGAACCACTGCCAAAACCAGGGCAACAGAGGGCATGTGCTCCATGGCCTCCGTGTACTTGCAGGCCTTTATCATATTGCAGGCTGGCATAGTGCATCTAGCATTCAAAACCGTATGGATATTAAACATATACACAGTAGGAGGGTTAAGAGTAAAAAAAAAAAATTTGACATGTTTGTTTTCTAGGTCGCTACCTTGACAGAGGAGAGGAACACTCTGCATCTAGAGAACGAACAAATTCACCAGAGGCTAGACCAAGGCGACAGCGTGGACGACCCAAGGTAATTTCACACTCCTAGTTGATTCAAAACATCCTTGTAAGACGCATTGTATTTCTGCATCCTGGTTTAGTCTATACCAAAAGGAAATACAAGCGCCAACATGCAGAAGGCCGGATTGCGGATGTGAAAATGAGGAAGGTACCCGGCCTTGAGCCAGGTTCTTGAAGGTTGGAGTATTCCCCGGTAATGGACACCCCTAGGACGAAGCACTATACCATTACGGGGTAAAAGAAACCATGGACCCCGATCACAGAGCGTGCAACAATTGTTTTTTTTTATGCCATGGTAATAGATTCCTCTTCTTTGGAGGCGATCTGTTGTCGTTTTTCTATCATTATTGTGATGAAATTGGCACAGTTTCAAAAGCAGACAAACAGTGGCGAACAATTGTAAACAATAGCAGTACGGTATTTCACAGAACCAATGCTTCACTGTTCCCTACAGCAGATTGCACAGGATTGTAAATCAATTTACAAATTACCAACATAAATGCAAGCTCGAACCTGGGGCTATTTCTAAAATTGTACAAGGTGCTGGAAGCGACCAATGGTGGGCACGATCAAGGTAATGTACCCCGTGGGGTTCATCACTCATGTTCCCCTGAGCCTCGTTACTTGCGTCTTTGTATCAGATTACGTGATTGGTTCTCGGCCAATGAAAATTCACAATCTATTACCGCGGTACAACAAAACATAATGTAACTGGACAGGCTTTGTTTTTCTAAGGTTCAATGGAGAACTTTCTTTTTTCCCGGGGAGATCAGAAGCAAACCGTAAGAAGCTAAAACATTTGTTTTTTTTCCAACAGTATAATCCAAGGTGCCCACAGCAAATTTTCCCCTTGCTCTTGTAGGCTTTTTGCCATAGTGTCCCAAAAAGCTAAGATAAAACATGTCTCGTACCATACACTCAAAATTCATTAATTTTTCTGCTAATCAATGCAAAGAATTGCTTATATTGGCCCCTTGCACCACCAGCACACACGGCTGCTGTCTGCCTCGCTCGCCATTGTGGGGGTCAGATTGCGCAAAAACTATGAGATGCGTGTACAGTCGACTCTTCCTATAACATGGTCGCAGGGACTGTTTACCTCTTTGTACCAGGAGCGTTGTTTTTAAGAGGAGAGCAAAACAAAGGAAACAATAAAGCAGAAATGTGATTTGGGACTTCAGGGTGTACTTACTCAGCTGGTAACTCTGCAGAAAGTTCCTTTAAAAAGTAAACCAATCTTTCCATGTTCTGATGAACAATTTTGAAAATCTCCCTGATTATGTTGAATGTGATTCTAAATATCTTCCTGACTGTTGTACAAAATCTCCCTGATGGCAAGATGCAAATGTTGGAAGCTCTGTAAGTGCGCTTTAGACAAGAGAGTTGGCTGTAACCACAGTTTGGCCTAAAATTTACACTGCGTAGTATAAATCATGAGGAATTTGGCGTCCAAAATGGCGCAACCAACATTATTGTTATGATGACGCCAGGTCAATTGGGTCAATAAAGTATTAAAAAGTTTCTAAATAACTAACTTCATTTTCATTTTAGTCATTAAATCTTCACATTCACTTTACTGCTGATGGAAGCTGTATTTTTGTGGCTTTAATTCCATTAATGCTGATAACAATATTTTCTTGTGATCTAACCTATTGAAAATCTTATCT
>CM021538.1:8961492-8973504 GCA_010994315.2 Pisaster ochraceus | reverse complement strand
TATTTCTAATGGTAGCAGAGTGTTTTCCCTGGGAACACTGTTTAAATCTGTAAAGACAAAAATTGGTTATCAGGCTATGGCCTGACGTTTTGACACTTAGCACAATCTTTCTCAAGGGATACATGACTACATAGCACCTGTGCTTGGGTCACAGAAAGACTGTTCTAGGGTCAAACGTAAGGCCATTAAAAAAAACTTGCATTTATTTTGCTTGTATTGTGGTGTTTTTATTGAAAACTAGAGGATGAGAGTAGGTGTGATTCACAATGCAGTGCGCTGTCTACACTTTGACCTAGAGAGGTCATTAGCGGTGTTCCTGTGTTAATGGGAAGAAGGTTGACCAGTTATTGGTCAAGTACATGTAATAAACCCCAGTAAACCGTAAAAAGTCACATCCCCGTAAGGTAATCCCTCTGCTGCCGCTTCCCAGGTTGTATCGCAAGCTTGGGTGTGATCCCTGGCTACACGGCAGTTACAGGGTGTATGGCTTCTGACTGGCACCCCCGAACAAAAATATGGACAAAATAGGGAGATCGCCAGCGTTAGGGCTAGATACATGTAGCTCAGCTGGTAGAGCGCAGACCTGTTAATCTGGAGGTCACAGGCTGAAATCCCGCTTTAGTCAATTTGTCCTTGTTCAATTGAGAAAAGTTGTTGGTCCTCAGGTATCAGCAGCTGCAGGACCTGGTTGTTTAAGTTCATTCATGGTTTCCAAAGCAGCAAGGTCGTGTTTGTCTTTCTGCATGTTGTGGCATATTTGTTTGTAAATAAAGTTTGTAACAAAAAGTTTCAAGGTGGTTGAATACTTTTCACGTCGTGTCAGCTATTTTAAAGTCCCAAACTGCCCATTAAGCGCTGAATTGCGAGTGTTTTGGGAAAGGGCTTCTCTTGGTCTCTTGGTTCTGTAGTGGATGCACTGTATTGTGAACGGCCAGGTTTGTATTTTAGTTTTTAGTTTACTCTTCCAAATACCAATGACTTGATGTTACTTTCCCCTTAAAAAAACCCATGCATGATTCTAACGTTGATACTAACCAGATGCCAGCTTGAAGCAATTTCTTCTGTCTTGTGAAAGTTTATTATTATTTATCTAGATGTACACCTTCCCTTAAGTTTAGTAAGGGCCCAATCATGTATAGATTAATACCAGAGGCACATTACTTTTCAATTTTCGACAAAACGACAAAATTAGGTTAGACCAAGCCGCAAATGGTTGACGCAACATGGATGTTTTGTTTTTTGTTTTTTTTTGGGTGGGGGGGGTGCAAGGGATCAGAGCAGGGTGGCTCATGCCACCCCTCTCCAGACAACATTGATTATGCCACTGCACACATAGCTTCGCTTTTAGCAAACAAGTTACTTTTCAAAAACTGGTAATGATATGTCATGGTCGACTGGTTCACAACTCACTATTTAGTCCTCCCTCCCCCCTTAAAAAAAGAAGGAAGGAACAGAATGCGTAGTGTATCCCGGAAAATGGTTTTAAGCTTTGATTTCTGCTAGATACATGTAGCTCTAAGACATTGAGCTGGGGTCAACATTAAGAGTTTTGTGTGACTGGTGAGCTCTCGTGTATCTCCTGAAAATGCATTGACTAGTGAAGTCTCTTCTTTTTTATCTCGGCATATTAAAGGTGCCCTTCTGTTTTATTTCTTGCCTTCGACTACTTTGCTGCTCAAAATGTTGCTAAAAGCGTCTTATTTATGTTGGGTGTCTTAAAGGTAGTAACTTGATGCACCGAGCTGTCTTGGTAGAGCACTTAGAGAGAACCCCTTTTGAGTCAATTTTGTTTTTGTTAGTAAAAAAAGCAGTCCTGGAAAAAAGCAGTCCTGGTGTATCATTCTTGTATGAGAGACAGAAAAGTTTGTATTGTAACATGTCAAGGGGCGCTAAGGCAGTGACCAGAGGAGTGGAGGGCTAAGTTTCATAGAGCTGCTGAAGCAGAAAAAGTAGCCAAGCACAAAAGTAATTATGCTTACTAGATTTAGGTTACCAGCCAAAACAGCATGTCGTGTGACATTTTTGACTGGTATCCTACTCATTTTTTTTCTTAGCAGAAATTTGTTCAGCAATATTTTCTGCTTTAAAGGCATCTCTATGAAATTGGGCCAAGGTCTGAAATAGCTATCAAGTAGCACTGCTATCAAGTTTTATTGATGGGCAATAACTTGCTTTCATTTTAATATCACGGACTTGTCATGTTTCATAATGTGTAGTACCCCAGCAGGCCGGAGGCACCAACACCTTCAGCAAACGGTGGAAGAGTTCCAAGAGGAGAATTTCCGGCTGGAAAACCAAAAAGACGATCTCCAGATCAGAGTGGACATCCTGGAGAGGGAGGTTATTGAGATATCCCAGAAAGTAAGATAGTTCTCAGTTCACTCTGTCCAAACAAATGATCCAGAATTTCTTATTTTGGTTTCCTTTTAAAAAATATTTCACAGTATTATGCTTTGTTGGTGATGTTTTTTGAAAACAATGACTGAGGCTGATATCTGAAGTGGGGGCTATGTCTACGGCTACGGCTGCTGGCTGGGGGTGATGCTAAGGACAGCGTTGCCATAGCCGCGAATTCAGACACGCCCTGATTCTCAATAATCTGAAAGCTCACATATATCTGAAAGTGTCCTCTGTCCATTCAAACGTAAGGCCGCCCTCCTTCCTACTTTCAGTAACCATTTTTTTGCCTTGCTGTGAAATTTTACTAAAAAGGAAATACTTTTGAAAAGGTTTCTTTTTGTGTCCTCTGTGAGTTTTTTCTTGACTCCTATGTATCTGGCCTTGTGTACCAGGCTGTCCTGCACACTATCCCTTCCAGATGGTTCATGCAACTGTTCTTTTCAGGGTTTTGCGGTTACATTTAAAGCTAACTCTTACTGTAATAGTGTCTTGAGTGGCTATTATAAATATAAATGCAGAAGGCGAACTATTTCCTTGAAAAATAGCTTTGATTCCTGAGCGAACTTGTCTGCAGCTGAACTTGCTAGACCGCCATTTTGTTCAAGGGTGGCAAGAAAATAGTGATACTAAGAAATACTTTTGAAAGTGCGACAACTGCAAAGTCTGTCAAAAAAATTGCAGTCTGTATGGGAAATGCTGAAATTCTGGCATGTACGATACAACATTGTACACAGTAAAATACATGCACAAATCCCACGCAAAACATAAGCCCTAAGCTGTTTAGTTCACCGGACCCATGCTCTGATGTTGTCAGCAGCAGAGTGTGGGTTTGAATCCCGGTCAGGACACAAGTGCCCTCAAGCTGCATAGGCACTTACTTAACCATAACTGCTTCATAAAAAGTTTAGTTAAGAAGGGAGTGCATTCTGCTCTACCAGCCAAGCCCCTAGTGGATGATCCCCATTCCCACATCCTTACCGACTGTGAAGGGGGTAACCCTGTTTCAGCCCCAGGAGTAGGTGGCAATGGCCCTTGGTGACAGTTGATTAGGGTTGACTGAGTCTAAATCAGTAAAGTGTAGCCCTCACCTTGAAGTGGCTGTCCAGCCTTGTGATGTTAGGCGATTTCTCATAAAAAAAAACAAGGCAAATAAACCAAAGGCCTAAATTTGTGTTTTTGTAGGGGGTGAGACCACTATCTATTACCAAAAGTGGCACAAATTTTAGGACCTTTCTCATTCGCTTTTATTTTCTGCCCTTACCCCCCCCCCCCTCTGCCTACTTCTAGAATGAGCAGCTAACGAGTCTAGCTGAGGAGGCAAGAGCCTTGAAAGATGAAATGGACGTCTTGCGCCACACCTCGGACAAAGCGTCCAAATACGAGATGGCGATAGAGACTTACAAGAAGAAGCTGGAAGACCTGAGTGACCTGAAGAGGCAGGTCAAGCTCCTTGAGGACAAAAACACAATGTATATGCAGAACACTTTTGAACTGGAAGAGGTAATAAGCTGTTGTCTAGGCTCCTTCAAAATATAATTGGGATGGTATTGAGGGTTTTAAGCACATTTGCTCTACGCTTATAGACCCCATGCAGTGACATCATCACACACGGCTAACTGTCTGCCCATGGTCTTCCATTTTGGGAGTCAAAATTACCTGGGAAAAATATGTTGAGTGCTGTAATAAAAGCAAGGAATCCTCAGAAATGACTTTCAGCAAACATTGTTTTTTTTTAAGAGAGCCATTGCAATCACTCCCCTCTGCACTCCTTATCCTTGTCCAAGGAGTACCAAAAAAGCTCATCTTAAAATTTAAAGTCGATTTTTAAAAAAATCTTGGAAACAATTTATTCACAGCTGGAAATAAAATTACCAGTGTAGTTATCATTCGGATTATGCTAAAAGAACAATTTGCCTATAAAAGCGCATATCAATCACTTTTTAGGCTAATGTGTGAAGTGCTCTGTTCAATAATTTAAGGAAAGCAGTTTGTAGGTCTCATAGTTCTTAAAACGAAGGACTGCTATAAAAATCCTATTAAGGACCCCAATGGAAATAAGTGTAAGTTATTGGCTTTTTTGGCTATCCTTGGATTATTTTGTGCAGTTTTTCTTTCTTGTGTTCTATTTTGGTTTATTTCATTTCATTTAATCCGAATAAATTCAATCAATCAATCAATCAATCAATCAATCAATCAATCAATCAATCAATCAATCAATCAATCAATCAATCAATCCCTTCCTCAATTTTCTATTCTCGCCCGTTCCAGGAACTCAAAAAAGCAAGTGCCTTAAAGTCCCAGCTTGAGAACTACAAGCGCCAAGTGCATGAGCTCCATGCCAAAGTCTCGGAGGAAACCAGGCGAGCTGACAAGGCGGACTTTGAAGGGAAACGACAACTTGAAAGAGTTGGCCAGATGCAAACAGAACTGGAGGTACAGTATATAGCCAAGTTTACAATGGTTTGAAAAGAAAATGGTGGGATCTTTCCGATGGTGGTTAAAACATGGGATTGCTGTTATGTAATCCTCTCAAAATATAGTGAAAGATCTGAAATGTAAAAATGCAAGTTTTTTATGTTTGTATACAAAAAAAGTGTTCACACTTGAAAAGGATTTTTTTGAACTTTATGGTTTATTGACCAATCTCAGTAGGGGGAATTATATGAAAGGAAATTAAAAAAAATAAGAAATTTTCCATTACTTTTACTTTAAGATTAAATCTTGAAAGTGGTTTGAGACTGTTAAATTAGCATCTGAGCACATGAAAGCTGTTATGTAAGAATGTGTACGTCACACGTGAGCGGTCAAACAACTTGGGCACCAGCTGTTGTCTTTGTAAAAAAATGATTTCATAAGGAGGGGCTTAACCAGTAACATACTTTCACTTGTGTGACTCTTTGCAGCGGTTGAGAGTTGAGCGAGACTCGCTGCGAGAAACAAATGACGAGCTGACCTGCAATCAGCTCGCTGGGAATGTGGGTATGGGTCTGTCACCTGGCAGGCCGTCCAGCCCTGGCAGCCCCCTGTCAGCAGGATTTGCCGACATGCTTCCCTCAGAAATAAGGTATGCTAACTCTAACTAGCCTTAAGGGCTGTAATCTAGTTGGTGGCTACAGCTACGGCTACAACTTTTTGCTAAGGGCATTGCTGAAGACGTCTTATTTCAACGCATGATGGCGCGGCGATCCAGCTGTAGCTGTAGCCGTAGCCGATGCCAATGCGGACACGACCTATGATTTATGGGCCTTAGTCCTCCCTGCATTTATCACCTTTTTGGAATTTTGGCCCACATCTCATCAAAAACTGATAGAACTGAAGATGATATTAAAGCACTCCAAAGAAATGACCTGTTTGTTCAAATGCCATTAGATAATAATAACAATAATAATGTGTAGAAACTACCCAAAAGTGCTGAACAAAAAGTACGATTAATAACTTAACAACAAGTTGTAGCAGAAAAGCAGAAACACAATAGAAAAACGGCACAAAGTATACAAAAAACCACACACCAACTAAAGTAAACCAAAATAGTAACTATTAAAACTCCAAAGTATAATCCAAGCCTGCGAAATTATTTACAGTAAAAGCAGGAGAGTGATGATGCGTTTTTCAGGCTTTTACAAATTAGTTTTCTTTTTCAATGAGTTAACAAGCCATCACTATAAAAAAAGTATGCAAGCTATCAGCATAATGCCAACAGTTGACAATAACAGTTTGAAAAGATAAGTTTGTAGATTTTTCATGTGAATTTTGAGTTAGATTCTACCAGATTCTACCATTTAATGTTATAAAGTGCATCAACACTTTTGTGTGATGGTGATTATTATTAAGGGTTCTGTGATTTGTAAGATTAAAGTTTTGTTCCTTTTTTTAATTGAAAAATTGTTCTCCCATTCAGAGAAAAGATTATTCGCCTTCAGCACGAGAACAAGATGTTGAAACTGAAAGCAGGAGAGTCAACGGATGAAAAGACGCAGCTGTTACAGAGCCTTCTGGATGACTCCAACGCAAGACGGAATGAGCTAGAGTCCGAAACTAGGTATGGTGTGGTACCCGGACTGCACTCCAGTTTGGCTTGCGTTTATAGGGTATCTATGCTCGTATTCAAATCGAGGCTGGTAGGAAAATAGTCTGGTGCCTATGTTTTTGTTTGGGATAAGAGGTGGAATTTTGTTTCTGTATCACTTTAATTTGGTACCTTTCTCTCATTTGGGTATCATGCAGAGAAAATGTAGTACTTTGTGGGCAAAGGAGCAACCATTAAAGATGCTAGGCCCAATTTTTGTTTCGATTTGACCCGAAAAATTAAATCTAAAATAGCTGGGTTTTTTTTAGATTCAAGAAAGCTATCAGCTTCTATTTCATTTAAGGTTTTGCGCGAAAAATATGCCATGATAAGTGGTACTTGACTTGAATTATCATCGCGATCACAACAATATCTAGCGTCCATTGGCAATGCACAATTTTTTTTTACAATTTCGCATGTTACAAGTATTTTGGGCATTGTAAGCATATGGCATGGCATTTCCATGGAGCATATTTGTGAGATATACAATGTTTTGGCAAAACTGAGATGTGGTGTCGTTGCACTGATGCGACGAATTCAACCAAAGGATTGCGGCATTGTGGATTTTTTGGTATGGAACAGTGGCATGTTGCACAGTTCGGAGATGCACCCTCTCTTAGTGTTTGCCTCAAAAGTTGCCAGTGTTTGGCTGGCAGCTGCTGAAATAACGAAGTCGCCCAAGTCGTTTGACAGATCAGTCATTGCATGAGATAACTTGTTTCTGTTTTGCATGACTCTTCTCAGGATTTCCAATCAGCGGATTCTTTCATTGGAAGCAGAGGTTGAAGAACTGAAGCTGCAGCAAAGGGAAGAAGGCGTATCGTCGTCGGTCGTTGGCGAGGTGAGAACGGAAATCTTCCTCACTTCTTACTTTTACTCAACAGATTTCTGCTGTTTGAACCATGCTGCGTGATTCACTCGATATGTTCTATGTAGTGAAGTGCTTTGACCAATTTAGAAATGTGCATGGTTTGACCCTAGCCATCAGTAGCATCTCTTAGTGGATAGGACTATCACAAGAGCAGCAATGCAGTGCAGTGGTTTGATCAATAAAAATGATGCTAGTCTTAACTCACATGTAGGTACCTGTTGCATGCCAGCTAAAAAATACAATTATCTAATAAAGATAAAAATCAATTATCTAATGTAGCTGCCAGCTCACTTTTCTAATAATAGTACCACTTTCAATATTAAATACAATACTTGTCTTTACACAATGGTTCAGGGCCTTAAACTGGGGAAAAAGGTCCAAGTGGTTAAGCCGCCATTATTTTTTCCCCAAGTTATCCAAGTTTTACAGCCACTGTTCCAGTGAGAACGGTCAGTCAGTATTGTTGTGTGATCTGTGAGTGTTCCAGGGATCGCTTAGTGTTCCAGTGAGAATATCGGTGAGAATCCTGGGATACCGGTCGGTGTTCCAGGGCGAACAGTCAGTGTGCCAGTGAGAACAATTAATGTTCCAAGGATATCGAGCAGTGTTTCAATAAGAACAGTGATTTCGTTCGGTGTTCCAGTCTCAATCAGTTCTACTGAGAACTGTGAAATAGTCTATGAATACCGATGGAGGTTCCAGTGATCTTGGTCAATATTCCTGGGATACTTGGCAGTGTTTAGATACATGTAATTAGCCAGTGTTCTGGGTAATCAGGCAGTGTTCTAGATAAATTGGCAGTGTTCGAATAATCTCTCGGTCAGTGTACTATGCAGTGTTTAGGCAGTGTTCCAGTGATCTCGGTCAGTGTTCCAGGTAAAAAGGCAGAGTTCCAGTGAGCTCTGTCAGTGTTCTAGGGATACTATGCAGTGTTTAGGCAGTGTTCCAGTGATTTCGGTCAGTGTTCCAGGTAAATAGGCAGTGTTTCAGTGAGCTCTGTCAGTGTTCTAGGGTTACTATGCAGTGTTTAGGCAGTGTTCCAGTGATCTCGGTCAGTGTTCCAGGTAAAAAGGCAGTGTTCCAGTGAGCTCTGTCAGTGTTCTAGGGTTACTATGCAGTGTTTAGGCAGTGTTCCAGTCCAGTGATCTCGTTCAGTGTTCTAGGGATACTATGCAGTGTTCCATTGATAGCATTTAGTGTTCTGATCAGAACAGTCTGGTCTAATGGAACCAAGGAGAATTTAATTTGTCACTTTAAAAGAAAGGCACAGCTTTGCTGTCATCAACCCTGCCAATAAGTGGCCAGTTTCAGATCAAAACAAAAATCCTGCACCTTCATTTTAAAAGTGTGAATAACTTGACATTTTGCCCTAGCTGCTCATCTTTTTTGCGGTTTTCTGATTGGTGCTTTTTTAAATCCACATTAACGATTTGTGTTATGTCCACATTTTTTCCCTCCCGTTCACTCCAGTCTTCCCAGAAAACAGACCCTGAGGTAACCCCTGAAAACAAATTTGACCTTAATATTGCCTGCTTGCATACGTTTGGAATGGCTTGCTGTGCTGCCCGTAGGCAATATCGTACTAATCAGTTTTGATTTTTACAGTTTGATTTACTTTCTTTCTGTGGTTGTTGTGTTTTTTTGTTTGTGCGGTATTAAGAATTGTTGATGATGTGAAGTACGTGTATAATTTACTCTTTTTTTGGAGCTGGTTATTAGAACTTAGAATTAGTGCCATCGAAATCAAAATCAAAAGTTTAATGTGAACATGGACAAATTGACTAGAGTATATTTGAACCTGTACCCTCTGGATGTTGGTGTGCTGCTCTACCTGCCTTTTTTCCCTTCATACCTAAATGACCGAGTGCAGTACAATGTATTTGCAAATGTGGTGACACTATTCTCCCTGTAACTGCATCCGTTTGTTGATACATGTATGTCAAGAAGACTACATACAGATGGTCCTCTCCATTTTACTTGCACTCCGAGAATGAACCATCATTAGAATCACTTTGAAAAGGGCAAAGACAAGTAAATAACACCTCTATGAGGAAATTGTAAATTTCTATTGGAACATTTCAAGGGGCACCAAGGCAACAACCAGGTGAAATGGGGGCGACTCCGTCCTTTGCCCTCGTAAAGTATCGGGCCTGCATCATACAAGTTTATTTTGCATTATTTATTGCGTTAAAATATTGAGGAAAAGTTGCAAGAGGATTGCTCAGTCGTGACTGTCCAGATAGTGTATTTATACTGGAACACTGTACCAAAAAAATGGCACTGGCCTTAAAAAAAAGTTATAAGTTTTTAACTTCAAAGTCACAAGTTAAATGTCTTTAACATCGTATAAAATTTAAGTAAGCAAGGCAGTGATACCCAAAATCTATTTAGTTTTTTGTTCTTTCTGTGTGCATTGTAAACAAGGTTCTTTTGGCTTCATGGCATTTTACATTTTATATCTGTCTACTGTACATTATGGCATGGAGGATTATAGCAGTTTTTCCACCGTGCAGAGTTTTTTATTTTGTTTATGTCAGATTTGTTTTTCTCCAATTCTTTTTTATTGTTTTTATTGTTTTTAGCGTTGCTATTTCCAATGGTACAACATGACATTTTTGCTCTACTGTCGTAACCGTTATCCCTGACCACCGTAAATCCTTTAAATAACACTTGTTGGCAGCAACTGTTCAGCATATCAGCTGTTTTCCCTGTTTTGAGGTTTCTCAGCCGTGATATTGAATTATGAAAAACAGTTAAAAAGTCCTGCTCTGCTTGGGCCTTTCCTTTTTTCCTCCCTGGCAAACGGCAGCTGCATGCCTGGTTATGGCATGGCCAAACCAATCCTGGTTATGGCATGGCTAAACCAATCCTGGTTATGGCATGGCTAAACCAATCCTGGTTATGGCTTGGCTAAACCAATCCTGGTTATGGCATGGCCAAACCAATCCTGGTTATGGCATGGCCAAACCAATCATGTCTATGGCATGGCCAAACCAATCCTGGTTATGGCATGGCCAAACCAATCTTGGTTATGGCATGGCCAAACCAATCCTGGTTATGTCATGGCCAAACCAATCCTGGTTATGGCATGGCTAAACCAATCCTGGTTATGTCATGGCCAAACCAATCCTGGTTATGGCATGGCTAAACCAATCATGGTTATGGCATGGCCAAACCAATCAACTCTAGGGCATTGAAGGGGGAGGGCAAGGCTTACCAATTTTCTTAAAAGGCCCCAAAGGTGTGGGTCTTTTCCAGTTGTGTAACCAGCAGGGTCCGATTCCATCAAGTTGCAGCATTCAAAAATAATGCTAATAAGTGAGTTCACCTGTCAAGCGAAAAAGTAAATGGAGGACCAGTGTTATACAAGATTGATGGGCTGGTTTTATGTGTCTGCTTAGTAACATTTGTCTGCACTTGGTAAGCTGCTTGATGAAACTGTCTCCAGCTGGAAGGTTATGCCTTTTCTGGGGAAAAACTAGCCAAGGTGTTCTTAGGTGTTTTGGGATTGGAATTCCAAAGAAATTTAAACTTTGAGGATTGGATTTGTTTCCTTTTTTGCTGCACTCTGGGTCCAATTTATAACAAATTGTCTGCTGAGCTAAATAAAGCAGGATACCGGTCAGGGAAGAAACGTGTCACATTTTTTATTTTATTTTTTATTTTATTTTTTTTTGGGGGGGCTGAAGCATAAATTTCTTGAGCTTAGATCTTTTTTACTGTTAAGCAATTCTATGAAATTGGGCTCGGGTGTTTTTAGAGGATTTGTGTGGGTGAAAAGTGGCTTTCAAGAGTCTTACAATTCATTAAGATGTCAAAAACAGGCATGATATTCTTCCTACTTTAGTCTGATTTTCGATTTGTTTGCCCTTCGTAAAATGATTGGTTATATAGCCTGAAGAGTCTATCAAACCCTACACCATACTGTGTAGATGTATATGTAGGTTAGCTCTTGTTCTTGTGCTGAAAATTATTGTTCCTTCTTTTTTCCCAAGGACCGAATATCATGCCTGAAAAAAAAGACACCTCAAGGGTCTTATTTCACAAAGAGCTAAGATTGATCTTAAGTGTAAATCCATACTTGCTACATGTAAGCAAAGTGTGATGTCACAATACACAATCACTATTGTACGACTGGAAACTCATCTTAAGATGAATCTTAGTGCTCTGTGAAATCTAGCCCCGGACTCCCCCTGTTAATAAGCTATAGTGTGATGTATGATTTGGTCTCGACTACATCCTGCATGTACTATTATTACTACTACTTTCATTTGATATGATTTGTTTTTATTTCCGGCATGCATGTCGAGATGTCTGCTTGTCTTGATACCTAACCCATAGTTTTCTTTGTATTACATTTTAACCACTGTGCCTGGATTGCATGGATGGATTAACCAGTTTGTGAGTACCATAACTAACTATTTGTTTTCTTTTTGATGCCTCATATTCCATCCATCCGAGAGCATTTGTTCGTTTTTGTTCGTCCAAACCACCCTCCTCCTTCATGAGTCAGAACATGCGGATTGCACAGTTTCCCCAAAGAAACAAAAATTGAAAGCTCTCAGTTAATTTTAAGGTTCATGTATAATGATGGTCCATTTATAAATATGTGTTGCATCGCCAGATTTTTTGCTGTAATATCCCCTTCCCCCCCAAAAAAAAAAAAAAAAAAAAA
>CM021538.1:8926530-8939858 GCA_010994315.2 Pisaster ochraceus | reverse complement strand
TCAAACCTTTTGCACTAAATATTTTCAATAAACCTTGCTGGGCTCCCGGACTAAAAGGACAAAATAAATGATGGGGAGAGGGAGAGAAAATTAGTTTATCAGTGAATGAGGCAGACTGGGGGGCAATCCGCCCGGAACACCTCTTATTCTTGTTCCTTTTTTATATTGAGAACCACAGCTGTTTTGATTTGAATCTTTGCATCGCACGTGTGGGAGTTCTTTTATTTGTTAGCGACATGGTTTGACTTGACTTCTGTTCAAACCGGAAGTTTAAATAAGATCAGATAATATTAAGGTTCGATTGAAACAGGTTTTCTGTCCATATTTGTAAATCTCTTTATTATTTAATTTTCAATACTTACCTGCTATTCACTCAATCCGAACACCTACTGTTTGTAAATATACAAACACTACATGTCTAGTTTAAAAAAAAAACTTCTTCTTTTTCTTCTTGTCCCCCGTGATTGTCCGCTAACAAAGTTGCACTTTCCAAGGTTACACAACCTTTACATTTCACATGTAGTTAGATCTTTATTAGTAGAAGACAACGCTGTAGTGATGTCACGATGACGTTATCGGGTGTGAGTAACATCAAAGTTCAATAAAAACAATTATAACTCCAAAACTACACAATGGATTTTCTTAATCTATACATCAACGGATAGGCCTGTTATGACTCTAAAAACGCTACAAAAAGTGTGCCCCATTTGACCTTTACTTCCGTATTAAACCGGAAGTTGAACATTTCAAAAATTCATATCTCAATAAATACTACATGTAATCATTTCATCAAACTTTGAAAATCATATTGCAGGTCTGTGATCCTGCTCAAACTTGTGCACAGAGATGATACCAATAAGACCTTAAATTTTGGTTCTAACCGGGCGCTACAGCCAACGTTAGTATAAACCCGCATTCAATCTTTGTACATGTACCAGGTGATTATATTTGTCTTTCACCATTACCAAAAGAATACTGAATCAGCTTTTAAAATTTTTTTATTACATAAATCGTAATAAAAAAAAGAGCTCAATGCGATTCCTGCAGGCTAAAATCGTTGAAGCCAGTTTGTGTTAACGATTCTGTCTTAACTCCGCCTTGTAGTCAAGTTTAACATCTTAAGAATTAGCAAAGTATTTTCCAACCAAACGGCACCATTATTCTGAGTCCTGGGCCCAATGCTGTTGAGCACAGAAATTTAATAAGCACAGACAATTATTGCTTAGCAGAATTACGTTAATCCAACCCCCCCTTGAAAGTTTGGCAACAGACAAAACGTGCAATCTAGGTCAAGTAAAAGAACATTTTAATTTTTATTTCTTTACTGCAAATAACATTCAGACATTATATATTTCCAGCATTTTTACCAAAATAAACAGTACAAAATCAGTTGCAAAGCATCAAAACTATAAATCTATATTTAAAATTCAAAATATAACAAATATTTGCCGTGTGTATAAAATATTTACGGTAGGAAAACAAATTTTTACAAGTTTGTTAAGAATGTTAGCCCAGTCCCTGAGAACTAAGCAAGATTTCCACCACTTCTTTGGACGCCGATGGATTTGGTTTTCTTAATAATAGTTAATACCTGTTTCTTCTTCAGATTGATCAGACTTCAGTATACTGGGGCTTATTCTGTTAGTTGTGGCATAACAATGCTTGCATCACGGCAACAAAATCAAGCCCCCCCCCACATAAAGTATTTGTACACGTAAGTGGATCAAACCTTGTGAGCCAGATACAAATTTTAGCACTTAACATTTGAAGCAACATAACCCCGTTTGACCATTACACATAAACAGATTAAACCACAAATAGGTTACCAGCCAAAACACCATGCCTTACATGTATGTACAATTTGTGACTGGTTTCCTGTAAACGTTTGCTCAGAAATGTTTTGCTTCAGCGCTCCATACTGGGCCAAAATTCATATTATAGCTTAAGCAGAAAATATTGCTGAACAATTTTGAAATTAAGTAGGACACCAGCCACAGCTGGATGAGAAATGTTTTTTTGGCTGGTAACCATGTTCTGGTAAGCATAATTTGTGTGCTTAGTTACTTTTTCTGCTTAAAGCAGCTCTATTAAATTGATCAGTTTGCCATGGACAGCCAGATTAAATGGATCAACCTTTTGACTCGTCTCACAACAAACACTCGCCTAACCTGTCCGCCATCGTGGGAGCTTCAAAATGTACGTGAAAGAATCGAATCTCCAAATGACGGAAATAGTAGACGCATATCGTGCGGAGGTGGGTTCTGTGACCGGCAAGGGGTCAAAATGTCACCGTAGCAAGGTGAAAACTAATTAATGGTTTGGACATGAAGTGCTACCACTGGAGGCCTGGACCCAAATTAATTAACAGGCATTAACAAACAAAGAGAAAACAAGTCCAGGCACAGGAAGACTTTGTACTTTTTTTCTCTTCAAATTTCAATAGCGCAGCTGAGAAACCAAAATACAAAGAAATCAGCTCAAAAGTTTCTTGCCTACATAAAGTTGTTGAGGAGACAATATTGGCGAGGGTTGACAAACATAATGTCTGCAGGTAAATAAGCTGAAATAATTTGGGGTTGATCATAACAAATTGACTGGAGCGGGACTTGAACGTGGGTCCTCCAAATTAATGTGCCGGCACTCAACCAACTGAGCTACCTAAGCCCTATTGTTGGCCGTCTCCCTGACGATAATTGCCGTGTAGCCAGGGATCACAACCAACGAATATTTTATTTTTGAGCTCGTTAATGTAACTACATTTTACCATCAATCTGGTTGTGATTGCTACCATTAGTAACACGTCAGAAAGAAACAATATTTAAAATATGGGCCACTAAAACTTCCTAGGAGCAAGTTAAATGTAAAGTTTACTAGCCTAGTGGGTTACTGAATGAACCGCTTAACCCGGTGGACTCGTTAAAGTGAGTGATTTTATTTCCTGAAAATGTTAAAATAGGCGCAGGACTTGTATGGTCTCGAACAGGTATATAGTACCATTAGTTAAAATTCACAGAATATTATTATCAACGAGGCAGAGAATATACAAACTAAAATAAACAAAATATACAAAATAAAACTCTTGTTAACCTTGGATCAGAGAGCAAAGATGTTCTCACATAAGTGCACCCGTGTTACAAAAAAAACATAATAAACCAAATCCCCACCTCCCCCCCTAAAAAGAGCCCAACACAAACAAACACAAGAGGCTTAGCTCATACTCCCCACCCCCCAACAACATTGCCTCTCAAAAAACGGAATATCCATCTACAGTTTATTTGAGCACCCACTTGACACTATTCCAGGAGGACTTGCGGATAGACTTTTCCACCGTTGGTGTTCAGCAGGAAGGTGTCCCAACTTTAGCAGGTTACAGCAGCTGTTAATTTGTTAACTGTGTGCAAGTTTTCTGTGCAGAATAGATTAACTCCCAGAGCCCATATTCAGAGAGATGCTTAAGCATAAAAAAACCATAAGCACAACAAAATGGTGCTTACTGGAATAAGGTTACCAACCAAACTTCCATGTCACATGTACAATTTGCGACTGGTAGCCTGCTCGTTTCTGCTTAGCAGACAATTATTAAGCAATATTACCTGCTTAAGCAGCTCTATGAAATTCAGCCCTGGTCTGAGCATCCAAGAAGGAAATTATTAAGATCTGTTCGTCTTTGCCTCCAGTCTTTTTTCCCGCACAGATTTCCCACTTGTAATGTTTTGCTTTTTCACTAACCGACTTTGTTGTCTTCCTTTCCCCTGATTGATTTTGACTCGTGTGTCTTTCAATCTTTGATGTTGCACCAGCCCACCCCTAGGGTATATTCTCATGACTTCCATACCAAGTTAACATTATTTAGCACAAATGAACAACTTTTCATGCACGGAAATGTGTTACTGTGCTGCCACATGCAAACATAAACTTGACCTTTGGACAAGCTGTCAAATAAAAAATACAGCTTTTCCCGTACTCATACTTTCCAGCTTTGTTAGACATTTTTTCAGCCACTGGAAAAAAAAGATGTTAGTTTTGCAGTAAAAGAAAACAAGTGCAGTGCGTTTTACAGAACCATGCATACAGCTGTACAGTACCAGTATTCAAGTTCAATTTTTTTTTTTGCATCAATGCTTGGTTTAACCATTCATTTGAATCCTCAATATTGCAAGAAAAACCAGGGATTTCTTGTGGGGGAAAAAAAAAAGCACCGATTTGTTTGCATTACAAATCCCCTTCTTTTGACCCAGCTCACCGGGGCCCAATTTCATGAAGCTGTTCAGCAGAAAATGCTGCATGGCAAATATTCACTGTTAAGTAAAAAAAAGTGAGCAGGGCACCAGTCACACAGACAGCAATGTAAACGATAAGGAATTTTGGCTGGTAACATATATATTTCTGCTACAGGCTTCATGAAATTGGGCCCTGACATCAAAAACTCGATTGCTCCATTTTGGGAGTCAGGGGTCCATCAAGTTTCTGATCAGTGCGGATTATAGGCAACTCGCATGTGATTTATAGTTCCGCACCATATCTTCACAAGCAATGTGACTCCCAAAATGACTGACCATTAGCAGAAACGACAGTGCTAGGGGGCCTATATTAAAAAGAACCAATGTATGAAAATTCATTTCTCCCTTAGGGTGTGTTTTGAATCTCTGAGGATTTGAATGAACATAAAAATAAAAACAAGAAGAAGAAAACAGGAGTTATTTCTTCCTTTAAATAGCACCTTCCTCTGCCACCTTTGCATTGTTATTCAGCGACAGGTTATTGGGACTGACAATGAGTGCAGAGTCTTCTGTTGGCACCTCGATGTCGACTTTGGCTTCATAATCATCTGAAAACATGGCCACCCACAATCAGCATTTAACGATCAATGATGTTCAGGAAAATAAAATCTTGGTAGGTGTGAGAGGTTAGTGCCACTAGCTATCAGATGGTTGCTGGGTTAGTCTGGTGCCATTTTAGTTACCTACAGAAGGAAGCAAAGAGCTATTGCTAGATGGTGCTAGATACTACCAGACAGTAGAGAAGGTCAGAATGAAGTAATGTTCTTGTTAGCATTAGGCGTTTGAATTATTGGTATGAAATGTTTTACTTGTGGCACGTAAATTTATCATTCTAAACTAAAGGTGCTACTTCCCTCTAAGTAATTTGGTATTTGGCTTTCAAAAGACAAGCTGAAGTGGTTTGCAGTAAGGTGAAGTGGCTTGCAGTAAGGCAAGCTGAAGAGGCTTGCCGTAAGACAAGCTGAAGTGGCTTGCAGCAAGGTGAAGTGGCTTGCAGTAAGGCAAGCTGATGTGGCTTGCATTAAGACAAGCTGTAATTGGCTTGCAGTAAGACAAGCTGAAGTGGCCTGCACCAAGACAAGCTGAAGTGGCTTGCAGCAAGACAAGCTAAAGTGGTTTGTACCAAGACAAGCTAAAGTGGCTTGCAATAAAGACAAGCTGGACTGCTTGCAGTCAAGCTGAAGTGGCTTTTTGTTAGACAAAATGAAGTGGCTTACAGTGAGACAAGCTGAAGTGGCTTGCATCAAGACAAGCTAAAGTGGCTTGCAGTTGAGACAAGCTGAAGTCGCTTGCGGTGTAAGTCAGCCCGATGTGTTTTGCACCAAGGCAAGATACCTGCACCAAGTTCCTTCTTTAAACAATAAAACTTAAAGATAAAAATCTCACATTTTGGTGAAAAAATCAAGGTCAAGGTTGTTAGGTCATCAAGGATGAATGGCATGAAATGTGGTGTGGACTGATCAAAATGGGTGTTAGAAATAAAAGGCATTGCTCATTCACTAAAAAATAATAAATCTTCCACTAACACGAATACAAATGTCAGGCAGAAGTGTTTGAATACTAAATGTATTAATATCAGTATAGAAATAAATTAATTTATCAAAACTAAGATACCCATTATATACATGTAATAAAAATAAGGGGCCTTTACCACTGGGGTTCCTGGGTTTCTTTTTAACACCCTAGCATGTCCATTATTTTTCTTTAAACACCCTAGTTTATCCATTATTTACTATTGAACACCCTATTGCATCACTTTGGTACCCCTAGGCTATTAGTTACTTACTTTTGGACACCCTACTGTAGATTGGCATGGGTAAGTGCTCTAGCACATCAGACTCAAGTTCTATTGACTGAGTCACCAGGGTGTGGGTTCAAATCCCGGTCGTGTCACTTGTATCCTTGGGCAAGAGATTTAACTATAATTGCTTCTCATCACCTAGGAGTAATTGGGTACCTGGGAGGCAGTTTGATGTGAATGAACAAAAGTAACTCTGCATTACGTGAATCACCCATCAAATCACCGATGCCAAACTCACCGGTTCGGAAAGAGTAGCTTTCATCAAGATCTTTCTTATCTAATCATAAGTTCATGAGTTTCGTGAACATGTGGTTCTGGGCGTCACTGCCTGTCAGTTTACTGACACAAACATTTACAGGTTCTTGTTTGTAACGTGAAGTAACGGGAAAGAGTGTTAAATGTTATCATGAAAGCAACTTTGAATCATAAAAATCGACCAAATATATCTTGAGAAATCGAATAAGAAACAGTAGGACTTTCTCTCTGCTCTTCAGCATTTTGGTTATTTGACACCAGCAGTAGGCTTGTAGGTCAGGATCACTGGCCTACTTTACTGATAACAGCTGATAAGAGTCACAGTGAAACTGATAAGTTCAGAAATTTGGGTTAATGGGAAACTCAAGTAATGGTCATGAGACTGGTCCCATCCCAACTTGAGAATTGTCCCAACTTGAGTAACACCTGGGTTGGACAGTAGGGATGGCCCAACTATAGCTGGGATCAAGAGATCTTTCATCGTGCAGAGGGCCAATGGCTTTATGGTCCTAACAATAAGACTGCTGCCAGGTGGCGAGGGTGAATTCATTTACATGTACGTGATGGAGTAACAATTGAATCTTCTTAAATTTTGCCATGATAATGATCGTGTATTACATACGAGCCCCCGTTGTGAGCCAAGAGAAACTTGAGAGGATTACAACATTTATTTAGAGCCCCACTGATTGCAGTACATCTCTCACACAATCAGGTAATCCCAACTAGAATTGGGCAGATTGGGGACAGTTCTAAAGTTGAGACAATTTTTAAGTTGGAACGGAACACGATCATGAAGTACACTAAAGATTCAACTGCAGTTTCATGAGTGAGTCAGTGATATTCAACTACTGTTTTATGGTTTGATATCTAACGGACCCCGAAGAGTGGGTATGACAGAAGACAAATGATTACAATCCCAGCTAAAGTTGGCAATCCCAGTTATAGTTGGGCCGTCCAAACTGTAACACTCAAGTTGGGACCAATCCGCACTATAGTTGGGATGATTCTCAAGTTGGCATGAAACAAGATAATGAGGAACACTAAAGATTCAACTACAGTTTCATGAATGACTCATTGATATTCAACTACTATTATAAAGTACGACGTATAGAAATGGCCCCTGAAGAGTAGGAATATGACAGTAGTGCTACGATTGTTATACAGAAGTGTAAATACCCTTTTTGGTAGCGATGTTGTCAGCTGATAATGTGTTTCCTGCAGCAGCTGTAGGTCGTTTTTCATTGAATGTATAGTAAACATACACTATGCTACCACAGACACTGTGAACACAAAAAGAGAAGAACTTTAATAAATGTTAAGTTTGCATCGGGGACAAAGAATAATTATTTGTGCTGTAACCATACACAGATGTGTGGTCTTCTGCTTTTGATTGATGGTGTAGCTCCTGGGGTCTCTGGGCCTGCATTGGTGGGGTGGTAGTACGGGTATTTTTATGCAGTGATCCATGGTGTGATCCACCGGTGTGTTTAGCACTGTATGCTCATAACGCCCCCGCCCCCTCGCCCCAAAGTCTTGTAAAAAAAACCCAAACCCAATGGCATATTACTCGGGCAGGTTCAAACCCATGACCTTTGCCACTCTAGAGTGGATGTCATACCACTAGACCACACCCGTTTCTTTCACAAGAATCAGGAAAGTACTGAGTATACAGTGCTTAACCACTTGAAGCCGGATAACATGTTTGTCCATAAGTTTTGATTTGACAGACACACAGGTGCGAAACCCTTTGACCCCCCCCCCTCCCCTGGATCTTTGCCGGCCTGCCTCCCTGCAAGTACTTCACAGATGCACTAACCTGACGTTTAGCCCCAAGAAGTTCACCAAACTGAAGATGTAGTCCCCTCCAAAGTACATCCCGACATACGTAATAATCATATTCTGCCGTTTAAGAGATAAATATGTCAACTTAACGATCAACACAGCGTGTAAACACTCAAATGAATCTGTTATATGATGTACAGGCAACCATTTGGGGTGGTTATTATTACAGATAGTTCCCAGTATACGCCGTCTTTACAAACAAAGTGCTATTTGGCTCGCAGGCGCATCAAGCGCTTAAACTGTTAGCGCAGCTGCGCTGTTCCCTAAACAGTCCTACAATGAGTTTTGTGAAATAATGCGCCTGCTGCACGCCATTCTCAAACAAAACACATGACTGCGTGTTCCAAATTATCCATAAAGATGGCATATTTTTGTCATACTGCAAACTATCTACATAAAAACACACACAAACACACACATGTTTGTAAATCCCGCTTACCGAGGACTTCTCTTTGTTCTCCCATTGTTTGGACATAGTTTTTTTTAGCGACGTCCCCATTGGGTTTGTACACGAAAACGAAGCGTGGACGTCCTCGCTCTGTCAAACACCCGGATCCCTTTTGTTAAAGTCCTCGGTTTGAATGGATATACACGCTCACCCACACACACGCACACAAAAGGACCTTCCATTTGAAAAATATCATAACAAAATATTCTTGCAAAGTGTATTCCATCCATGGCAAGACCTCAGTGCACTGTGTAGGCATGAAACTTACTTGATGAAACTACACACACACAAAACAACGCATGATAAAATTTCACAAGATGCTGTGAAAAAAAAGAAGAAGAAATATTTGAAAGTCACTTGCTAAGCTGATGGGCTTTAAGCGATTTCTTGGGAAACTTTTGAAGGGGCACCAAGGCCAAGACCAGGGCAAGACAGGCATGGTCTCCACTGCCTCCCAGCACTTCCAAGTCTGAGGTATCACACTTTCATTGCTGCACATACATGCTTTTTTAAAAATGCAATGACTAACACAGTTGTTACTGCTTATATTGCCTTTCAATAATGCAATCTTTTTTTCAACCGACGGTGTCTGTCAATTTTTTTTTTCATTTATTGCCTTTGTTCAAACTTAGAGATTTTTGAATACTTTTTGTAACTTTTTATGTACTGTAGTTTGCAATTCAGCTGTTGGCAGCAATGGTAGAGTGTAAAAAACCATTCCAAACCAAATAATGTACCCTCCCGATAATGCCCAAAATGTACTAATAACCTTTGATCTTTGACCTTTTCTTGATATAATTACCTTTAAACAGCCAACTATTGTAGTTGTGAGTGCCGAATTGTAGGCAGTGCAAAGCACTATGGAGTATATTAAAATAAACCTGAAAAGAATAAATAAAAGGAATATGGGAGATTAAATGTTGGAGGAAATTTCTTCAGACACTTCAGGCAGGACTTCAACCTAACACCCCTTGTGCAATAATAGATTAATCCAGTAGGCTCCATCCCTTACGATATGCCCACTAGACATTACTACGATGCTGCCACCATTTTATTTATGTTCCTTGTGTGCAATAACAGTAATGGATGCTAATTGTACAAAAAGGAACGCGTTGTGAAAATCTCGCAAAATGTGGCGAGATACATTTTCATATGAGATACGTTTTTGCAAAAAACAAGATTTGGTGTTTTTGCATTGAATCAACGTTATAATGAAAAAGTACAAGTGACAACAACAATCGATTTAAAAATTACATAATAATATATATTTCATGAAAAATTATATAACACAAAATTAGGGCAAGGCAAGAAATTCTTTAACCAAAAGCCCACAAGAAAACCCCCCAAAGAGTTACCCCCACTATACACAAAGCAATTCATCCCAACCCCCCCAAAAAGAGCACAGACACACTTACCCAAAGATTGAAGACAAGAAGAATTGGCAAATAAAGGATGGGTCAGTCAAGAGTGTGTACTCTCGAACTCTCTCTACATCACCGGAGTAGTAACACAGGAGACTAACTGGGATGATCATAAAAGCAGCATTATAGTACAGAAGACCATATTTCCCTAAATCCTATCGAAAAAGGCAAAAAGAACAAATGATTGCATAAGAATCTATCCGATCTGGTCATAAAGTCTGTTTGGTGTGGAACTATTACCCCCCCCCCCCGCACTACCATATTGTTTTAATATTATCAATAATAATAGTAGTAACAGGCATGTATAGAGCACTCTTACACTGAATACCACAGCGCTTAACAAGAAACAGCACAATCAGCCAAAAGATAATGGCACTAAAAATGGGAAAGATAGTTGGTTCTTAGCAATGAACCAGTGAACAGGAAAGTTTTGAGGTGTTTCTTGAAATCTTCCAGTGACTCTACAGAATGAATTTGATGAGGGAGAGAGTTTTGGCATACATGTAAACACGCATTCTATTTTATGCATTCCTGTGGAGACATCTTTTGTTCTTTCCTTTTGTTTCTGTAGTTAAGAACCTCCCAAAGACTTTGTACACAAGATTCCTTGTGGAGCAACCCAGTCTTTAGAATTTCCCTACGGAGACCCTTTGTTTTTCCTTTTCTGTTTTGTTCTCGGTCTCCATAAGGTAGTGAATACGAAATCGACCACTGGTGAATGAACGCTTTGACCAGCCAAGTGTGAAACACCTTTTCGGACCAAACCCCATGCAATTGTTCAGAGGCCATTTAAAAAAAAATCTAATTTCACCCACCAAAAAAAATCGTGTGACACGATTTTGTTTGAAAGCAAAACAGGTAATAAATGTTTTACTTCTCAAACTCCTTTTCAAACTACCCAAAATCATTGAGATCAGTCAAAAAATACTTAAGTTCTTGATTTTGTATCAAAACATATACATGTAGTGCTCCCTCAGTGGTTTGGCATTTCAGATCTCTCCACTTTATTCTGAGAGGATTGCATAACAGTTAACCATAAAGCTTTGTACTATCATCTACATTTCCAACTGTAAACTTAGCTATGAATGGTGAACACGGACAAAAGCTTACAGCTTTCTAACAGGCAACAGTATTTGGGCTTGGGTGATTTTATTTTGTGGGATCTTGGTTGACTACAGTCACTAATGGAAAGGATCGGGGGGTAATGAGAGCACTTGACTATTATCACCAATGGTAAGGAAGAGGGGGTATGAGTGCAGTCGACTTAAGTCACCTACATGTATGGTAAGGATGAGGGGGTATGAGTGCATTTACCCAAAGTCACCTATGGTAAGGAAGAGGGGGTATGAGTGCATTTAACTGAAGTCACCTATGGTAAGGAAGAGGGGGTATGAGTGCATTTAACTGAAGTCACCTATGGTAAGGAAGAGGGGGTATGAGTGCATTTACCTGAAGTCACCTATGGTAAGGAAGAGGGGGTATGAGTGCATTTACCTGAAGTCACCTATGGTAAGGAAGAGGGGGTATGAGTGCATTTAACTGAAGTAACCTGTGTAAGGAAGAGGGGTATGAGTGCATTTAACTGAAGTCACCTATGGTAAGGAAGAGGGTTACAACCTATGCCTTGGCGCTCTGGGAACTCACCTTTGAATCTAGTTTCTTTTTGGTAAATACTCCATTGGCTGCGGTGAAGATATCGTTCATTAGAATGTAGAAGTACCCCAAGCCATCAAACGCCAAATCATCACTGGCAAGAAAATCAACATCAACGAGGTAAATATGATTTAACTTACTTACAGTGTACTCAGTGTACCTTACTGTACTCAGTGCTTTCTGAAATATTTTCCAAAGTTGGAGAGGTGTCAATATTAAAATCAAGCTTGCCAAACTGATGTCACTACACTGTGGTGGCTATCTTGTGAGCACAATCCGGTGTCTTTCTGCACAAAATAAGACTGGATAATACCAATGATGGACAAACGAGACTATACAAGGGCTTTACAGAATTACTTCTCCTGTTCATCTGCACAAAGAAACTCTTGTAACCATCAAAATTTGGAGTAAGCAGCAGTGGCAGTCAACTGAGAAGACCTGCATTATTACTGCTGCTAATTTGCACAAGGAGACTTCTGTAGCCATCTGAAACTCCTTAGGAAGAAGCAGCACCAGCAGCCAGTTGAAGGGACTAGCATTATCACTACTCCTGTTCATCTGGACATGGGCACTCCTGTAACCATTGAAACTCCTTAAGAGAAAGCGGCACCGGCAGCCAAACTGGCGCAGACAGAGCTGCTTAATCTCAATTACAATCTTGACCCTCCTGATATCCATTTCACTCCTAGGTGAAGAGAAGCAATTATCGGAGCTGCCAACATTTGCATCTTGCAATCAGGGAGGTTTTGTACAGCAATCAGGGAGATACTTTACACACAACAGAATAGGCAAAGAGTTTCCATAATCGGGGAGATTTTTCAAGTTTGTTCATCAGAACATGGAAAGATTGGTTTATTTTCAGGGAAGTTTCTGCAAAATCAGGGAGAGTTTGCAGCTCTGACCTATAGGTACGTGTCTTGCGCAGGGACAGAAGGATCAAGACTGGGATTCGAACCCACACTTTGATGACTCATCGTCAAAGAGGAGAAAACCTGACAAACTATAGGCCTTTTGGTGTGCAGTCAAACTCAAGACAAAGTTTAAAAGGAAAATGCAGTGATCCACAGATGTGTAGATTCAACTCACCTAGCCGCAATGAAAGCACCCATGATCATCGTGATGACAACGACTTGTATCTTTACAGATGCTCTCCGTCTGATTAAAAAATAATTAAAAGAAGAGTACAAAACAGAATTGTTTTCAAACACATTTGTGTTAGCTACTGGGGGTTGCTTGGCATTAACCCCGTTGATGTCACATACAACTGCTGTCTGCCCATGGTCTGCCATTTCGGTAGTCAAAATGCATGTCAAGGTATGGTGTGCGTCTAACCGCATGTGTGTTTCCTAAAACGCTCCATGTACAGTGACACAAACTGCCTCTAAAACTGGAACCCATGAGTACAACATAATAACAAAATTTCTTCTTCAAGATGCAAATTCGACACACTTACCTTAATACAACATGTTCAGCAATCATCGTAAATAGTATTGAAAATCTTCTGAGAACTGTAAACATTGGTAAACTGCAAGAAAAAAAACCATATACATAAATCTAAAAGATAAAAGACTTGGATAGTTTAACACGTTGACTGCCGGTCATAGATTCGTAGGGCGTTCCCATTTGCC
>CM021538.1:8801016-8812177 GCA_010994315.2 Pisaster ochraceus | reverse complement strand
TTTTTTTTTTTTTTTTTTTTTTTTTTTTTTTTTTTTGTAACTCCCCTTTTAAATTTTGCCGAGTAGATGCGAAAGGGGGTGCTTACGACTGGCCCCATAAATACCGCCAGTATTGTGCAATTCCTGTAACATATCCCAAATTCCCTTTATTTTCTGATGTTCTGCGCCTACTGGTTTGATTTCACTTTTCAACTACCAGGTCACTAAATGAAAAAAATATAAAATAATAATAATTCATTACTCACCGTTAGATATAATCGCTAAAATGCAGACGATCCACACAAGAAGTGCTTGTAATTTTCCCGCCATTATTTGGCACACTCTTCTCTCCCTGTCACAAAAGTTCGTGCCAGCTTTGTTGCTGCACTGGCACTAAGTTTGGCTTCTCAAAAGTCTTTGTGAAAAACGAAGCCCAACTCTAAGCCGCACCGGGTGTGTTAAATGCCACACGGTTCAAGTTATGACTCATTACTGTAATTTTTAGTTTAAGCTCACAGGAACTTCGTTGAGGTTGTATTTTCGTACATGGATATGACGCACAGTTTACTTCAAATGTCAACTGCATGGCCGTGTCTGGCCCAGTGTATCCCCGATGAAAATTTGAAGGCCGTCATCAGAACGAGGTTGAAGGGAATACGTATGGGCCGCCGGGATGGGAAGAGGCGGAGAGCATACTTTATTTTAAGCTGCATGCTGAAAACACTCTGAACCACAAAGCTATGTTTATATTGGACCTCTAATACAACAGTTTCTGCTAATAAATTAGCATTTTGCCTCTGATAACATGTGAAAAGAGTTGAAACAAAACTGCAACCTAAGAGTACGCGAGCTATTGTCCTTTGATTGGTCAACTGTCCAGGTTCTTTGGACGCATGCATATCAAATTTACGCAAACTCTTTGGTTAATTATTGTATGAGCTTACGTCATGTTGGTTGACCAATGAGAGTGATCGCACGTCCCATTACGGACAAGACCATCACGTGCAATATGACTTGACTGAGGAAACAATTAGCTTTCCAACTTCTCAATCTAAAGCGGGACTTTTTTAGAGTTTGTTTTATTTGGTTCTCTTAATAAACTAGTTTGCACGCGGTCTAAAATGGGGTGAGTCCTATAGGCCTATGTATAAATGTCCTTCATTTTGAATAGCATTAACTTATCTTAAATGAGACAAACTCCTTCCTAGCAATACTGAATTGATAACTTTAAAATGGAGGGAATGCCAAGCCGAGATGAAGGGTTGGATGGGCGGGTACAGACAACCCTCGCCAATCAAACAGGAAACGAGAAAATCCCACAGTACGTGGGCGGTACTTTGTGTCTAAACACTGACCATCAAAAAAGGGGGGCTTCAAAATGTCAACCCACACAGAGTTAATCAGGACTTATACAAGTCACTGTGGGAGTAATCCCCTGCACCCCCCCCCCCCCAACAATTTAATAAACGCCATGCGAGTGCAGTGGCGTAGCCCAAGGGGAGGAAGGGGAGACTGGGGAACCCCTAGGTGCCCAACATAAGAGAAAAAAGGCGGTATTGCTAACAAAAAGAAAAAGTAAAAAGAGGAAACGCATGTTTGCATAATCTAATGTAGCGACCGATCGCGATCGGGATCGCTACCTTGGCCACAAAATGCCAAGAACAGACGGCCCCATCGAAAAGAAAAGCATGACACCCACAACTGACAATCCCACTCCCCTGCCCCCTTCACTTAAAAACAATGCCCCCCCCCCCGTGCCCCCCAACCCCACCGAAAACATCCTGGCTACGCCGCTGTGTTATTGCGAGCCTGACTTTTGCAAACTGCAAGTTTGAAACTGAACTGAAGGCCCTTTTCAAGCATTGTTTTTTCTGCCTGTTTGAAGCTTTGTACCAACAATTATATGCACGGAACCTATAGACTACTTACATTGGCAGCCATCACTGAGATTAAATAATGGAAAAAGAAAATGGAAACGTGCGTGTACGCAAATGATAGACTAGGCTGGTCAGGATAAAGACAGGCACTGGTCTTACAGGCCCAATGATTTTATTGGATAACCATGAAATCGACGTAAGCTGTCCTTTCTGTGTTTTGATTGGTTCGCTCCAAAATTGTGAAGTTTCTCAGCTACACTACTACTTGAAGGCCCATTTATCTCGCGCTCTTGATGTACGTGAACGTCTGCTGCTTGTGCATAATGTTTGTATGTAATGTTGTAATCATGTTATAGGCACTATGTTATGTGTAGTGTATGGACTACGAATCTCCGTCAGTGTGAATGGGATGCGAGGTCAAAGGTACATCTGGCAAGGTCCTGCCTGGCGCGCAAGGCCGATATCTATCTGGCGTAGTTCACGAGCCTCGAAATGTGACGTTAGATGTGCAGGCTAATGATAAGTCTCCAATAATCTCAGTGAGGCTGCTGTTAGGGTCTTGTGGCGTCATATGAAAGGGGGGGTCTATAGAACATGTACAAGGCCATGTCCGAATTGTCGGTTGCGGCTGTAGCTTGATCACAACGTTAACACGCGTTAGTCAATAGCTGCAGCCACAGCTGTCATTTTGGACAACGCCCCAAGCCTGCAGAGCCGATACCATAGTTTTGAATGGGGCCTAAAACTGAACTCATCGTAAGGCGGCTCATTCTGGGTGGGGGAAGTCACGTGTCAGTAAGCCATGTTCGTGGTTTCTGTATACATAAAAGCAGCAGGTTTCGAAAGTGTCACGAAAACACACCGCCGATACAGTTTGCATTTGGTAACACTTTATTGCAAGCAGTTTGTTCGGATACAGGTAGTTCACATCAATCATGCTTTCGAAAAGATCTAAACTATGCAAGCTGAAAACACAGAAGACTGGAGATGAGTCTAATATTGTGTCTATAATTTTGTCTGCACTTCTGAACAACGTAGGTCGAACTCAAAACCTCGTTATAAAAACTTTGTTCATTTTTGTTTAAAAAAACTCTTCTTTAATTGAAAGTACAGGACATCCAGAACGTTTGTTCGTGGTTAACATTTTGCCTCAAAAAGAAGAAATTTGTATGCGCTTTGTGTAAACAATGTGCAAATAATGTAAGCGGTAAACAAGTTAATTATCTCTGCAAGAATGAGAATAGAACCGTGCTTGGATCATCACTTACGGCGGTTTGTCTGTCAACTTCCTTCAGAACAAAACTAGCTTTGTCCTGGATTATGGGACTGTCATCTACTGTATCACTCTTACCAGCCAGAGCTGTGTGGAGTTGCGACATCTTGAGATTAAAAGCTATTTTCGGCCCCCCAAAACCAGCACACCGTGCCAGACTACACACTACACCTTGGGCTGTGCTTCAAATGGCACACAGCATTCATGGTCCCTCTATGTCGCAACTCTCTAAATTTGGACAGAAAATTGTTTCCAATCTCAAGTTATCGCAACCCTCTCAATTCAAAGATCTATAGTTCCAGCTACACACAAACTGCAGTCAAAATTAAACGCCCAATGACGCGCAATATAGGCATATTATTATATAAGTTGTAAACGATTTCATGTTAAAAGGTTACAATAATATACTTTTCACACAATATAGTAAAATATATATAGCACACCGTGGAAAATAGAAATTTATGAAGTACATAAAGATGGGTTGCTCGTGGCAGGATATTGACACTTAGGATTTGGTTAACCAAGAAGGAACTGACATTTTATTTAGATATTGGCGGATGTGGGGTTGGACTGGGCTGGGTAGGGCAGCTCAAACTATGTATACATATGGGTGTTGATGTGGCATGGCATGTACATTCAACAACACGTGATTGCCATCGCCTTACGTCAAGCGATGCTTCCCGAGGCTCGACTTCACCAAGAGCTAACATTGATCTTAAACATGTTTATCAATCTCAATTGCTATAGCAAAATATCATGGCAAAATATAAAAACAATAAGGCAGTATCGTCCACACAGTCTGTATTCAAGGCGCAAGGATACGAATAGTGGTTCATTGTCGTGAATGGAAAAATAGATGGCGCTGTTCCAAGTTCAACATGTTTGAGGAAGTTAACCAGTTTGCAACAATCAAATACATAGATTGCAGGCAAATTTTCTTCATTTTTTCTATCTAGGAAAAGTTTACAACAATCAGCTTTTACAGAATGAATGCACCTGTCTAGGCCTCCTTGATCTTGAGACTGGAAACGATTCTGATTCAACGTTATTTCAGTATACATGATAGTAATTGTACGCGTACGTATTTCCGTGGCGATTACGTAACGTTTTACACTTCAAGAACTGACGGGTCTGAGTTGACCCGGATCCTGGGTCTGGGTCAGGCTATCCGGAACCTGGTCCAAACTTGGGATTTCGACCCATTTCTGGATCATACTGACACAGATTCCAAGTCAGACATTGACCCCACAATTGGGTCAAGCCCCACGTGACCTGGATCAATTCTGACACAGGGAGTTCTTCGATGGTATACACCTACCTCTTCGTATACAGGGACGGTTTCTATGAATTACATTAACAATTTCTCAAGCATTACAGTATATATTTTATGGATTATTGCTTCATGATAACATGGATATTATTATTTACATGTCAAAACTGGAAAACCTCGTCTGTTAGTTTCCAAAATCTACTTTTAAAACATGCCCGGTACAAAGTCTGGGTCGCCATCGCCACACATGAACCAACCAAGGAGGGATAAAATTCAACATCTAAAATTAAATAGAATTTACGTTTGGGAAATAGATTGCACCTGACCAAAATCGAGATGGTGTTAAGTTCGTTGTGATCCTTGTGTTGAATCTTCAAGAAGAACAAACGTTTCAAAACATGACAGCATTCAAAGTAAACAATCATAATAGATAAACAGACCGCTAATTGAACAGATCCTGTGTTTAAAGTGGGCGCATGATAGAAGCCCCTAAACTCATCTGAGCAATATGTTGAGTAAATTTGACTCTTCCAGAATCAAACTTCTCTTTCTTCAAATGTGGGTCCTTTTTTAGTGTTGTTGTCGTTGTCGTTGCTGTTGCTGTTGTTGTTGTTGTAGTTAATGTTTTGTTGCTGTCTTTTGGTGGGGGTTTACCAATCTCGACATGGTGTTAAATGCACTGTGATCGTCTACCAAACCAACCAGTCACAATATACACCCATTAAAATGTTCCTTTATAAAAACTGACCCACAACTTTAAGCCCCTGGGGCTACTTGACCAGTATTTTGAATCAATATGATTCTTTCATAAAAAATCCGTGTGGTATTTGAAATAAAAAAATATATCAGGCCATTGATGATACAGTACCTCAAAAATAGAGACAGAGGGGAGCATAGATTGACGTACAGGCCTTTACAAGGGTAGCAATATTGTTCATGCATTTTGCTCTAAAATACTGTTGTAAAAGAACATGGTTAAGAATGTGGTATTTTCCGATGTTATCTTCACTTGCATTTCTTTCTGTCGTACCCCCGATAATTGCTGTTGTACTTCTGCTCAGTGAAACAGAATGATAAAGCTTTGTCGCACTCGCAGATGGTGTTGGAACAGGTACCCTCAGTGGTGCTGGAGTAGGTCGAAACAGGGGCTGTGAGAAATAATGTACGGGAGAATAAATTAAGGTCACAAATCTTGCGGAATTTGTGTACGACAAGTTGATGAATACGCCCCGCTTAAAATAATAAATAATTAAATAAATAAATAAATAAATAAATAAATAAATAAATAAATAAAATTTTAAAATAATAAAATCAAATAAAATCAAATTAAATGAAATAAAATAATAAGACTAAACTTGTTATTATTTAAAAAAAAAACTAAAAAAAAACGCGCCACCCTTTTGAAAATACAGGAAGTTCAGAATAGTATTTGTTCATGGTTGACATTGCAATAATTTGCCTCAAGGAGCAGACATTTGTATGCGTTTTTGTCAAAGTGCACAGAATGTATAAGCGGTAAACAAGTTATTTTAATTCTTTGGACAATACAATATTATGAGCAAAGGCCGTCCAGGGAAAGGCAAAAGTCAAAAACTGTCATCAAAAAAGATGTGCCCTCCCAGTACAAGTTAATTTACTCTGCAAGAATGAGAAGAGAACCGTGCTGTGCGGGTATCTATGATCACCACGTACCGCATTTGACGATAACATGATTGCCATTTCCGATGGAGCCTTTACTTTTGTAATCATATTTCACGTCGTATATGGATTTCGCGTGGGAGCAGACACCCTTCTCTGCCTCGCCAAAACAGCTGTCGTGGACCTGGCAGCATCTGTGGGGGGATGAAAACCATTCATCATCTAAACAACCATTTTCAACATAGGGCCCCTAATCGATTTTAAATTATTGTGTTTAGTTCAATGTACAAAATTATGATATTATGGTGATATTGGTTCTTAAATAGGACTTCTTAAATGGACTTATTTGTCCAAGGTTGGAGAAGAACTTCAGATTTAGTGACCCTTGAGGGGCATCTAACATAAACGTTGGCGCAAAATGACATCAATATGACACATTGTCATTGCGAACACTGACGTAAGTTGTTAGCGTCAATACATGCACTTGGAACTTTGGAAAATGAAAAAACTTCACGTCAATAAGGCCATCCATGTTACGTTTGGATGTCCCCCACGATCACCATGAACACATGAGCCTAATTTTCAGTGAGTTTAAGATTAAACAACCAGCTTTTGAATTATGGGATACCTGCAGGGTGTCAAAATTTTTCTTCTCCTTTTAGTATTTAAAAATTTTGAAGTTGCAATGACATTAAGACATTTTGGATTCTTAAACGTCGACGTCAGAGAAAAAGTATCATAGGCTATTCCAACGTCACAGGCTGACTTTCAGGGGCAAATTGCCTCAAAATTTCACAAAATTATGTTGTTTTTGTTGCTCTTTCTCTTTTTCAAGAGCTGTTCGTGTACAAAACACTTACACATTCCACTGCTGCTACAGTGTTTTGTAATTAGTGAGTCGTGGTTGCATCTTGTAATACAACCAGCGGAACACAGTCCGCCATTTTATGGAGTCAAACCTTTGATTGTACAAAATAGCGGACTGTGTACTGTCATGAAAGTACACACAAAACATACAAGAGGTGTTTATGAGAATCATTAGTCTATACGTTTAACATATCGTTCCAACCATAGTCATTTCAAATTAACCGTTTCTTATAGCCAAAAGCGCCCCATCCGAAGATAAAATCACACAATATCCTATAAAGCTAAAAGACAAAATTGTTTAACGAAATGGCAAGCGATGTTTCTTGCTGGTAATACATGGAACTCAATGGTTTACGTGCAGCGTATAATGACATACCTATCCACACCGTCCACAGGGCGCCCTCCTCCACCGATACCGCAGAAGCAGCCGTATCCATTGTAAGACGTATAAACGTCGAAGATGTTCTTGCCCGTTACTTTGCCGACCATGCCGCCCAGTTCCATCACATTCCGTGGGATGCGAAACTTGCTTTCGTTGTCGTCAGCCTTTACCTCTACATAACAGACGAAAGGGCATTACGTCAATAGTGTTTTTGTTGGGGTGTTTGTTTGTTTGTCTGTTGGGGTGTTGAGGTGTGTGTTTGTTTGTTTTTGTTTGGTTTTTTTTGTTGTGTGTTTTTAGTCACGTCCAGGATTTAATTTGGCAAAATTTAAAGAGATTTTAATGTACAGTGCCTAAGCTTTAGAAACTACAGTTAAACAAACATCTGTCGTAATAATCAAAACAAAAGCACTGTCGTGACCTGCCTGCTTATTTTACATTAATCATTTTGAGATGACGGCGGAAATGTTCTGGAGTGTTTTGCTGTTCCGCAAAAACAGCGGAACTACACATTTTGTGCACACTATACGCTAATGATACACCGGCCGGGTCAACCGTTAGCACAATATATTTTTTGCAAGCTTAGTCGCATTATTACTATTATTAACCACTGTAAAAAAAATTGTTCATCGAATTACAAATTGTTTATTGGTCAATGTAGTATAATATTTTAGGTCAAAATTATTCAACGGAAGGAAATGACAGGATAAAACATCCCCCCCCCTTGCTGGCCCGGGATTTCATTTTTGAGGGCAAGGCAATGTCCATTATGGAAAGGGCACTTCCATCGGAAACTCTATGGGTAACATTTGAAGGGGCACCAAGGACAAGACCAGGGGCAACACAGGTCTATCTCTAAAACAACACATAAATCTGCCCGAAGGGGCAAAAGCACCCTCTCTCTCTCTCAACACGATATAGGTTTTTATACGCAGACCCAGTCAACTGGTATAATCTCCAGACTACTTTTTCCACTAATGTCAATCCTTCAACGTATTGCAAAACAAGCTCAAGTTGTTTCTAGTTTTACCCCTCAAGCACTCCCATAGTCTTCACTTCGTTCAATCATCTTCTCTCCTCAAAATCACGTTGCTCCCAGTTTGCTTGTACAATTTAGTAATTATGATTACGCTTAACGAATGTGTTATTGGAGTTTTGTCAGTCTAAGGTTTCTTACTGTGTCAACTAATGCTCATTCCTGTACTTAAATGTCTCTATTTCTTAAGACTATAACTTCAATATGTTCAACTTAAAGCGCTCGGAGACTTCCGTGTTAATTTGATATGCACTATATAAGAATGGTTCATTATTATTGTGTTCTGTTGTCTTTTTGTTTCACTGTTGTGTTTTTCACGGCATAGCCAACAAAGTCCCACTTTTTGGATTCTGCCTCAACTGTCATTTTTTTTTCAATAAGATATTACTGTTTATGTTTGTAATTGACATAAATGTCACATTGACATGAAGAAGCTTGACAGGCCTATCCTCCGTTAGAAACATCACTACATAACGAATTCCATCCCTACAATAAACCCACACCCCACAGAAGTAGAAACATCAATCGCACTCTTCTCAGAAAGCATAATGTTGTAATCAATACCTACCCATGACGGCGGCCGAAGCCACAACAATAGCGAAGAATACAGACCACCTGCGTCCATTCTCCATCTTGAAAAGAGCTGCCGTTTTAATCGATGTCAACATGGACGCCAGCACTATACTCACAAACCATCACACATGCACAGCAACCTCCCCCATACACCCTTTTCCCCCGGTGAAGCAGTGTATTTTGTTGCGTTCAACTCTCCCTCTCTGACACCGTAAAATTCTCTCAGATGCAGTAAAATGACACAGAGCTATGGCTTATATTTCAGTGAGTATTTCGTGTTTCCTTCGAGCAGAAATTTTGTAGCGTTTGAACAGCAGGAATGAGCTGGAGCGTGGTGTTTTGAAACAGATAACCTTGCGAAGATGATTAGTGAGGACAATCAGGTCTCGCTCTGGCAATCAATTACTTAGACGTGCGCCAGTCGCACTAGCGTAGGCTTTTGTTACTATTACTTTATAGTACGGCCAGAACGTAATCAATTAGACTTGTCATAGTCCGACCTGGGCTACCTTAAGATGTATTCCTTCAAAGGATTTCAGCTCAGCATGCGGGTCTTTACAGAGCAGCAGAACGTGCAAACCAAAAAAGGAAAAGGAAAATGTTATCATGACTGAAACATGGATGTATCTAGGACTGTTCCACTTAAATACACATAATGAAACCGAGGCTGTGGGTAGTCTGACCCTTGATGGGTTTAAATTAATCTGTACCCATGATTGGCAATGTGTACATGGATTATGGTAATAATTATGCTGGTGGCATAACAAATTATGTACGTTTGCAGTGGGCCTAAACGTTATACTCCGGTGGTTTTTATTAAGATTAGATGCACTCTGGCAGAACGTCATTCGTATGAGGCCAAGTAGAGTCAGTGCTAAAAGTGAAACCCTCACATTTCAGGTAGTACATGCTGTGATTGTTTTGCCGTCATTTCAAAGGTCAAGTACAAAAACGCCTCTCTCGAGATCTCAAACTCTCGTGTTTCTTGGCTGCGGTGATTGTGTGATAAATGGCGTGGCCGAGCGATCTGTAGCGTATTTGGACTCAGATGTCTAATGTCCCGATCAACGGAATGTGGATCGAATCCCGGTCATGACAATATTGTGTCCTTGAGCAAGAAACATATACCCATGAATTGCTTCTCTTTACCAAGTTGTATAAAATGAGAGTCTGCGATGGCGATAGGTTTAAACTACCGGTAACCCATTAGCAGGTTGTATGCTGCCCAGGGAGTTAAGAATGGTCGAGGAATGGTCCACGACGATACCTGATGAACTTGGATAATAATGCTATAAAGTGCATTGATCTAGCTACTACAGGGTACAGATAGGCCACATGTGCTTCTATAAGAACTGGGTATTAAATGTTATTATTATAATTATGGCTTGGTTGGATCATGAAAAAATGCAAACATCAATGGAAGGTAGGCAGAGGGGGAAAGGGCTAGAGCCCCCCTTTCCCCACTCATTGCCCCCGCCCTGCTTGCCCCACACTCCCAAATAAAAATATCTTGTAACGCCATGCCACTGGTCGTCACCCCGTCAGTGCATGCTCTACTACTGCCCAATCCACGCCCAATTTTCACAGAGGCTCAAATACAATTTTAATTACTGTTAGCCCCGTACCTCCCAAGAAAGTCCCCGGCATATATGGATCTTTACTTAAGCTGATGTTATTAATAAGGTATTGTAATTGTCTACAAAGAACAACATTCAGGATTTTATTAGTAGGAAATGCGGCATCACTAGTTCGGGCTGAAAATTAATGCCTGGTCTTAAGTCAGTCACATTCTAAAGATTCACAGATCAGCATTAACTCGGCATCCAGGTCCAATGGGGTCTGACCTATTTCTGTGTCAGTGCGACCCGGTGTCAAATTGACCCAGAAATGGTCAAATTGACCCAGAAATGGTCAAATTGACCCAGAAATGGTGAAACTGACGCAGAATCCGGGATTAATCCTTTTTTTAAACAAGTTTCCTGTTCATAATTGACTCGAAATCCGATTCGATTCTGACCCACACAATATAGTGAACACGGAGAACTGAGATTTTAAGAAAAGCATAAAATTGTCAGAAGCCGAAACAGAGCCTTGTTCCCACTGTAAAAAGGTCAGATTGTGGGCGGAGTTGCTTTATGCTAGTATTTCCCGAAGGTGTATGCTCATTGGTTACTGTATAGCGGCAAAGTGAATACTACATAATCATTACGTTATAACGAGAGTTTATGATTGGACGATTATCCGCCCAGTACAAGAAATGAATATT
>CM021538.1:8697521-8708833 GCA_010994315.2 Pisaster ochraceus | reverse complement strand
TGGGGAGAGGGAGAGAAAAGTAGTTTATTGGTGAATGAGGCAGACTGGGGGAGGGGGGCTTATCTGTGGTAAAAAGGAGAAGGCAAAGACAATTTACTAACTCAAAACATTAGATTACTGGTGGAAACAAACAGGCCATTTTCAAAACCCTGGCTTCACTGGGGCTTCAGCTTAAGGCACCCTAAGGTCAACCTGCGTTTTGCTTGTGATGAGACAGTACCGTTTGGATCGAGCAGAAATTTAATGCTCAGGTCACTATGAATAAGAAATCATGCGAATGTCCTGGAACAAGCGTCGCCCCAACAAAACCAGGCTCATGTCACCCATGATCGAAGACCTTTTTTTTTTTGCATGAGCAAGTTCGGCGTAAATAGCCATACCTGTGTTGGTGAACCTTCTTATACAGGCGCTAATAACGACTAACACACTCAATACATACGGTACTCAATGTAAAACCCGTTGCTCAATTCACGCCTGTTGGGCCGCATCGAAGAATTAGGAATTTACTCTTGCAACTTTCTCTGGCGGCAACTGATTCCAATCACCTTAACATCTTAAATAATCGGCAACTGACATGTTCTTGAGCTTCTTATCTCAGGCACAGCATCATCTTGAAAAGTCAGACTGTTTTTGTGTCACTGCCAGGTCAACCTGATCGAGGGCAGCTTTAGAGATCGTCCATCCGTTCAATTCCCGTAATGAAAGGTTTTTTTAATTACAGCTAGAGCCAAAGGCAGAGCCTGAACTCAATGCGTGATGTTCACTTACATGCAGTGAACAATAATCCGGTCTTCATTTCCATGGTCCTTCTGCCACTGGTGCACTGCGGTCACTACTTGTAGTGCTGATTTAGGAGATGCTGGTACCCCACTCGCATCTGGCCAATCCGAAAGTTGCATTTGACGAATCTTACGGAACTCCTACAATTACAGAATAGTTTAACACAACTATTAATTGTCATTGTTTTATTCCCTTACTATAAATTTCATTATGATTACACTCTCGTATGTTTATTCCTGGTGCAAATCTTTCTTGGCATGACACGCATTCTGTTTTGGTGTGTAGTTGATAGATTTTGGTTTTATATCTTTGCTTTGAGATGGCTGATTTGTTATGCCACTATGCTGCAACACGATGGCTTTACAAATTGGAGCTCCACATATGAGGTAACATGAGTGATGGTGTAACAGGGCTTTTTGTGAATCTTTCTGAAAAGCACCGGAGAAAGGTATTCAAAATGATCGGGTTTTTTTCAACAATTAAAATCTGTTTTAATCTCATTGCCTTGTTGCCTTTTTCGTTCAAGTAGGTCTTTAATTTGACCTTAATGGATTGTCCATATCACCCCCTATAAATAAATGGCCTGCCCCTGCAAAAACAATTTCAGTCTCTACCTTCATCTTTTGATTGGTCAGTTTCAAACTACGCATTGTGATGCCGTTCTCCAGTTGGTCAGTAGATTCTAAGGTGACACTCAAAGGACCAACTGTAGTGGGCTCATCCTTGGTTGGCAAATAGCTGGCAAATGTCTGTAAGAAAGAAATAATTCAAATTGATTAAAAAGAAACTCTATAACTGGTAGAACTGCAATAGACATGTTTTTTTGAAAAAGGACATTTTGACTTGCACGAATAATTGCATCAATAGTGAATTGTGTTGAAGTGGAAAAAAATTACTACACGAAATCCAAATATGCACGTTTTATGATTGTACACAAAAATCCTTGACAAAATGTAAACTGTTTTGTGGACTTTTCCTGGAAAACTTGCCAACCTAAACTTAATGCAACTTTTACAGGTTAGTTGGATCATGTGTTTATTGGAAATAAGTTGTGAATGACAAGAAACTTATTCTGAAAAAACGAATGATGTACTTGCCCTTCTTGTCAAGTAACAAAACACCAACCATGTATGTTTTTATAAAGACACAAACAAAAATTCTTTTGGTGATTTTCGACCTTTAAGAATAAAAATCTGTACCTAGGTTAAGAGATGTAAACAAGGCTTAAAATACATGTAGGATACATCAAAACAAAAGTGTGTACTGTTTAAAAGAATAATGTGCTTTTTTCCAACAGTACACAGTTTGCAAGGCAGTACAAAAGTTATTTATTTATTGAGATGCAGTAGCATAGCATACACTTAGCAGGATCTGTACATGTTTATGCAACGTGACCAGTCAGGTTAGTTTGGGTTAAGTAATTTGAGACTAAAGTTGAGTCATAAATAGACTCAGATACAGTTGGGAGTCGTCTTTTGAGTTTGAGATACAATTCACACCTACCTTGTCATTCATGCTGTTGAGCATGACGATACAAGTAGCACTGTAGTCATAAGCCATTCTCCATAAGTCACCGACTGTTTGAGGCAACGGCATTTGGGTCGTTATGTATCCACTCTTAGCACTGTAACTCTGCAGTCAAAAGAATCAAAGGGTCGCTCAACGTTTTGTCCCTTACCCAACAAATGTTATGTCTACCTTATATTTTCCCATGGACAATTTCAAAGAGCTGCTCATAAGCACAAACAACGGAGATAAAAAGCACAACAAAATTATGCTAACCAGATTAAGGTTGCACATACCTGCCAAAGTAACATGTCAAACACGCCATCTATGGCTGGTATCCTGCTCATTTTTGCTTAGAAGAAAACTGTTAAGAAGCAATATTTAATGCTTAAGCAACTCTATGAAAATGGGCCCAGGGCTTAAGCACAAAAAGTAGCTAAGCACTTGCAACAAAATTATGCTTACCAGAATAAGGTTACCAGCCAAACTAGCAAACCACAAGTACAATTTATGACTGGTATCCTGCTCATTTCTGCTTAGCAAGAAATTGTTAAGCAATATTGTCTGCTTAAGCAGCTCTATGAAATTGGGCCCAGGTTGCAGCCCTGTTTTTAGGACTATAGCCTCATGTATAAAAACCGAGTGCTGTGGGATACCGGTCACAAACTTGCCTCTTAGGTATAACTCAGCCGCGAGCTAGTAAAAAATTTGAAACCTGCCTGCTTAAAACTTTAATGTTTATTTCAAAAAACAATAATAGTCATCAGTTACATAGCACTTCCTACACAGCGTTTCTAATCCCTTTACAAATGACTACAAAAACAAAAATAGCTCTATAAACATCAATTGAAAGAACAACCATAAAGTTGAATTAAATGTGTATGTTTTCAACCTGGTTTTGAAAATGTTCAGAGTAGGAGAATCACACATGATGATTGGGAGATTGTCCCAAAGTGTAGGGGGCACAGACAGAGAAGGCTCGTTCACCATAGCGAGTATGGGTACGGGGGACCAGGAGCTACTTCAGCGTGTGCTGTGGATGCTTAGTGGAGATGTATGGAGTAACTTTGCAGTTTGGGCGTGATGAATTCTTCATTAAACACCATGACTTACATTTAAGAAAGAGGCGTTGACGTAGTCGGTACTTCCAGCCTCACCTGCAGTCATCAATCGTGGTCTCAATCGGTCCACTAGAGGGGGGAAAAAAGTTGATTCAGACTAAAAATATGCCAGGACATGAGAAACACTTTCTGCCCAAAACAGTAAAAACATATTTTGAAATGAATACACCCCAAATACATACCAGGTACTATGTCTGGGAACCGGTTTTTATCAATGTTGTCTGGGTCCTGGCCCCCTCTGTACTGGTCTGACGAGGTTGAACTGCTGGATACCTTTTCAAGGCTCTAATGAAAAATAATAATAATAGGCATTTATTAGGTGCTTTTTAAACACATCAAAGCCCCTTACACTATAACTACTCCTGTCCATTTGGCCTTAAGCATTACTGAAACTATCTCAACTCCTTTGGAGTATGCAGCACCAGCTGCCAAATTCGTGCACAGGTTGCTAAATCATTCACATCAACAATCTCTACCCTCACAGGCCCATTTACTCCTGGGTGAAGAGATGGGATTACGGTCAAGTGTTTTGCCAAGGAACAAAAGTGTCACAGGAGATGAAGACATAAAAGTGATCTAGTTGAACTATTGGCTACCTATAAGTGTTCAGATCTAAGGGATATTGCATGAAAGTTGGCCATTGATGTCAAGGTGGGTATTAAGGAATATTGTCTTACGCAAGCACTGGCTTTATAGATATCTAATAGATGTAGATATTTAATAGATGTAGACTTTGGGTAGTAACACTTACTTAACTACATAAATATTGTAAATTCATTTTATTGTAAATTCTTTCATAGATAAAAATCCAGCTAATTACTCCATAACACACCTATAAACACTAGAAAACCTCCTCAATCAATAACAATAGGGTTTCCAACACGATATTGTGGTTTTACCCTTACATTGATGTTTGATAAGCAACAAATCCACAGACAACCTGGGGGTAATTGAACCCAAGAACCTCAAGTTCTAGCATAGCAGATGTCTTAAGCCTAGCAATGAAGCGCATTACATGCAATGCCAATTATGTAAGCTGCAAAATACAAGTACTACCGTTTTAAGAAATTGCAAATAAATATCTAGACACAATGTCCCCAGTCAAGGCATACACAAGTGCAACAAGTTATTTTGGCCATAAACTTTCACCAAGGTCATTTCAAGGTCACAATGTGTGCTGTAACCAACACAAATGTATGGAACCGATTTAATTGGCCCTGCCACTGCACAGTTCGAAAATGGTGCCAATTTAATCAGCCTGTGATGCTGCTGCTAGAGTTATTACTCATTAGACCATAGAGCTTGCCTGGTTATTGGAAGCCAGTTTGGCTCCTCAATTGCAGCTGGGTACCACTAAAACTGAAATGGATCAGGCAGATAGCCAGACCATCCAACTGCCACATAAACAACCATCATATAACATAAAATAACTATTTCCCCAAAATGTATCCAAGCTGAGGTGCATGAGGGAAAAGGTCTACTGAGCCCCAAAGACTTTGAAATTTACACTGATCCGTAGACCCAAGGTCAGTCCTTTTTGCACCCAACCGAGCCAGTAAACTCACGACAGGACAAGTCTAGAGATTCTGTTCTTCAATCAATCAATCTTGTTGAGAATCAAAGTAAACTTACCCATAAGACAAACAAAGATAAATATTCTCCGAGTGTTTGTTAAAAAAAACATTTGGGTGGGTGGATAGATACACGTAGTTTTTTTCTCATTCTGATTCTGGTCTTGTAACAAGTTTTCTGGTCTAGTAACCATTTTGAGCCTCAAGCCCTGGGGTCTTGTGGACTTCCCCACGGCCCTGCAGCCCCTAAGGAACCTTCAGGCTCTGTGGTAAAGCAGCCATGACAAACAGAACAGAGGAATTCTCTGGTAGCTCACCTCAAACTCGAGTTGGATCCCAGTCTTATGGCTTGGCATTTGGATATTCTTTAGAGCTGCTAGCTTGGAGCGTAACTCCTCTGACTTGATGGTCTTGTCACCGCACTGGAACTCATCCAGTAAGGCATCAAAGACGAACTCATACTGGGCCTATGTGAGGATGGTGTTGAGGTAAAAAGTGGATGGTTAAAGGCAAAAGAGAAATTTTAAACCCAACTCTGAATCTGACCCACATACTTTTTTTACTCCATCAAAAGGGAGTCATCATTTTTTTCATTCTTGGGAGCTAAACCACGGCCAGATTCCATAAAACTTTTCAGCAGAAAAAGTTCAAAACTTTGTAAGGAATCAACTGCAGGCTGGGTACAATTCATGGTGAAAATGGGTTAATTTTTTGTAGTTTTTTATACTATAAAGTGGACTGCCTCCCATGAAAGCATTGAAATTATTTTTGGAAGTTTGTCTTTACCGAAGTCTGAATCATCTTCATACGCCTATCTCTCATCCCACGGGCAAAGTTCCAGATGTCCAACTTGCCCTCTGCCTTCACCTGATCCAACATGGCGTCCAAGATAATGAACGTACCGGTCCGACCAACCCCAGCACTGTATAATTAGGAAGGTAGTCAAGTCAGAGTTAGAACTGAATAATTGGAAAATACAATACCCAAGGTAGATCCTTGTCCAAGTCATTTGATTGGAGGATTGCAGGTCACCATGGTCACTCGGCATTTATTAACATGTCATTACAAGGTCTATGTCATGAGCTGTGCATTTTGAATGGTTCCATTTATTGCGCATCTTCGTCCCAACCCATTTGAAATTGCATGTTATATAGACCACATTATGTGCTAACAACAGCAGTAAAAACGCCCTCTTTATTAGACTGGATGTTATATGATACAAGAAATGAATGTTTTGCCTCAGTGCATTTAGAGAGAACATGTCCATTCGTTGAAAGATGGAATATTCATTTCAACTCGGGTTTGCCTCTTTTGATGGAATTTTTCCAATCTGATTCACCTCATTAATGAATGGAACATTCCAACCACTTTCAGCTCATGAAAATCTTCTTACAATTGCAATAATTTGTGACATTTATAACTTGTATACTGTAAATAAGGGGGTGTCTAAATGTTAAAACCATGGACTTAACAAAAGGGAATCAAGTGTTTGGAAAAAGTGAGGGCGCCCTCGCTTTGCTTTTGTGTACAGCAACAATGTGGATGAGACTATATATGACTAATTCCAAACAATGAAAGAAGTCCTCGGTATACAGGGTTGATTAACATGTGTTAGTTGCTATGTGTGCTAGAGCCAATCCACATAGTCACACATGTTACAAAAAATTCCTTTCTTCTTATACATGCAACTTGCCTGCAATGAACAACCATGGGACTGCCATCGTTCGGTTTGTATTCCTTCACAATTTTCACCAGGTCCACCACCTTGCTGGGGTCCTGTGGTAAACCCATATCCGGCCAGGTTGTGAAGTGATACTGGCGAACCTTCCTACTTCTTTGCTCCTAGTTTTAAGCAAGGAGAAATCATCAAGATAAATTGAATTACAATGCTTTGATCATCAGAACAAAAGAATAAGTGTGAGGACTGCGCAATAGTGACTGAGCTGGGGGGGGGGCTGCTGCAGCGATGTGAATTTTTTGCAGGGTCCCTCACAACAGAGAATGCAGAGTGTCGAGTCATCTGCCTATGAATCAGTTGACACCATTAAATTACTCCGCATTTTTTACATGGACACCCATGTACAGCACAAAATCGGGTGGGGCAACCCATTTCTCACCTCAGAAGTTATATTGAGTGTCAAGTCACTATCCGTGTGTGACTCATGAAATATGAGCACTGACATGCAGTGAAGCATTCGACAATTGTAACAAAAGGTGCAGAGATGCAAACATACCTCTGCTCCATGGCTGAGGATGAAGTCTCGGATGATGTAATCTACACGCTTGACCTCCTTCACAAGCTTGATGGTTATCTTTCCATAGCTAAGTGTTTTGTCCGGCCAATACTGCTCACATTTTCCCTACAAGCAAACAATAATTACAATAAAAGATATTATTATTTTTTGGAAATTAAATGGTTTGTTGAAAGCCTCGCAATTTTTGACCCAATTGGAGTCAAACTACACGTTGATTTGCATTACTACAACTAAAATCATGTACCACATTTACAATTTGGGGTTGAACAAAGAAAATTTGAATAGAGCAGGATTTTAACCAACAACCTCGGGATGTGCCGGTGCTCTACCACCTGAGCTATCTAGCCATAATGTTGGTGGTCTCCCTACTTTATCAATATACTGAAAAAGTTGGGAGAACATCCACATTAGGTCTAGATAACTCCGGTGGTTGAGCGCCAGCACATTAATCCTGAGGTTGCAGGTTCAAATCGCACACTGGTCAATTTGTCTTTGTTCTTTGTAGAATAATTACCTTGATACCTTCCAATAGGTTGGTGAGCATGACTATCTTGGTACAGTTCTCCTGCCATATCATGCGCCACAGGTCAGGTACGGATGCCTTGTTGGGACCTAAAGCCATTGAGAGATCAGGTTGAAAAACAGAGGCAGAGAAATTAATTATAACAGCAAAAATTTTCAACAATTTCCCTCCTTGTCAAAACGAAAAGTTTATCATTTACATTTTCAAATGTACGCGTGGGAAAATCTGATCTCGCTTTGGAGTGCGCACACCAGCCGACAAATTTAAACAGAGGGCAATCATCCAAATTTAGAAGAAACCAAAGTTCATGGACTGATTATTATATAGTTCTTGGTATAACGAAACCAAGAATGCCTCATAAGTGAACTTCACTGTAGCTCGCCAGCCTGTAAACAAGGGCGCTCCAACCCACACTCTGCTGATCATAAACACCAGAGCTTGAGTCCGGTGCTCTTAACCCAATCGGCCATGACATGCCTAAATGATGAGCAAGGCCAGAAACTATGCACAAGAGGGCAAGCTGCCTTTGTTTTAATGAGAAACTATCGCCTTGACATTGCAAAAACAACTTGTATCTTGAAAAACAGCCTTTCTGAAACAAATGTTTGCACATCCCTCTAGAGCTATCCAGGAGAGTTGCACACACCCAAAGTTTCTGAGAAACAATGTTATCTTCAGTGAGATATGATGTGATTAGATATCCAAAATAATTGGGATAATGCTTTGAAGTACTACTGAGAAATCGCACTGGATTTATGAATTTACTTTACCTTGAGTGGCTATGTATCGCTTGGGGGCGTTGAATCCCTGGCAAGAACAAACAAAAGATAAACATGGCTCGGTTATTCTCATTGAAGCCTTTAGCGTTTTGTTTCATAGAAATACTTTCTTAACCCTCTAATTACCAAATTATTTTGTCATAAACAACGGCTGGTGCCCAGATTATTTGACCACTCAAGCGTGAAGCACATGTTCTCGCACAACAGAATGCTTGTGTTCAAGTGTCGATTTTAAAAACACTGTTATAACCTTGAAAGTTAAATTTTTAGAGCATGATAAGTAATTAAAAATGTCTCACTGACTGAATTTCCTTTCATATAATCCAAAAATTATTGAGATTGGCCAATATATTCAGGTTCTTGGTCTTCGTTCCCTTGGCGTGTTCTGTAAACGCAACAGAGCTCCATAGGTGTTTGGCATTTCGGATCTTTCCACTCCAATTTGAAGGAATTGCATATTAGCAACCTAATTTTATTTTACCAGCATTGGAAAGACCAGATCTTTCTCTTTCTAATGATGGTAAGCTTTGTTATGGAGAGTGAACATGAAGAAAACTACAGCTTTATAACAAATGGCCTTGGTGCTCAGGCTTGAATGCTTTTTTGTGTGCTATCTTGGTCGACTAAAGTCAACACCCTGAACAAGGTGGCTCAAGCAGGGTATAGTGCAGTCGACTCAAGTCATCCTTGGAGCACCAAGCAGGGAATAGTGCCCAGTTGACTTAAGTTGCCATTGGGGCTGAAAGAGATAAAAGTCTTCAATAAGGTTTTGGTAAGAATCCCACCCCCAGGTGCCTGTGAGATTTTTGTTTTACACAACTCTGGTAAGAAAGGGCTCTTAACTTTACACTCTCCAGCTGCCCACACTCCTTTTGATGAATGCATAAATAAAACACTATTATTCTGGTTTTACCCTTACACCAATGTGTGATAAGCACCATATAGTAATAATAAGAATAACAATTTAGGTGATTAATCATCCTTGCTTGCAGCTGAAAAGCTGAATTGTGAAGGTAGTGGGTACAATCATAAAGCAAAGACAGACCTTGCTCTATGGTAAAACGCGAACTGCCCACATTTTGCATCTTGCAATCAGGGACAATTTGTACAAAAATCAGGAAGATATTTAGAAGTACACTCAACATAACAAAGAAAAAGTTTCCATAATCAGGGAGATTTTCAAACTTGTTCATCAGAAAGGGAACGATTGGTTTATTTTTTCAGAGAACTTCTGCAGAATCAGGGAGAGTTGGCGAGCAGGCAAGTTAAAAAGGTGCCTTTTGGAAAACAGCTATCGACCAAAATAGGACCACAGAGCACAGCCATTGGAATTGGCTTTTTTCTTTCTGGAGGGAGGAAATCTGGAGGGCACAGAGAAAAACCAACACACAACTCTACTCACAAATGGCCCTGGTTGGGATTCAAACCAGAACCACAGTGGTGAGAGGAAAGAACTTTACAAACTAGCCACCCGTGTCATGCTATCTACACTAAGCACTTTCTGAGTCCTGCGGAAATAAATCCACAGGCATAAAACTCAGGTGGAATTCAAACCCACAACCCCCTCGTAATTCTAGATGTCTTAACCATTAGACCACTGACGGTGCTGTGCGGCTCGAAGCAAGTTCAAATCCTGTAACTATCGATGGGTACTGCAACAATACATGTATAAATTGCAATTGTAAATAAAAAGTCACATCCCTTTAAAGAGATCCCTCTGCTGCCGCTATACCCAGGTTGCATCGTGAGCTTTGGTGTGATCCCTGGCTATTCAGCAGTTACAGTTGAATGGCATCTGACTGGCAATCCCGAACAAAGATAATGACAAAATAGGGAGACCACCAACACGATAGCTCCAACCCGTTTATCCGAAGGTATCACAGGTTAAAGTCTTGCTCTAAGCAATTTTTCTTTGTTTAACTCACAAGAATACTACTTATTATTAATCATCTTTATGATAAAGCAATTTTTTAAAGCTCATATGACATGACCTTGTTTATGAGTTGTCTTTTTGGCAGAAAAGTTTTGAGCTATTTACTTACGTCAATGTAACTAGCGTTGACATAATCCGATGAGGTGGGATCATCGGGGAGTTCGTCAAGAACGACACGAGAGTCATCATCTAAAAGGAATCAAACGCAAGACACGCGATGAAATTGATGATTTGAAACTACAGTACAGCACTGGTACCATGGGCTAAACTTGATTCACGGTGTTGTACATTATCAGAGTGCTGTCATGCAGTCCGCAGCAAAGACAAACCATTTTAAAGTTCAGTTATCTAGATGGACCAATTTCGGGTTTGTAACAGTGGATGAGCAAACTTAACCTATGGATGGGCTTTTTGCAATACTGTGCGCCTTCTACAATTTGTGCAAGAGAGCCCATTTTTGAAGTGCATCATGGTAATAGGTCGACAGGTTTTATGTCGTCTCCAAATTCCAGCATTTTCATGTGATCCCCTTTTTGCCGCTTCCCGGTTGTATCATTAACTGGATATTTGGTCCCTGGCTATGCAGCCCCCCCCGCTCCCTCCCCTGAACAAAGACATTCAATTATATCACCATAATCGACTAGATGGCTCAGTTGGTAGAACACCAGCATGAAACCCAGTAGCCGCAGGATCAAATCCCACTCTGGTCAATGTTGCAATGATCACTCAAGTTTGAAAATGTGAACTTCATGACACTTACATGGAATGATGTTGGCGTAGCGATTTTTGATTTTGTTCTTTTCTTCTTTCGCCACTGAGCAAGGGTAGAGGACTTCATCAGGTA